>CM050446.2:144756222-145151222 GCA_027563935.2 Costus lasius
TGACGCGGTCCGATGGCCACGAGAGGCCGCATGCCGCCCCGATCGAGAGCTGGTACACCTCCTTCTCGTTGTACATGGGTATCTGGACCAGCACCATCGGGTAGGCGGCGCTGCCTAGCTCGAGGTCGTCGCGCACTGGCTCCCACCTGTAGCGCTTCTCCGGGCGGCGGCCTAAGAGCTTGACGGCGGCCACGACCACCGCCATGTACACCTTCTCCGCCACCAGCATCACCGACATCGTCAGGCAGAGGTACACCGCGATCCGGAGCAGCGGCACGATCACCGGCGCCTTGATCTGCTGCCACGCAGTTCCCATTTGCCACGCGAAGCCGTCCTTGCGCGACTCCTCTAACGATTCTGGCATTAGCGCCGTCGACGTGAGCCGGTCCATCGACCACTCACTCCCCCCTCTGCCGAGCACTGACTGTAGGTATTTATAAAGATTGAATCTTTATTCCCCCTGCAGTTAGCTTCCCTGATTTTGCCGGAGAACTACGCAGAGCTCTGGTCCTCCCCCAACCCCCGGATTTGATAGAGCAAAAAGAGTACAATTCAAGAAGAAGTTCGGAAGAACAGGCAAGGAGACAATGAGCTTTAGCTGCAGGTCACTGTCTGCTGCCCAAACAAAACGAAGATCAAAGGCAAAAGCAACACTTCCTTCCCTTGCTTCTCCTAGAACTACAAAATACAACAGCGGGATGGTGTTACTTAGCCTGTTCAGCCAATCGACAGAACTCAGGGGAAGGGACCGAAGGGGACAGAAGAAAGAAATGTCTCCGGGGAAGGAGAAGACGAAGCCGAGCTCCAACTGCGAGGTTGTAACCACGTTCTATAAATAACAAAACACCCCCCGCCATTAGTGGCCAATGGGCAGAGCTTTTCTACGCCATTTCACACTGGTCAAACGCGCGAATGAGCTCGACTGGCAGGTTAATTTAATTGCTTGGCGCGCTCCATTAGTGCGTCAATATTCGTGCTGCAGCTGGGAGCAGATGCGAGAGTTGCCTCCACGTAGTAGCCATTACTGTCTTCGCGCAGCTCACAGGTGCCGATCGTGCATGCCGCTGCTATTGTGCGGGAAAGAGTAATTAATTAATATGAAAATTTATTCTTAATTGTGACAAAAAAAGTTCAAATAACCCTGTAATTTTTTTACCTCAATTTTAGAGTAATTAATTAGCTTGAAGATGGAATGTGCAGCAGGCATCATAGGAACTGGATCAGAAGGAATCTTTCCACTTCTTGCCTCTTTTGAAGTACATAACAGAAAGATTGGACTTTTTTTAAAATTTTTTTTACACTATTTAGTCTTACAATTGAGTCTAATTCAATCCGAACAAATATCTCAGACTTAAGTTCATTCCCTTAATTCTTCAACCATTTTTAGCCTCTCAACGATGCATGCATGCAATAATATGCGATTTTTTTTTTTTTGTTAAAAGAGTTGAGTGGCGATGAAAGATACCAAACACTTAAAGCATGTGAGCTTCATCCAAATAATTGATTCAAAAAGCATTTTGTTTTGTTAGTACTTTATATAGACTGGCAAAATATGATCCGACCCACTGATTCAACCCGACTCGATATGAAGTTAGGCAGATTCGGATCAACCATAATCATATTCGGGTCATAAACAGTTGAACTCATTTATGATCCGAAAATAATCGGGTCGTGTCGGGTTGTAAACGGGTTGACTCGCTTAAACCGATTACGTTATATATTTATATAAAAAAAAATTAAATATAAGCTCACCTAACTCTCATTGGTAGCCCATAAGCCCTTATATCTTCTAATTATCTTTTAACCCAGATTTTGGTCCACACATAAGCCCAAAATTTTATTTTTTTAATAAAATTTTTATTAATTTATTATTTATATTTAAAATATAAATGATAAACGGATTATTTGGGTCGTGTCGGGTTGACCAGATTATATTCGGGTTATATTCGTATTAGACAGTTTGACCTAATTAATTAAACGGATTGTGTTCGGATTCGCTTAATCGGGTCACGAGTCACAACTGACACAATCCATTTTATGACCCACTGATCCGAATTGTCATACTTAACTTTATAATAATAGAATTCATATGATTGCCAATCACAAATTCTGTTCAATTTCACGGAAGAGGTGGGCTGGCGAATTGATGGATAGGCTGTTCATAGATGCCATTTTATTATCCATTTCTAGTAGCTTGCTTACTATCAGTTACGTTTGGACGATAGGATCAGATTCGGCTCAATTTCTAAAATTGAGCATATTTAGACAAATCAGATTACAAACCATGGCCAAACATTGCTTTTTCAATCATCATGTTGGCAGAACATAACTCTCTTTTATTTCGCCACTTCCGACAGGATTGGATGAAGGAACAGGATGCCGCAGGTCGGGCTCGGCGCGTGGATCGTTGCATCCCTCAATTATTGCGGCGCCTGTCACCACCAAGGACAGTTCTGATGGAGGAAGATCAACAGTCGGACATCGACAAGAAAAATCCATGGAATTGTTTAAACTAGCCAGAGCAAGCAATCCATGAAGCTTGGCGGAGAGATCGTGGCGGTCTTTGGTGCCTTCTCCGCTTGCTTTGAGCACGAACCAGCTGCAGTTGCAGAGGACGCGGAGGAGGTTGCCGCTTCTGTTATTTCTGGAGTAGGCTTGAGGCAGAGGAAGAAGTTTCTAGAGCCCAATCTGACGAGCTTCTCTTCGTGATCCAGACCTGGTAATCAAGAATCACGGATATCATCAAGAAATTCAGGAAATCGTTGGGTTTGGATATTGGTCTTCAGATTTACTTACGTTCGAGGCTGAATTGGGAGTAGTGAAGCGCGTAGGCGGCGGGTTGAGAGGCAGGCAGCTGTGGCCTGCGCCGCTCCCTGGCGTAGCGCTGTAGCGCCGCCGCCACGAGGTCGCCGACGGTCCAGTCGGTAGAGGCCACCAGCTGCACTGGCCCGAGGCTCCGCTGCACCGTCACGTTCACTAGCATCTTCGCCAGCAGCCGCCCCTGCTGCGCCAGGCTGCAGGCGCCGCGGGAGCCGAGCAGGTCGGCCTGGGTCTTGGGGTGCCGAATCGGTTGGTGCTCCGGAGCGAAGGCTGGCGTGGTGCGGCCGTGGAATGAGGCAGCGCCCCGGTGCGTACGCGTCTTCCGCATTCCCACCGCGCTTCGATCTTCGTGGCTGCTGCGGTGGAGCCTGGGCTACGAAAAAATTTTGGCAAGCAGGGTATCCTGCTGCGCTGAGCGCGTGTAACTGACACAGGATCGTGAAATTTTACGAAACATTTCGTGAAATTTCACGTAAAATTTCATGAAATTAAAATTTTACGATAATTTTTTATACGATTTCACGAAATGTTTTGTGAAATTTCACGATCCTGTGTCAGGTACACGCGCTCAGCGCAACAGGATACCCCGCTACTAAAATTTTTTCCTGGGTGCAGCGAGGAGGAGGCGGCGGCATGGGAAGTGAAGGGAAGCGGAGCCATGGACTCTTCGCCTCTGCGTAGTGCTGCGATCAACTAGCGGCGGAGCGCAATGAGCAACACGAAGAAGAAGTGTCTGAGAGACACTACTGTTGAGAGTACCTATATAGGAGAGAATTTTCTAGTAAAAGACGCAACATAGTTCCCTATGTTAGGTACTCCATTTTTATATTAAAAATATATTTTTAAAAAAAATATAAAAAAAATAATTTATACGTTAAGCTTTTCAATGATACCAATATTATTTTTTAAAAACTCATTATCATAAAGTTTCTACGATAATATTATCGTAGAAATTTATCATAGAAACCTTATGATGATGATTTTTTCTAAAACAATATTGGTACCATTGAAAAGCTTAAAACGTGTAGATCATTTCTTTATAATTTTTTTTAAAAAAATATTTTTGGTATAAAAACGAAGGAGCCAACATAAATTTTTCTATGTTAGGTCCTTCACTAAAAAAAAATTTCTCTATAGGCTGATATATTGAGATTACCTATATATATATATATATATATATATATATATATATATATATATATATATATATATATGCTGATTCGCTGGGCTGAAATTATTGGACTAGGCCGAGCCCATGAAATAGACAGCTGATTTGAATCGGTTGTGATTCAGCAAATGGAACCGGACTGAACGACGCCAAAACTGCGAGCAACCAAAACAAGTCGAGGGTATAGTCAACAGTAGTGACCGGTGACGGAGAAAAGGCGGACGAAAGAAGATAGCGGGGAGACCAGGAATGTAACGAAGGTGCGGGAAGCAACAGCGACAGACGAAACAGTGGCTGCAGCAGAGGGATTGCGAAATCGGTTCGAACGAAGCCGGCACTGGGAGGAAAGAGGCAATGGCGAGTGGAAATCAGACAATGGCTGCTGCGGCAGCGTGTCGCCGGTGATGTTGGCACGGCTGGACGTGGAGGTGGAGCAGCGGTGAATCAATGGTGTGGGCGCTGACGTATTTGCACCCGGAGATGACGATGATGGAACGAGAGGAAGTGTGGTGGAAAGAAGAGAACGTTAGCGCTCACGGCCGATCAAACTCTAGAAAGGTTTGGAGTCAGTGCTTATAATCAAAAGAAAGAAAGTGGCCGTCAACAAATAATTCAGTCTATCACTAAAAAATTTGAGTGAATAATCCATATGGAGCCACGGTATATATATCGAATATAATTTGTGTGAACAACCTTGATTAAATCGACACATATATGTATGATTGAGCAATCACTATAAAAGCTATCTTTCAAATCATGTATTTTGAGTTTGAACGCAATAAATTAAACCGAGATTTGAATAGAAAGTGGTGCATAGTTACACAACGTAGCCAAAGCAAAGGATGCATATATGGCAGCATTACAAGTGGATGAATGCAACTCACCTAGGAAGCATCCTGGCAAATTTTCCTGAGGCAGGATAAGGATAAAGATTCAACCGAGTGACTGCAGGAAATTTCGTGCCCATGCGAGCACAAGCTCATTAGTCCAAGAGTCTATTTGAGGCTATTTATTATATTGTAAAAAGAAGTATTAGTATACTTTCGAACAGAAAATTATTTTATAGCCCATTAATAAAATTACAGTTAATGTAAAAATAATTTTATGAATGACTTGTACATAACAGATGTCTTCAATTCAAAATTTATTGGTTCAAACATTTTATCATGCATATGAGTTGAGTTGGGTCGGGCGGGTAATGTTGAGACTTCAGAGTGGTGTGTTGGGTCAGAGATGATCAAAGGTTGGGAATGGAATCGAGAAAGAGTTATACGAGTCCATATCCATACTGTTATAACAGCATTTTAATATGAAGGAAACGAATGGTTATCTCGAGAAGGAGCTTTTCATCTTAGCACGAGGAAAAGAATGTCCCTTACCTAAAATTTTCACGACTAGGAGCTTTCATGGTTTTGATTTGGGATTATTTACCATTTCGATCAAACTTGGTAAATTGGTGGCTTTCAGTTTAGGTTAGGTTAGGTTTCCATTTCTTGGCCAAACACAAGACTTATTTTAAGCATTTGTGATACATATAAAATTATTTGATGGCCTCAAGCCTAGAATTAACATCAACAATATAACACGTATATTTAATAACTAATAACTAAAAATTTCTAACCCGATGCCGTAGAGATATGAACACTCTCGTATCCCGATTGCCGAGCTTTATGACTTGCATTATTTAGTACCAAGGCCTTTTTGTGCATCTGCAGAGTCGAACATATTATGAAGTTAGAAAAAAAATGGGTAAACAGTATATAGAGTTGCTACGAATTTCTAATATACCTGGAGTTTACAAATATAATAACTGAGAGAGTGTATCTTGCGTTATTTGAATTTAGTTTAACAAACCAAAAGCAAACTGAATAGTGTTCTAGCAAATAAATCTTTTTGAGAGACATAATGATGTAATCAACTTCATACAAATAAATCTTTTTGAGAGACAATACTGCAGGATTTGTTTGTGTGAGAGGGTTTACAAATATTGTTCTAAATGCTAAAAATTTATTTGGCTCATAATTATATCAAAAGTGTTTTTCTATAGCCTTGTCAAAGGTATACCAGATCATAGTTTAAAAAATCAGTCCATACTAGATATTATAATCGGTTTGCACTGGTACATCCATATACATCGCACCAGTACATAATGTAATAATCCTTCAGCAATAGCCTATAGATTCACATGGTAGTGTGAAAAAGATACCTATCAAAGAGGCTATGATAAAGATTATCAAAGTTACAACAACGAATGATGAGGAAGAGGCAACATGTAACCAGAGAAAACTTCAAAGCCAACAATCAAAATAGCGGTAGTAAGAGCAAAGTTAAACTCAATAATATAATGCAGTAGTGGGACTAATAGAAGAGGCAGTTACAACCTGCACTGCACCTAGGGAGGACAACCAAACACCTATCAGTAGCACTCAAAAGGACGGCTGAAACAACCACAATGCACATAAGGAGAATTGCCTTGACTTCTACCATGTTCACAAACAAAGCAACCGCCACGTTAGCCAAAACCCATGAACAACTAGGGTATAAACATCAATAGCAACAAAGGACCACACCATCCAAAGTATCAAATTAGAATACTTACAAATATGGAGAAACCATTTGACTAAAAGAAATTTCTGACGGCTTGAGAAAATTTACGAGCTTATTATTAAGGGAATGATCCTCATATTTGAAATTGAAAAGCTATTCATAAAGCATGTAAACATGCACCATGTTTTTTGTCAAAAGACTAGGCTTTGTAGAAAGCTCATAGATGTCCTTTTCATAGATAGAAACATGATAGTTTGCAGAATATGGAGTTTTATATTGTTTAGAATCTAAGTGAGGACAACATAGCCTTAATGTTTGTCAAGTAGAATAGGTAGCATCATTGCCCGTAGAAGGAGAGTTCATACATTTGAAGTTTTCTATATGATCGGAAGAAAAATTAAAATACTTGTGGTTAGAAAATGTAGTTAGCAACCTAAAATTTTTAATGATGATACCTTGAGGGAAGTTGAGAGAATGAGCGAGGGACCCATGTTCAATCATAAAATAAAGGAGGGAGAGACTTTAGGTAAATAAGAAACCTCTTAATACTAGAGCCTAAGAGGAAAAATTAAAGGGAGGAGGAAAACTCGCAAGAGAAATCTAATGGTAGGAACTGGTGGGTAAAAAGGGAACGGAGGCTAGCAAATGGTGTGGTAAACAATGGATTAGAGGAGATGAGCATCGGCGTAGGCTACGGGTGAATAGAGGAATGTGGAAGGAGGGTGGAAGGCATAGAGATAGGTGGAGTGAGAGGTGGTACTAGTTGAGAGCTGCAATAGTTGTGGAATGGGTGGCGGCAAAGGAAGATAACGGGCAAGCTAGGGTTTGGATCAGAAGACATATACCAAGTTGAGAGAAAGGATTAATTCAAAACTTTATTGAAAATAAAGATAATATAATCTTATAAAAAAACTAAACATCTATACAAGAGAGAAACTAGTCTATCTGGAACGGCCATATAACATGATAACATGTTAAGGCTCACATGAATCATTTGGAGCGTTGATTTTGATAAGGCTCTATTGAAATATTCAACCTATTGAAAGAGACAACACGTGGAAAATGATTGCTGTGTACAGTACATATGGTAATTCAATCATATAATGACAGCTTGTGAGCTCGAAGATACTATGTTTTCCTTTAAACCACATACTTTCCTTTTCTCATTATGTGCTCACAAGATGTATTTGTGTGGTGTAGAAGAATCTCTTATTTTATATGGACAATATGAACAAAGAAGTTGATACGACTTGCGAGAAGGTAAAATTGCAGAATATGCTGAAAAAGATTGAACAGGGGAAAATGTAGAGCAGTGTACCTGGTGGTTCTTCAAAAGAAACGATCCTCTTAATACAATCATCAGAGCTTTGATCCATCTTTAATAATGGAGAGATTCATTGCATAATTACGCAATCAAGTAGTTCACGAAACATGAAACAAGAATCATGAGGTGAACTTTTACCAAATTTCACGTTCCCACTGCCTATTGTAATAACTCAATGCGGTCTTGATGGCCAGCGGATAAATAATTTGGGGAGGATAGTTACGAAGGCTTCCACCATGAACTACCAACATCCCTAATATATCCTTTGTATAGCTTGCAGATATGGTTCTCCAACAATTTCCTTCAAATATTTGGAAAAGGGATCCTCAGAATTGCTTTTAGCTCTAACAACAGGAAAGACAGAGGCAACAAGAACGTAATTTTCTCCATTGCCAGCATCTATTTCATACAGTTCAGCAAAAACTTCACGAACATTATCAATCATCTGTCTATAAAAGGATAAACATGGAGGAACGACATTGACTACCATAATTCCCTGCTCTTTAAGAATGGAGTGCAAAGCCATAAGAAGATCCTTCTCCACGAACTCCAGTGGCGGAGCAACTACACCATTGATGGCATCTTCCGAGTCCAAATCCACCATTACAGAATCAAATCCAGAAGAGTAATCTCTCAACAAAGACATCAACTCAGAACCAGCTTCTCCATGACTCGGGTCGAAGTTTTTTCCGGTCTTCAAAGTGCTTAAATACTTTATACATGAAAGTCCATCACCGAGACCAACTTTAAGAGAATCATCTTCAACCAACCCAAAATGCCGTTTCGCGGCATTCAGAACTACATCGTCGGACTCGATTCCCAGTACATCAAAACCCAATTTTAACCTCAGGGACATCAGTAGAGCTCCGCCACCAACCCCGATACAAAGAGCCCGTGGCATCACACCATTATGGACATGCCGCCTAACTGCCGGTACAATGAGAGAGAGCGCGGCAATCATTGGCCTGAGATATGGTTGCACTAACGATCCGATCTCGGGCAGAAAGGCACCAAAACTTGAAGATAAGGAAGGATCAGGGACAAGACGCACCTGGGACTGAACCAGATTCGGCATCCTCTTGAAACGCAGCCTTCTTCTGAGCTCGGGTAGCTTTGAAGCGGATCTATGGAGCACCACGTCCTCCACAACCATCTCTCCGGCTTCGGGGCCGACCAGAGTCTCCACCTGAGTGATATCAATGACGTCGTCTTCGAATGAGAGGAAGGGGATCTCTGGCAATCCGTTGCCAAAAGCAGATTTGGGGGAGAGGGCAAGGAGGAGAGGTAGGAGAAGCTGCTGGAAACGGTGGAGCCGATCCAAATCGGGATCCGATCGGGGGCGGGAGTAGCGCTTCGGTGAGGAGGACGAGTGGAGATCGCCAACGAGGATGAGGCGGGAGATGGGAATGTCTTCGGAGGCGGAGGTGAGGAGGAGCTGAAGGTGTCCGGCTGCGGTGGAGAAGATCCAGTCGTCCTCGCGGCCGCGGGGGACGAGCATCGCAGCGGTGCGAGGCGGCAGCGGCGCCTGGAGCGGGAAGGGGGAGTCGAGGACGGCGACTCGGAGGGAATCGCCGTAGGGATCGCCGGGCTGGGGGTTGGGAAAGGCAAAGGAGACGAAGCGGGAGGAAGAGAGGAACTCAAACGTCCCCGGCTCCATTAGTGCAGCGCCCTTGGACTCTCCTCCTTTTATCGGCGCCTGCAAGTGTCGGTGCCACGAATAGGTTTTCGGATCATCTAATTCCCGGATCATTAATGTGATCCGACCCAATTATTGTTAAGTGGCGAAATTTGACAGGTCCACGTAGCGTTATCTCTAAGCAGCTGAAACCACATAGCATGGGGTGGTTTCAGCAAATAGTGAGGACGTGAAACAATAAAATAAATAAGGTCCGCCGGCTCTCTCGCTTCCGCCACCGCCGTTGGAAATGCTCGCTTTGGTGCTCCTGCCGCTCGCGGGTGGCGCTTTTCCTCGGCGGCGGCAGAGCTCTGGCCGTTGGATTCCATGCTCAAGCCTGAGGGAGATCGAGCGGGCGGCGGAGCTCCGCCTCACGCTGCCCTGGATAAAGGAAGCGAAGAGAGTGGTGCTGGTGAGGCACGGCCAGAGCACCTGGAACGAGGAAGGACGCATCCAAGGGAGCTCCGACTACTCTGTGCTCACCCGCAAGGGCGAGTTCCAGGCTGAAACCTCGCGTCAGATGCTCCTCTCCGATTCCTTTGATGTCTGCTTCACTAGGTTGGTTCGTCACCGTGCATTCCTCTTCGTCTTCGACTCCCCGACGAACATTTTGCCATTAATGATTCGGATTTTATCGCTGTGGAATTATTGACAATCTTCGGACTCTTGGTTCTTTGTTTTTGTTGATGTGGAATGTTGGTTTTGTTATGTTACCAGCCCCTTGATTCGATCAAGGAGAACCGCCGAGATCATATGGGGTTCTCGGAAGGAGGAGATGATTGCAGAGCCTGATTTGAGGGAGATTGATCTCTACTCGTTCCAAGTAATTCCTTTTGGAGAAGAATCTTGCTCCCGTTTCGCATACCCTAGAGTTGCTCCCTCTTTTTTTTTTTTTTTCGACTTTGGCTTTCTTCTAAAGTTCTATTATTTTTTCTAATCACCAATTTAGGGTCTCTTGAAGCATGAAGGGAAGGAAAAGTTTGGAGACGCATATCGACAGTGGCAGAAGGACCCCGCAAATTTCAAAATCGATGGCCACTACCCTGTGAGAGAACTGTGGGATCGAGCCGAAAGCTGCTGGAGAAGAATCTTGGCTCATGAAGGGAAGTCAGTGCTTGTTGTTGCTCATAATGCGGTCAACCAAGCTCTAGTGGCCACTGCAATTGGTACATGCTTCATAATTATTGCGTCAGTTTAGGCCAAACGCCTGTATTGCATTATTCTGTTTTGGTTATCTCATTTAACAGTTTGCCCATTGATCCAGGACTGGAAACACGGTACTTTAGGATTCTTCTACAGAGTAACTGCGGGGTGAGCGTAGTAGACTTCACTCCAAAAGCCAAAGGTGGTCCGCCACGCATATGTCTCAATCGTTTGAATCAGGTATATACTCCGGTTTAGTGTTTTTGTAGAAGCTAAAGTTATTATTTTTATCTATAACTTATATCTATTGTGGTCAAAGTCGGTAGGAATGGGTACGACAATTGTGTATCAACCAATTTTGGACACTCCAATGTCTTAACCATGCAATGGAACACCAGCAGAATGTGCCCTATCTATTGGGTAGCTTTACCATGGTGAATATGGAGAACGTTATCAGTATATAGATAAGTATAGTGTCGGGTTAACAAAGTGACAACTATCGTAACTTTATGATTACGAATATTTGTGAAACTCCATTCATCCTGCTTGCTATCTAAAACCCCCTTTCATGAATAGGGGACTTAGAAATATGGATACGAGGAATAAACAGTCAAAACGAGTAACTAGAAATCATAAGTACAATAGATTTATTTAGAATGTTCTAAGTTTTCACACTTACAAAATGATATATGACCACATTAGCTTAGCCACCTACATAATATGCCAAGAAATCAAGCCTTTATATTCTGCAGTGAGGGAGCAATACCTCCACATCGCATTCTTCAACCTTTGTCATCTTTAATGAGAAATATATATGTAGAATTTCATTAACTGTACAGTTTGTTTTAGATATATTCTCTTTCTTGTTATTTGTTTCTCAGTTGATTTTGCCTTCTTATTACTTAAATACTTTTTAAGCTTGTTCTGTAAACTGCTCTGGTGTTGAAGAAGCTAAAACTCCTCTGAATTTATTCGAGTGATTGTTTTTTCCATGACAAGTAGAATTAACTCTGTATTTGCAGACACCAAATTCTCCTGTAGCGGCTGGAGCTTCTGGAGGAAGGAAAACTTTGAAACGGATCATTTTAGTTAGCTACGGAATCACACAAAGCAATGAGGTGAGGAAATGCTGATAGTAGCAGAGGATCTAGCTTTACTGAAAAACTTTTTATCTTTTTGCAGTTCAATTACATCGGAAAGCCAGGTTTTAATTGCTTAATTAGTTGATAAGTTCTGAAAATTCTGAAGTTGATGTTTAGTTTCAGCTTCACCATTAGTTGATAACTTGATATAAAGGTTCTTCAAACCTATTCGTAGGAATGTCTTTAGTTGGCAAAACAGTTCTAATTTACAGGAAGCAATGACACTCTCAAACTCTATGTTATTTTTATCTCACATTTTTGTTCAGTTAGTTCCTTTTGCAGTATCTACGAGCTAGTAGTGTTTGTTTTGTTTTCATTATTACCTGAATTCATCTTTGCTCTTGACGCTGATACTAAGACTTTTTAGTCATATCTGTTTTAAAGAGTTATCGTTTGTACAAGAACAAATGATTCAATCTATTACCTTTCAGGCCTTCCCCAATATGGGATATGAGTCATTGAATATGCTTGGAATTATACAGGTAGCTCATTTTATTCTTGCATCTGCTAGTATTCTGCAGGCGAATGGATTTAATCATTTCTGGACCACTAAAACTGCAGTCACAAAAAACTGCTGAGCTACTTCTAGACTCGAAGATCAACTGCATTATTTGCAGTCCACGGATTGCCTCAATTGATACAGCAACGACCATATCTGAGGTGAATTCTTGTTGAAAATTCTCCAATTCTCAGAACACACAATTTATAATACGGAACCTACTATTCCAGTGTTATTAAATAGCTTCGTATTTGGCTATATGAGAACACAGGTTCAAGAAGCTGCAGATTGTTTGGGTGCTGATTGTGTGCCGCGTTATGTGGAAGTGAAGAAAATGCTTGATCTTGAAGTTGAACCTGCTTTGCTGCAAGCACGGAAGGTCGAAATTTAGAGTTTTGAACCCACTATGAACTTATAAAACACATTAGAATTCTTTAGCATAATTATTAACTATATAAAAGCTCTCTTATCGATAAGAATCAGATCCATGCTATCATTTAACTCCCATATTAATTCAAGCCAAGTATTTGCACCATGTAAAAGCATACACATGTTTCACACTATAATAGATTTTGAAATTCTTTTCCTGCCAGAATTCAGCAAGCGGGTTGGAGATTCAACCTGGTTGGTTAGATAGTTTTGATGACCGAATATTAACAGATATTTGGAAGCAGACAAGGCAGGCCTGGCGTGCTTTGCTAAATGAATTGTCTGTTGAATCAGAACCAGAAAGAAGCTTGGTGGTTGTAGGACATCCTGCTCTTCATGTTGCACTACTTGCCCATTGCCTCAACCTGACAATGGACTGGATGGGCTCTTTTCATCTTGATGCTGGCAGTGTCAGCGTTGTTGACTTCCCAGATGGGCCTGCAGGAAGAGGTGTTGTGCGATGCATTAATTACACTGCACATTTGGGAAGATGGTCAATACCAGTTACAAGATCAATGGCAAATGATGAAGAGTTTTAGCTGCGGTTGCAGGTACCTTTCATTCTCTATAGTTCTAGCTGCTACTGTCCGATCATGTGTGTAAGCAATACGGTGTAAAGAGTTTCCCAATCTGAAAGAAGCAAGCAATGTAGTTATTTGTACAAAAGAATGAATCTGTGTATGTTCACTATAAGAACTTGTAATAGAAGGAACAAAATTTCTTCGACTGAAGTTTCTTTTTTCATCCTTGACTTGTATGAGATGCATTTTCATCAATTCCTCCAAATCAAATAACTGTAGACAGAAACATTGGCTAGAGAAGCAAGTGATTGGTTACCTATCTCATAAAACTAATCCAGCAAGGTCCTTTTGACTTGAATCCATTATGATACTTGCACTTCCATCAAATATTTTGGTACAAGGGAAAAGGTGGATCATAAGCATTCTTTGGATCTTGCTGATTTGCTATCAAACAAACCTCAGAGCATGAAATTGTTTTTTTTTGTTAGCCACTTGAGTTTTAAAATAATTAGTCAAATAATCAAATCATCACATGAACAAGAGTTATATTTTTCAGCTAGTTTTTCAGTTATCTTCTGCATTTTAGTGTGATTGTGGATCCACCCTCAAATAAGTTACTCTCTTTTTCTTAGATTCAGGTTTAGTTTAGACTCACGAGATCATAAACATATAATATTTTTTTTCTAAAAATTTAAATCGTTTATAATAGTTGACCACCATTAAACTATTGTCAAAATACAATTGAAAATTCCAAACTTACCATATGCAATTGTATGGATAACTTATTATTTCTCTTTAGGATTCCATCCTTAGCTATGGGTTAGTTGATTAGCTTAGTGTGCTTTATCATCTCTTTCGAATTTTTAAACAGTATTTTTTTGACGAAAAATTAGGAGAAAAGAATGAAAAGTATATTAAATCTAGTTATATTTTATGTCTAGATTCAATATATTTTTTATTCTTTTCTTTCAATTTTCAGTCCAAAAAAACACACTATTAGTTATCTACTATAGTGCCTTGCAATTACCATATTTTCTCATACACCGAGTGGCAGGAGAAATAGTAGCAGTGAAAGAGAAAGGGATAGCAATTTAGTGAAAGAGAAAGGGATAGAAATTTAGAGAAAGGGATAGCAATTTAGTGAAAGAGAAAGGGATAGAAATTTAGAGAAAACACAGAAGGATAGAGAGAAATAGTCATAAGAATCCAAAACGTTATCAATACTGAAACTTTTAATAAATCCATTAAAGTAATTTTGTTCATTCATTTGACAAACTTTAAATACAAAAGGGCTCAACAGCCACTCTTTAACAAGAAGAGCTAATGCAAGAGAGAACAAACATCAATGGAAGTATAAAAATAATAGAGACCATTATGAGTGGAAACATTACTTTCTAAGTACTCATAAAAGTACATTACAGCAACTATTCAAGTTGCTTGTTCTTTTATCGTGTAGAAGCCAATTGATTCTAAGAGCTTTATGTTTGTTTTGCTACTTATTAGAATAAATAGTGAGGATCAATCTAATTGGCAGGATATTCACTAACATGCACATGAAGATAAAGAACTCAATAGTCTACTAAGTAGAAATCTCAATAATAATAATTCAACCAATAGGAGTAATATTGTATAGCACTCAAGAACCTTAGAGAAGACATTAACTAATTGTTTCTTGGACTTACAGAGAAGATATGTATTCATTTAGCCACAATTGCTCTTAAGTAACCTGTACACCACGTGATGAGGTTGTGGACGTTGCAACTTGAGGTTGCTCAAGGGTAACCCTTCAGATGCTGAAGCTAAAAACATGCTAGTGTATTGGATGTTAAGTCACTCAAGTAGTTTTTGAGCAATTTAGGTTAAGTTTTGAATACTCAAGTGATTTGATAATAACTAATTTGACTAGTTACTATTGTCAAGCAGTTGAGTTACTACAAGTGTTTCGCTCTATCTCAGGATCTATTAAGCCTCGTTTGTAGCTACATTGCTTTCTGCTACACTAGGACTGCCAGCAGAAGCAGGTATTATGTGCCCATTTGACGCACTTACTTTGCTGTGGAATTATGAAAATATGCAAGTTGATTTTTATTGTTTGCTAAAATAGAATTTTACTACTTTTAGCTATTGTAGCGAGGTTACTGTAGCATAAATATATTAATTAATATAATATATAATAATTTTAAATTAATTAATTTAAAAAAGTTAATAAATTAATATTATAATTAATCATTAATGATTAATTTTATAAAAATTATAAACAATTAATTAACTTTAATATATTTTGCTAATTATATTATATATTAAAAATTAATTAATTAATTAAGTATATATTTTTGAAATTTTTTTATAAATTTAATTATTTTTATAAAATTTAAATTTATTTATGGATAAAAAATATGTATACAGACTTATATGTCAATATTATTTAATTATAATATCTAAAATATATAATTATACTAAAACAAGTGTAACAACACAATACACTCTTAAAAACATATAATAATAAGTTCTACTATCTACAGCAGCGTAACAAAACTAAACTTAGCCCTAAGTTAGTCATTTTATCGGGAGTGGCTTGGTCTATTATATCTCATTAATGTATGTCAAATTTGACTACAGTGCCTGCCACCAACCAGAATTGAATTCAGAAACTAGCCTTTCTAGAGCAAGGAAAACCATTCTCTTTTTGTTAGTTTGAAACTTAAAATCAAACATTGAACTTTGGGTTACTAGGAGTAAACGAAAACAATAATCTAATATTTTTGTATCATTGGTCGTTGGATGAACAAATAGCATATGTCATGTGCATACCTAATATACAGCAGTTAAATCGCAATAATCTAATACTTACTTTCCTGCTTCATGCTGTGCTGCACATGTATTTTGTCTGGACAAGGTCAAATCAGAGAAGTTTCAATTTAGAAGTAAGGAATAGTATACAAATCCAGTACTTTGCTAAACAAAAAAATTTTAAAAGTTTGTAGTTCGCAACTACACAAAAAATAAAAACAACAGTGATGGTAGGTTGCAAGCCTGGACAAGACTAATAACCACCATTGAAGTGAAATATTTGCCCATGAATTTGTTCATGGCTTGAAGGAAGGATAAGAGGATGAAGACAAAGTGGAAACAAGGATATCTTCCAACTTCCAAGCCCCTGCAATAATGAGTTTGGCCCCGCGCCTACCGACTCCGGCCTCAGGTCGCAGTTGAATCCCTGAATTGCAAATTGCTGCGGGGGGTTGGTGGGCGTGAGAGTTGTGGATAGAACCGCTAGCAATTAATATAAATCCATGTGTATGTAGGATTACAAGTTCATCACATGAAGGTGATTGCGGCCTGCCTTTGGCACCAAATTCCAAGCTGCAACAGGAAGAGGAGGTTACGATGTGACGAAGCAGTGATAGCTGAAATTCGACTTACTAGTGTTCGAGGCACAAAAGCCTGAAAAACTCCAATGCTGGGAATGACCACAAATTTAATATGATCAAGAGCTCAATATACCGAGAGTTCAATATGATTAGAAGCCAAGTGCCAGGACATCTTAAGGCAAAATATGATGCTCTAAAAGTAGGGGTTTGGATAAGAGCTCAGAACCAGAAAAAGATTGTATATAAATGCTCTTAAAAGCTAGTCCAGCGTCTTCCCATACCCAGATCACATCTCATTGAGTTCGGGAATCTCTGGATGATATAGGCTTATGTTTACTGACATTCCAAGTTGCCAGTGAACTAATAAAATACCAACCACACGTCTCCACTGCTCCTCTTTTTAATATAGTTGGTTTTACTTTAACCTATGTTCTTCTTCATCTGTTTTCTGTCACAGAATATTCACGACCGTCCATTTACATGTACTAACTACTAAGTATGTTTTCTCTTCTATAAAAAGCTTGGATGAGTCGAGTTAATTTTGTTCTCATAAGCAAGTTGTCAAAACTGTGAGTTGACTTATCCAAGTCAATGAGTTTATGCATTGGTTGTAGCTCAGCGAGTCAACTCACATATTAGATGAGCTTTTAGTCTAGACTTGGTCGAATCGATTGATTCGAATAAGTTTAACCGAGTTAACTTAGCTACTATTTCTACTGTGAGCTTTATCTTTCTTGCACTGGCTGATAATAACTATACACTTTCCTGTAATATGTAATTTAGAATCGTACTAGTTCAGTTGACAGAAAAGGCAGGTCGCCTTCTTTATTGCCCAGAACACTTAACCACTCAACTGTAATCTTGTCCTCGGCCACCTCCCGCATTCAATCTCATGCAAAAACATGATTGAAACCACCCCAACCAAACCCCTAGTGACATATCAAAAGGTGCACGATATAATGAATCAAACACGACTAAAATATGTCTATCCTATATTTAAGAGTTCATTGTCTTGGTATCATCAAGGACTAGACATCATGTCGCCTAGTCAAGAACTATAAGTAGAACAGGTAAAATTATTTATATTGTTCAAATTTAAATTACTAAATGTTATGAATTGAGAATATATAGAGAGAGGAGAATATATGAGAAAAATTATTTTTTAAAAAATATATATTAAGCAATATGAACTACCTGAGCTGAGGAGATGGTCTCCATTTTCCAGTTCTCTGTCTGCTTCCAGGCAAAGTACCATTCTGCTCCAAAGTCCAAAGCAACTGTTCATGAGGAAGACCACAAGTTGTGTAAATAAAGGGGGCCAAAAAGAAGAAAAGAGGTATAGCTATTTGGCTTTTTTTATTCACCTTTTCCCCTCATGCTTTCTTTACAGAACCTTCACCTTCCCTGCTTTGCCTCCCCTTTTGAGTTGTGAAGACTAGCATGCCACTCAAAGCGCAGCAGCAATGGTAGGCAAAGCAAAGAAGAGCCACCACCTCTTATCCAGCCTTCTTCTTCCCCCATCCATGAAGGACTTTGCCTCCTGCTTCAGCGAGCACGCGATCAGAGTCAGCGACACCTCTTGCTCCGGCAGCAGCAGCAGCGGCGGGGGTGGAAACTCCTCCGTCACTGGCGAGACCGGTGGCGGATCGATTGTCAGCTCGGTCACATGCCTCTACCGCGCGCGGCTCTCCACGCGGAAGGAGCTGCTCCTCAGGGTGACATGGTCGAAGGTGCACGCGAGCCCGACGCTCTCCGTCGGGGTCGACCAAGTCCCGTCGATCCAGGCGGGCTCATCCCAGGTGCTGAGGAAGAGGAAGGGCAGCCGGTCCTTTGTGTCCGGGAGCTGTGCGATCGGGCTTCACTGGGACATTTCGTCAGCCAACTTTGAGGCGTCCCCCGAGCCCGCCGCGGGTTTCTATGTCGTGGTCGTTGTGGACTCCGAGATCGCGCTTGCTCTCGGCGATCTAAGCGGAGACTGGCTGACGAGGTTCGAGGAGGCGACTCCGGTCGCGGTTTCGTCGATGGTCAGCCGCCGGGAGCAGGTCATCGGCCACGCGACCCACTCCACCAGAGCTCGATTCGGCGGCGAGGACGAGGCCGACCACGAAATCACGATCGCGTGCAAGGGCGGCGCGGAGCTGTGGGTGTGCGTGGACAAGAAGCGGGTGGTGCACGTGCGGGATCTGCGGTGGAATTTCAGGGGGAACCAGACGATGTTCATCGAGGGGTCGGCAGTGGACGTGATGTGGGACGTACACGGGTGGCGATTCGGCGGCGCGGCCGGCTGCGCCGTCTTCATGTTCCGGGCGCGGAGCTCGCTGGAGAGCCGGCTGTGGCTGGAGGAGGAGGCGGCGCCGGGCTTCTCCTTGCTGATCCAAGTCTTCAAGAATGCCAATTGTTGAGGTTTGCCATCGTCCCTTGGAATCGATTTGAGGTTTAATTTATTTAATTTTCTCGTTTAATGGTGAGTGAAACCGAAATCATCTGGGAGCAATGTTCTTGCTCATCCAAATTGCGCTTCTTTGGAACTTGTATATCGAGATTGATTGTAAGTCTTTGTTGATGATCATGATCATACAAACCCTGCTTGATGTAAATTATGTGAGGGAGTTCATGTTACTGATATGTTGATGAAGAACCTAATTTGAATCTTAAAGTACATAGGGTTCGTATGTGAATGAGTGAATCTTAAAGCACAGGGGACGGTGAAAATTTTCTCCGTCAACCCGCTGTTCTCCATATTCCCCTTAATGCTTTCCCCTGCCGAGGCAGCATCTATGCTCAGGAATTTTTCCAATTCACATGGTTTGAAAAAGGCTCTTGTTTCATGCACAGGATGCTTAAGTTCGCCGCTCCTAAAAGTTAAAAGACTAGACTTTGACTTGACGCAAAATTATTCAAAATTCAGAAGCAAATCGATGCCTGGAGTTTCAGTGGAATCTAGATTTGCTACAGTGATGAGGGGAAAAAGAAGTAGTTCACTTTTGGGGCAAGAAAAGGAGGATTGAAGGATGTGTCAGGCATTCCTTTGTTTCAGGAAAAGTTGGTGCATTTCACAGATTGAGGATCTTTCTGAACATGAACATGTTCAGAAAGTATACTTTGTTTCTTTCAGTTCAATCCACCCCTGTTTTAATAAGCATTTGGTGAAGCATTATTGTACTATCACTATAAGGCAGTTGTTGATTTTGCTAGTAAAGATCTCACACTTGATAATAAAATTCTAAGATCGAATCTCAATTTTACCAAAAAATTATTATTATTATATGCAACGATAACTACTGCATGAAACAAAGAGACAATAATATAGAAATTTTAGTTGTTAAAATTAAAGTTTTGAGGTCAACTCCTGCCTTCGTTACTTACCCAAAAAAAATTATTCATTGCAATCCACTATTTAGCCAAGTGGATAATTGATTACTTAATGCTTGATTTCTCATTGAATGGGCGGTCACATATCTGAGCCGATCACTATTACACAGATCCAAATCACTAAACTGAAATTTTTGTTATGTTGGGTTTAGTTGGTTTAGGTTAAATTAAAATATTCAAATTTTTACTTCTTTTTTACATTTGTATTAATTTTTAATGAAATAACATATAAAAAAGGTAAAAACACATTTTTTTAAAAAAAAAATGGAAAACAAACCCCTGATAAACTCATCAGATGCATAAGCCAAACAAGAAAAAAACAAACAAGGATGCTGTCAGTCGTTGCCATCATCACATACTTTCTTTTTCATGGGTGTGATTGAGAGCTTGATGCACAGCTGCTGTCTGTACTACCAAATGCAATATAATCACATGGTTTCTGCATGACTGACATCAAAAATTGTCAAGCAAGGGTTTCAAGTGAACAAATACCTTTCCGTAGTAGCATCAAGGAAGAAATGTGCTGATAGTTCCAACTTTTCCATCGAGATCCTAACGTTAACCTTGGTATTTAGAATGCAATAACTCTGGGCTTTATTTTAGGCATTGATCCCTGATTCATGCCATAAAGTTCCTTGAATCATTATCATTCATCAGAACACTAAAAGTGAACCACTATCGTGGATAATCTTCAAAAGCTATTTTACAAACAACATACTCCAATGATGCACCAGTTTAAATCAAACAGCTCGCAGAGTATGAAGTTAACTTCAGAAATCCTTGAGTCCATATGAGCATATCCTGTTTCTGTTTTGAATTCAAAGAATTTGATCACTCTAGATAGGATTTAGTTTTGCTTGACATGGACCAGAAAACTTCAGACTAAGAAGAATTTGCATATTGATCAGTAGCAATTAAACCGACTGGTCTCCGTGAGTGGGTACTGTTATCTGGTTTTCTGCCATTCTTGAAGAAAAGCCAGATTCTGCACACTGATGCTGACATGGATCTGAAACGAAAGTTTGTGGTGGAGTAAAAGATCTCACGACTGGACAATAGAGAGGTTGTAGTGTACGCTTTCTATCAGGAGAATCTCGCAATGAAATTCTACAAATAGGGCATGTTGAATGTTGTTTCAGCCATACATCTATGCATGTGACATGAAAAGTATGCCCACAGAAAGGAAGAATGCGCAAAACATCCTTCTCTTGATAGTCTGCAAGACACACCGTACACCTACCAAAACCACAATTACATATTAGATTTGCATCACACATATGCATATCACTCCTAAACTGCCAGCAAAGCAATTACCGGGGAAAGAAAAGGCAGGAAAAAAATATTTGGAAAAGAAGAGACAAGCATCATATATTCATATATGTGTTTGTTAGAGAGAGAGAAAAGGTAATATGAGTGGATATTCAATTACCATATCTGTATAATTAGAAAATAACCTGATTGCAAATGCATCTCGGTCAGGTTGCACACAAATTTTAACAAAGTTTTCGTCCATTAATGATTCTCATATCAGTCAATTACTCCTTTCTAAAATCTTAACTCAACTTCTCTTCTGACTAGAAATAAAACAAACAGCGGTTAGTGGCTCAGTGCATACTATTTTAAAATCATGATTTATTCTTTGTACGCATGGATGCATGTATATATGTGTACATTTACATACATATATATGTATGTATATACAAGCATTATTGTACACAGACTTATATGTGAATTATACATACATACATATATGTATATATATATATATATATATATATATATATATATATATATATATATAACATATGTTCTTCTAGGCGTACAGTTAATATGAATATTACCACCCTACTAACACAAGCATGTGAACAATCATGCGAAAAATCCTACAGAAATAACCTCCTTTTAGGTGAACCAACATAATCTGATGAATAGACAAAACGTTAACCATACACTTTGAAGAACTATTACTTTTTCCCTGAGAAACTAAAAAGAAAAAAGTGACAGTAGAATGACAAGTGAAAAACTTACCCTAGATGGTAACAAAATTGAAAAGCCCTCATCAGTTTGTTTTCACTAGAAGACTGTGAATGTCTCCAACACCAAAACAAAATAAACATAAATATGAATTAAAATTTTCAAACAGCTCCTGTCCAACTACTTAATAGTCTCTACAATACTAGGTGAAGAAGACATTTTAATTGATCATCTCGTGATCTTATATCTTTTACAAATAAATTTATTTCCACTGTTCATCTGGTCTCAACATCACACGGGTCTTTGAGTTAACTCTTCAAACTAACTACTTTGACGTTTTGAGGAACAAAATTTGTAATGACATGGCCACAGCTTGACAAGGTTCATGACCCCAAAGCTCATGTTAGCATTGGAAATGGACACATTATTCTTTCAGGTTTTTGTCTTTCCCATTCTGGTAGATTGGTTACAACACGAGATTTTTGTTACTCTGGAAGCAGTGACCGATGGTCAACATTACCATATCTTCTTTAATTGCTTTAGTGAATTGTCTTTAAACGGTGACATCTATAATAAAAAGATGGAACTAAAAATTTGTGGAAAATAATCTAGTGATAATGGATACAAAAAAAAAGAAGCAAAGTAATTGAAAAGGATAGTGTTGTTTAGGTGTAGGTGTAATTTAGTCAACTTGATAGTTGGAAATGGTAATACAGTAACATTTATGTATAATAATTTGAGAAGAGATGTGAGTGGGTAGTGCGATCCATATAATCTGTTAAAGTTAGATTAAAACAAGAACATGACTCTACTGTGAAGAACATTAACATAGGAATATTTTCACACAAAAAAAAGAAAGAGCAAGTAACTCAGTGAAAGATGGGGATTGTACAAATTTTCACACATAAAACTAGGCAGGTATACATGGCAATGAGGTATAATGGTAGAAGAAGAACACGAACCACAAGATAATAGTTTATTCACAACAACAAGCAATTACATCTAAGCGCCAACAGATTGAACCTACGGTAATGGAGCAACATCGACCATGAAAATAACAGAAGAAGCAAATTACTAAAAGAGTTGCCTCTAGTAGTGTAAGTAGCAAAGGTTAAATTACCATAGAGCATCAAATATCAATTATATAGATACAGACAAGAGAAACTCACTGTGTCTCTTGTTCAGATTGAAAGGAGTGATTTCCAAATTTCTTTGTTGGAAAGCTAGCAACTACAACTGGTTCCAAACCATGGATCCCACGTTCTAACTGTTTCACGAGGGGAAAAGTGTAAGGAACTAATAGGTAAGTAGACTATGCTCGCATGTGAGGTTTGCAGAAAAGTTAAACATAAGCAAGAAAGAAACTTCAAGGCTATCCAATCAGCCCTTTTCAGAGTTCAAAGAACAGAAATTCCAGCAAAAGAAGCAAATGATTGTCCCAAAAAGAAAAGCATATGGTTAAGAATAACAAAATGAAACAGTTGTGAGATTAAAAATTTTATTTTTTTTTTTTAAAAAAAAGAAAAATTGAAGAAAAAGAGATTAAACATGTCTGCTAATATAAATTGATTTAAACCTCCAACGGGAACTCGGGAGCATTAACCAAGATGCAGAAATTGGACATAAGTTGACCGAAACACACTCCAGTGACACCATACAATGTATAGGGACAAAATGGCCAACAGGATTAGCAGCCAACGGCTCTAATTGTACAGATTCAAGAGAGAAGGGCCTCCTTTATCTCGCAGACTCAAAGAAAGAACCCATCGTTAGCAGATTCGTATTCACATAAACGCAATTAGTGATGATACTATGGAACAGAAAGAAAAAGACAGAAAACGAAATTAGGGTACTAACAGAGTATAAACTGGCAATGCCGAGGTCGGATCCAACGGCGGCAGGGAGGGCCACTCTGGAGTTCCTGAGATGGATTCTAGCGCAGATGAGCCGAGTGCAGACGAAAACTATGAACAAGATGCTCACCGCGAATCCAAACACCGTCATCACCAGGTTAAGCCCCGGCGACATCATGATTCCTCACCCACGCTACCCTCCCGCGCCCTTTCACCCCCTCTTCCCTCCGTTTCACCAAGAATACATGACAAAACACACCAACTTGTCTCGAAACTATGATGCCGCTGCAGGTTGCTGGTGCGAGAAGACGGCAACTGCGGTTGGAACCCTAAACGGCTCCCGGAGAGGGATTCCTGCTTCAGTGGAGTTGGGCACGGAGCATTTACCGGAGCGGAATGAGGAACGAAGAGGGAGAAAGGGGTGGAAGAAAACGACGGATAAGTGAGAGAGAGAGAGAGAGAGAGAAGGGCCCCGCAGATCGGCGCCACTGTGTAGTCCAACCGCACTCGCCCATTAAAAAGATATCCTCTCTTATTACCGTGCTTTCGTCCATTTTCCTTTTTTTTTTCATCACGATTTATTTAATTTTTGAAAACTATTTTATGGTAAGAAAAAAAATAATTGAGAAACTATTTTAACTCTGAATATTGGAGTCAGATAAAAAAATAAAAAATTGCGACATATAAATAAGAAAAATAATGTATGCTTTCAAAGAAAATTAATGTTTTAATAATCTTTAAATCTTTCACTTAATATCAATTCACAATTATCTATTACTATAAAATAATTAATATGAACAATTTTTTAAAAATATTTCTATTAGTTTCTAGTAACAAAAATGGGGAATGAAGTTGACATATGGAGTTGACTAAATGTGGGGAGATAAAAGTGGCCCATATAATAGTTGAAGCAACGTAGGTTTTGTTTGTTTTGTGCTCTTTGCATCGTTGAAACTGCCAAAACATGTCATGCTTATCCATATCTATTACAAAATATCAATATATGTAAGCAGATTTCCAATTAGTGGCCTATGCTATTGCAACTGTTGGAAATTAACAAAAACAGAGCAGCAGATACGTACCTCGATGTGTAGTCAAATAAGGAAATATCTCAGAAGCACAGGTTGAAGAATAAAAAAATTTAAAAAAAATAGGTTGAAAAAATAACCTTACAAATTTTCAATCAGGTGCATATGCTATTGCTTGTCACTTGTCAGAATCCAACCAAGATTGACATTTGCAGTAATTGAGGCCAATCACTCTTAATTATTGTAGGCGATTGCTGAGGGCCAGAACTGTGTGAGTGATTTTCTGAGCACATGCTATTCGCGAGCATGGACAGATCTACTGCACAGTCTGGCCGTTCGTACCACATATGGCGACAAGAAATGAACAAAGGAATACTTGCCAAGTGACCCAGTAATTCCTGCCGGTTGTTGCCTTAATTACAGAACAAAGGCATACTAATTACTACATGAAAAAAGAAACGAAGTCAATGCAGCTCACTGCTCACCTAGTAATTTACTGCTTCGCTGTACTACTAGTACAAAACAAAGGAATGCTTCAGGCTTTGGCCTGGTGACAAACTCAGATTCACAGACATGACACCCACATTAGGCAGCTGCTAAGCTTTTTGGAGTGGTAGGAAACCTAGGTGAGAGATTTACAAACTCCAGTGCTTGAACTCTGACCGCCGCTGGATAATCTGCGACACATCCAATCCTTGGACCAGCTCCACTGCACCATTTGGAGGTAAGCTGGTCGCCCAACTGATAAGAACTTGTTTTCCTTTTTGAATTGATCCTTTCTAATATGGCTTTCTTGGGCACGTCGGCAACTGGACTCTGAAGGCCGCCAGATAATGTTCTTTTGTATTCAATTCCAATGCTGCCGGCAGGTGGCAATGCCACACTTGGCTCCAGAGCTGTGTCCTTAGCGACATCCTTAGGCAAAACCAGTTGTGGAGTTTGAGAAAGTTGTATAGCTTCAATCACCTCTTCCAGCTGAGTATGTTTTGTGTCATCATAGTAATCTTCATTTGACGATTCTGATATCTGAGGATTAGGAAATACTATTAGATTCTCCTGAGAACACATTGTAGTTTCAGACAGATTAGAAGCTGTATGCAGCATCAAAAGGGATCAGATATTACCTCAGTATCATCCAGATTAACGCCATTTTCTTTGAGGAAGCTTAAAAAGTTGTCAAAATTCTCTTTCGTTGGCCGATAATGCCCACTATATGCCCAAATACACTGCAGGTAAACCTAACTTAGTTTCCAAAAGGAATTAATAGAATTAAACAGAACTCTAGTAAAGATATAGGAGGATGAGGATGACACTACTATCTATAACCAATCGTATTAGGTGAAAACATGAGGAAAAAACACATATTTGTTTAATTAATTAAATATAATGGGAATTTATGAATAAACAAAGCATTATTTACCGACACACAAGACAAAGTTTAAATCAGTTGCAGATGGGCTTGCATATTCTACCTTGAGCACCCCATTTTCTGCAGTGAATCTTCCGGCTGCTATAGTGGCCCCTCCAGCAAGGAAGCTAGAGTGGTGAAATATGCCTTTCTTTTTCTGCAATTGTGAATTGTTTAGTTTAGAGGGACTTCAATGAGGATATAGTGAGTAATTTGATCATTCAGATGTGACACTAATTATCTATGCGGGGGATCCTCGAGTAATAAAACTAACCTGACCAGCATACAATCTCATGGATGTGCTCATGACAAAAATCCATTTTTGTTCTTTTGTCCCTGAGGTGGTATCAAGAAGCGCACCAGTTTGTGTGTGCACAATCTTACCGTCTATTGGCATATATTCATAGTGTTCTCGTTCTTGCTGAAGAAAGTAAGACGAGGTAAGTTAATAATCAGGAGCAACAAACAAGCTGATTATTATATTTTAACTTTAAAGCATTAGAAAGAGTTCCTATTCTTAGCATTTATAGGAAAACAACAAATAATGTAACACAATGAAGTGTTCAGGTATTCTACTGTGAGAGGAATACACCTTTTCAGTTTTTACCAATTATTATCTTTGAGAAGCTTCAGGTTCGGCCAACTTATTAACTCAATGTACCAAAAAGAGATAATATATGGGTTATATGCGATCAAGGCGCCAATGTGCTTACAGAAGTGAATATGGAGTTATTCTAAGTAGAAAATCCATTCTATTTCAGCCTAGCTACGTTGAAAATTGGAAAGAAATACCAAAAGGAGAAAAACATACAGGGCCAAGATATTTGACACATTGCTTCCGAAGTGAAGACCTTGGGCATTCTTTAAGATCCAAATCTCTGCCATCACCAATATCCAACCTGCATAAAATTAATCGTTCGGAATGAGCATTATTTATAGGCTCTTTATCGTTATCATAATCTTCTGCGGGGGAAAAAATTGTTTAACCCAGCTTAGACATTGGAGTAAAATAGTCACGCACATGTGCAGGATGCTATTTAACAAATTTCACCTACAGAACATGTAATAAAAACAACCCATATAACCTTCATTGCAGATTTTGCAGGGAAAATAAATGGCGTGTAAACAAGCAGCAGCAAAAGTTATTCATAATTTCTTGAGGAGCTTTCCTTGATAAAAGAAAAGAAGAGGAATGAAAAGGTAGATATAGATTATGTACCCTAATCGTGTAGTTGCTAATCTTTGGGATAGTAACTTGAACGCCCAAAACTGATAGTGTAGTCACCTGGATATTCCTATGCAGGTATTTGAGCATGTTTTTCATATCCTACATGCAGTAAAGGCACTTGCTAGATGTTACACCCAATACTATTAGTAGTATATATAATAAAGCAGATCCAGGTCAGTATGTTCTACCCGGTTCGTTAAGTAGGAAAGTGTTATAAATAGAAGTCTAGGGTTTAGATTAAGATATCGAGTACTTTATTATTATCTTCTTTAGAAGCACGATTTCTCACCGGTTACGGCTAAGGTATATCACTAGACCTAAAGCTAGATATCACTACAAAATTTGCTGATTTTTCTGCTCAAAAGTCTAATCGGTGAAATAATAAACAGTGATTCTCAGTTTCTTCCTTTTACATCACCTATACACCCTTGAGATAGTTTTAATCGAGCAGTATGATATGAAACTGAACATCTTTGAAGCTATGGAATCAATTGTCATTTTAGTTAAATTCCTAGTTTGCTTCTAAGGAAAAAAAACCTCAAAATAAGAAAATAGATGACAAGTTGAACAGGAATAAGTTAAGAACAATCATAATTCAGCACTTACCAATAGAAGAATGGTTGTCCAGCCTCACTTTTACACCATTCTTCATAGTAGATATGCAGATTATGCCCATATCTGTGCCTCGGATCAATCTACAACGCAAAATAAATAAACTAATAAAAAACAATTGCATTGATGTGAACTTTGTTTGCTTATCCATGGTAGACTTTCAGGATTCTGGAAAAAATCTGGGAGAAAAAACTTGCAACCAGATAGTAAATTGATAACATAAGAGTAAGGGCTACAACGGCTAAGCCTAATTCTGACATTGCATCTTAGAAAATTCCAGCTGGATTCCCTATGAAGGATTTTTTTTTTCAAACATGAATCCTAAAGAAATTTCTACTGTTAATTGTCTTTAGCGTAGTTAATGAGAAGAATTGGAGGAGAAAACAAATGCATGAGTAGAAAATGAGCGACTATGCAGGAAAAAAAGAACCGCTAAGCAACAAGACAATGATCTTTCAGTGTACGTACGGCTTCGATCCAGTGTTGAAAAGCCAGCTTGAGAGCTTTGGCATCCTTGGACAATCCCTGACCAACCTGTAAACAACCCAAATGTTACCAAAAGTTTCGAGCTCGAATGAAAACAAAAAGAAAGAAAAGAGTGGAACAAGCCTTGGAAGCATTCAAGCCGATTCGATTCCACCGCGAGATCGCCGTCTCCTGCTTCACGTGATCAAAGAACGACACCGTACTGCGGTTCAGTCGCGCAAAATCTATCGCTTGCCACCTCCAAAAGATTGCAAGCACAACAAAAAGATAATTTTCAACGTCTAAAGATCAAAATCGCCGAGGAGCCCCTAAAAATAAACTAAAAGAAAACAAAGAGATCCTGAAACTCACCAGAGCTCTTCCGCTACGACAGCGGAATCTGCCAACCTGCGGCGGGTGCGATAGCTCCTGTACACCTTCTGAAGCTTCGTCGCCGCGGTGTCGGTTCCACATCCGGCAGCCGCGCGGTGAGGATTCCGAGGGGAGAGCATAGCATCGGCGCCACCCTCCGGCCAGACGGCCTCAACAGCTCCGACTAAGGGTTCCGCCGGGGACGGCGGCGCATCGCCGATATCTGGGACCGCTTCCTGCTCCAAGGGAAGCGGGAACGCGAGCGGAGCGCGATCGACGACGCCGTGGATCATTGCAACCGGCTCCACCCCCATGACCGAGGCTTCCACTAATTGTGTGGCTGCGTAGCGACGCTGCAGTTATTTAAGAAGAGGCGAGGCCAGTACTGGCCAGTGAGCGAGTGCCGCGCTGCTTCCAACAGCGGCAAGCAGAAATGGCGGGCCTAACCGTACCAGCAACGTTAATGGAGAAATAAATCAGTTCAACGAATGAGAAGGCAGGGACGCAGGGTGGGTCGATGGTAGGGCGGTGATTTAAAGCTGTTGTTAAAAGGAGGTCGGTGGGGTGGGACGAAGCATCGCCGAGGACCCCTTTTCGAGTCCGGCCACGATGACCAGATCATTGTAGTTAGGCACAAGAATATTTTAATTTAGACCCGCACTGAATCGACCCCGTTCGGTTGAACCGAATAGATTTATGTCAATTATATTGAAACTTGTACTTAACTATCAATTGAATTAGACCAATTAAATAATTAATGAGCCTTTTAATGTATAAGATTGAATCTATATGCCTAGGTCAAATTTGTATTGGAATTACAATATATAAATCTTAATTTCTTATAAAAATATTTTAATATTTTTTACTATAATTACGTGCTAGATTTTCATTTATATCCAAACAATATATTTAAATTTCATATCTCAATATCCTTAAATTTGTTGTTAATTGACGAAAATAAGGTCTAGTCAAATTATATACGTGATTCACTCTTTTCCCATTTACTTTAAATTATTTCACAAAAATATGGGGATAGGTAAGGTACATTTCATAGTCTAAAAGAGACGAATCCATTCCACACGTTTTAATTTATGCCATCTCCATTTGCATGCGTTTCACATGGTAAACAAAATTATAGATAAGACTCTGTATACAAATTTATATGCAATAGTTTATTATTATCGTCTTCTATACACGATTTAATACACGCATACGTATAAAAATACTATATTAGTAAATAATATATATGAAAAGACTAGTCATAAGTTTATTTAATACGCATATTTTAACTCGTATTATAATATATGTTTTTTTTATACGTGCAACGAATAATTATGAAATACTCTTATATACGAAATTTACCAAAGTTATATTTGGGGCCTCAAACATAAAAACTAGTAAGCCTTTCATTTTTCAAGATTGATTGTGATGCACGCAGCTAGAATTCATTAGTAGGTAACGAATCCACCCGACAAGGCGACAAGAGAAAATAGTTCTGTTTTTTTGTTACTTTTATTTGAAAGTTTGACCCAGGTTGGCAGTAAAGCTCAATTGATTTGGAGTCAAGTCAACGCACGTGCCACTCGCGCATTCACACTTTCGATCACGGGCTTACCACAAAGTTTGACTTGCCATCCGCGTGAACAGCAATTTGTGACCCGGAGCAACGTTGACCGAAGCTTGCTTGTGGCTCTAGGACGCGCAAACCATCTTGGTAATATGTCAAGCGAGAGAAAGAAGGGAATTTGGCTGGTCCAACCAAACCGGGTTTATTTTATGTGTTCGGCTCATCTAGAATAAATCCTTTTTCTAATTTTATAATAAATAGTTATTGAGATTTCTAGGGAATTGTTGTAGATTTTGCCCCACATTTTACTAGTCAAATTGAGCCACATTGTGGAAAAAAGAAAGCAAAAAATAAGAAGTAGCCACACGATGTGATTTGGTGTCCCTTACACTACAAGTGTGGTCTTAGTGAAGCGCTAAGCAGTGGCGGAGCCACGTTATGATTAGTGTGGGCAAATGCCTCCACTCATTATTTCTAAAGCATTAAAATATATATACATGTGTTATGTTATACATATAAAAGCTATAATTTGCCCCCATTAAAAAAATTTTAATCCTTATAATTTTGCCCACATGTATCTATTGTCCCTATATACCTTTGGGTCTTAGATCCGCCACTGGCGCTAAGTCATATTCTAATATATTGCGATCAACGTTGAGTCAAGAAATTGACCTTTCCGGCCTTATAGTCCACTTATTGTTCTTGCTTTATTTGAAAAGAAAGGCAACTCAATTTTCTAAAAAAATTTATAATAATTTATATTTAAAAATTGAATTCAAATGCCAACCTAGTTTGATATTGATAGGTAGAATCCTATTGTTGTTATACTCTATAACGGTGATCGGCACTTGAAATCTACGCAATTCTTTATGAGTTAAGACGTATTACATTACGAGTGATAAGTCAAAAATAAAGAGTAAAGGTATATATAGTGTAAAGAGTATTGAAAGCTATAAAATGTTCATAAACGTTATAAAGTGTGCCATAAAGTGTGCCTCGTATCGTCATTAGCCTCCACTATCAATCTGTGATGGATGAGTTAGCGAACGTGATTGTTTGCTATCGCTTTCCTTTATAGTGTATCTGATGCCCACTGTGCAGTGTGGAAGAGACATGAGCACTATGTTGATTGCTGGATTTACCTGGGCGTGCGTGCTGGTAGGCTAGTAGCGTACAAAAAAGTGGGCTTTATTGGTTTGGGCTCTGGTCAAATTCAGCCCAAGCCGTTAATCCCTCGCTCGATCAATCCTTCGGGCTTTCCAACCGAGGCCGGCGGAGCGAGCGCGAAGCTGTTCCTTTGAGCCAGAGAGCGGGAGAGGGGGGAGAGATCGTCGAGGGCGGTAGGTGGCAACACAGGTTCTTGCTTCTCTCCATCGCTTGATTTCTGCCGAACTGTACGAATGACGTAGTTTCGATTCACTTGTCGACGTTGAGATCTCTCCTTGCAAAGCGCCTACCGTCTCGTGAGCATACTGACTTGGTGATCTAGATCTTCTCCAGGCTATAGTTTTCCTCTAATATTGGGCATTCATGCGGTTTATGTATTCTCTTGGTGATTCACTATACGGTGTTAGACTTCGTCGTAATCTTTTCACAATTTAAATTAGCTTAAGATAAAAGTTGGCCATCATAAAACTCTGAGTGAGAAACAATATTAAGCAAAATATATGAGAAACAATTTAAATTACCTTATTATCTTTTTGTATTGTCTGCAACATTCAGCAAAATATGTGTCAAAATGAACATTCTAATGTCCAATCTGATACAGAAGACTTGGCACAGATGAGGGAAATGCAAAGGTAATTGGCTACCGAGAGATGGGCAAAGTTATTGAAACTCAACATATTACATTCACCCAATTCATCCATGGTTCATATTCCAAGCGAAGCTTAAGAACCCCTCTTATGCTTTATCCTTTGTATTGACATCGAGTCTTGCCTGACGAGCACACTCGGCAAAGCTCTTCACCATTTGCGCACATTTCAGTGGATCCTCGGCATATTCCTTGTAGCAATTTAGGCAAGCCGCTCTCTCAGCTGCACAGGGTGTGGGGTTTTGATAGGGCAGCTTGAACTCCTTGTCCCGCAGTTCCTTTGCTCTCTGAGTTAGCTCTTGAATCATCTCATCTTCCTGCTTTTTAAGTTTCTCCAGTGTTCTATCGCTCTCAGACCGGATAGCTTCCAACTCTGAGATTGCAACAGGGGGTGGTGCTGGTAAGAACACTGGGGGCTGGAGAGGCCATCCACCATTTGGGCTACTAAGTGTGCTCAGAGCTGACTTGGCATTCTTCTCAGGTTGGCGAGGTTCGTCAGAGATCTTTGGCTTGGGTTTCTTGGTTCTCTTCTTCACGCGGTTTTCATCCCCAGCTAATTGATTGATCAAGTTCGAGCTTATCTGTATTGTATATGAATCCACCATTTCTGAATGCAAGAGAATAATACAACGCTCAAACTTTAGATAGTTGAAAAAGAGTTGTTCTAGGCGAGTTTAACTCAAAGCTCCCAAGGCCATATAAAATGTGATTGATGTATAGGCCAGCATTGTAATATGTAGTATCATCAGTAAATAGTATCTCGAGATCAAAATAATTTTATTCTATCGAAATACCAATTATATATTATTTTGGTGGCAAATAGTGTAATGTAAGGATGGAGCATGGATTTAAGGGCATGCAAAGAAGCCATGTGAGCTAGGAAGAAACATGTACAGATCCCAGTCATTTTTCACATCAAATCCCTGTCCTTTCTTCCCTCTTCTCTAGTTCTGTCTCATTTTCCTATCCCTTCTACTCTATGTATGATATACCGTAGATACAATAATCTCTTAGGCTATATTCTGTTGGATGAATCTAATCATCTAGATTCATTATATTTTTCATCCTTTTCATAATGAATTTCACAGAACATAGCTTTACAGTTAACTCAATTAATCAACGAACAAAAAAAACCCTAAAAGAAACGGGGATTAGGACCTAGTTACTGTTCGGAATACATAAATCGAAGGAATGTCAACGATTAGAGAAAAATTATAGCTCGGATAAGATCGCCGAGTGCACCCACAAGACGATAGGCGCTTGCAAGGCAAGGAGAGATCAAGATCGACAAGTGAATCAAAACTATTGCGTTTATACAGTTCGGCGGAGAAATCAGGGGGCGGAGAGAAGCAAGAACCTGCTGCCGGCAGTCGCCCTCGACGATCTCTCTCCCTCGCCCCCTGGCCCAAGGAACAGCTTCATGCAGCTGCGGTCGTTTCGCCGGCCCCGGAAGAGATTAGAGATGGACAGATTGAGCGAGAGATGATGAAGATTTGGATTTGGGCCGACTTTTTTTAAAATGGGCCGACTTCAAACAAATAACACCCTGTGTTTTTCTCACGGTCATTTCCATTACCAATAACCAATGAGAGAACACACAACATCTTTCCTTGATGAATCATATAAGTCTATAAGCCACGTGATTTCGTCGGATTTAGTCATCCATCTTTGACTTCTCCGGCAGTTTTTATTGTTGTTATGTTTATGTCTTTAATAATTAATAATGACCAGGGTCTTCATTCTGTTGGTTTATTTAATCCTGAGGCACGGTAGACCATCCGTGTCCGTTACGGCGCTGCGTCTCGGCGGGAGGCATGGCTTGCTCCGCTTCCTCCGCCTCCCTCCTCTCTTCTCTTCTTTTCCTTCCACTCGTCGTAGCCATCCTCTACTCCGTCGTTGCTGTAGATGCCGATGTCTCCATGTCACTCCGAGAAGAGTGATCTCTGCAGAGAAGAGGGGAATCTGGCGCTTCCAGCGCTTCGCCGTCGGCCGTGCGCCTTCGGTTCAAGGGGAGAAGTCCGTGCGCCTCCTTTGTATGGCCCTAAATACCCACTGATTTGTGAATATTTAGTATTAACTAAATAATATTTTCCTATGATACCAAAATTAAATTTATACTAATGGAAATAGTTAGATACCTAATGGAGACTTAGGAAAATTGTATTCTGGAGTGTTAATTCCTTTATTTAAAACACGACTATCATGAGCTGAACCCTCAAAGCCAGCTAACACGTAAGTAAACTTCATATCAAAAGAACATATGGCCAATATATTCTATATTGGCCAACCTTTTCGTCCAATATAACGAACTTGCTCAGAAACAGGCACCACAACATCGATATGAGTCCCATCAATAGCTCCAATATAATCCTATAAAATGTAAATCAATTAGAGAACATTTATATATATAAAGTTTAAATTAGACATTTTAACTTACCTTAAAATGAGGCATATAGCGCCTATCGTTATATATTTGTGGAGGGATTATTCTAAACTCATGATTAGTCGATTTAATTAAATCTTCACCCAATTTACATACTGAATGTAAAACCTTATGGAAAATTCTACTAATAGTCTCTCCTGAATATTGGAAACATTCTTGTAGTCGTCTAATTGTCATACCTTGAGCCAATGTAAATATAAAAATTCCAACCTTCTCAATAACCGGCATATTCCTCGAAGGCTTTAACCCATATGAATGTTCCAAATGATTACACAACTGTATAAAATCACATGCTTCCATTCTCATCATTCTTCTACACCTTTCTGGATGGCCTTGCAATATATCTCCCATCCACGTCATACCAGTGAAATCGGATGTCATGCATGGCGACTTTGATAATTTAATATTGCAACAGTCCACCACTAAAGAACCAACATATTCAATTGTCAACGAAGTAAATACTGATAATTTTCTGAACTGTTCCATATCTTCATTGTCATTATTGTCATAAAAAAATTCATCTGGTATGTCAGCCATGCCTTATAAAACAAAAAATATTTCATTTACCGTCTGCCCTCCTAGGTTGTGATGATGCACCAGCATCACTTCTCATATCATCTGAAGGCAAACTGTCATCTTCAATTGAGGAATTTATGTTATGATGCTCTTATGAATGGCTCGATGGTGTAAAGCAATCAACTCCGAGTGCCACTGTGTCCCCAAACATGATATCATTCTTACTTTTAATTTCTGGATGAATCCCTTTCTTGCGAAATTTTGCATATTCTTTGTTTACCTATAGATGCAATAATTATATATGTTAAATTGATTATAGTCACATATTTAACTTTCATATTAATACATTAAAAATGTACCTCAATCTTTGCAACCCACCAATTTGCAGGAGCATCCACTGTTTCTAACTGGGAATTCCAACCAAGCCCTATTTCTCTTCCTTTCAGTTCTTTCCATAGCTTATAATCAGCTTTTAACTGATCCCAACGATTCTTTAATTGTGTCTTGTCATACTTAATTCCAATTTATTGTTGAAAAATTTCTACAACATACTTCCAACCTTGGACATTGAAGTGTGTGCTAGGCCTCATATTCTTGTCAACAGCACTAACACAAATATCACAAAAAATGCGTGTGGTGTGAAGAGTCCAAATAGCTTTTGCTGATTTTCTTATATTATGTTCCATCTATGAATAAATGATATTAAATGTTAATATAATTCAAGAGAACTCTAATGCTACATGCCTAAAATAGCTAAATGACAATACAAAAAAAAAGCTGATTCACTACTTAGCTTTAAGCATGACATAATTGCAATAAGGAAAAAAAAAGCATCCTGGACGCATAAAGAGTGAACTCACAATCTTCACAAGCATCTTTTCAGAGGTGGAATGAAAATCCAAGTATACATTAGGCACAATTTTTTAGCTTAGATGTTGAAACCACGAAGCCATCAATTTCTTAGGCTGACCCATTTTGATTTTGGAGGAGTCACATGATTTCAGACTTCAAAACAAGCCCATAAGTCCATGTCCTTCCTATTTCTTTAGGTTAACATTTTGGATGCTGAACATAAATTATGCTTGTGGCTTTCTTGCGTGATTTATGTTTTTCTATAATCGAATCATTGTGCTAGAAGATCTCTCCGTTTGGCCCAAAAAAAATGGCATTGTGTCACCAAAAAACACTTATTAGTTTACTAATTTCATACAACATATCACCATGATATGCATTCAAGAGGCATGGATCAAAGAGTAGAGCATTTTATCACAAAGGAGACAGCTAAATAACAAATCAAACAGAATAGCTAAATCGACTCTAAGGAGAAAGGAAACTATTTGAAACTATAGCAGTATAGCTAGGGAAGTGAGAACCATTTGAGAACTGATGCAGCTATCAGAGAGAGCTAAATAACAAATCAAATAGAATAGCTAATTACAGTACCTGAAATCGTAGCAAGAAAGAGCTTGCAACTTTTCCCTCAGCCATCGGCGGTGGCTCACGTTAAGATGATACTACCATGGAAATGCGAAAGCTGCGTGAAGAAAAAAAAAGCAAATGAGAACTCAGGGGAAAGAGAGGCGAGAGATGTATGAAAAATATCTTGAGTCATTGGCGGAGAGCGGTTGCGACCTGTTCCTTGGCTGGTGGCAGTGGTTCACGTGGGGATGATGCTGCCGAGGAAATGGGAATATCGGAAGGAAAGAGCAAACGAAAAAGGGGAGAGGAGCAAAGGAAATTGCGTGCATACTGTTCACCCGTGATTGAGTATTTTCCGCCAGCAGGGAGTCCGCCACGGGCTCGAACCGAAGAAAAACACGAGTCAAACGAAAATCAACGCAGCAAATTAAGCAGCAAGTGCTGCGGGCTGCTGCCGCGCTGCGCATTCCACCTTTGACCACGCACGACCCGCGGCCCGCAGAACACGCTCAAACGCAGCCTTAGTCAATCCATCTTTGACTTCTCCGGCAGTTTTTCTTGTTGTTATGCTTATATCTTTAATAATTAATAATGACAAGGGTCTTCATTCTGTTGGTTTATTTAATCCTGAGGCACGGTAGACCATCCGTGTCCGTTACGGCGCTGCGTCTCGGCGGGAGGCATGGCTTGCTCCGCTTCCTCCGCCTCTCTCCTCTCTTCTCTTCTTTTCCTTCCACTCGTCGTAGCCATCCTCTACTCCGTCGTTGCCGTAGATGCCGATGTCTCCATGTCACTCCGAGAAGAGCGATCTCTGCAGAGAAGAGGGGAATCCGGCGCTTCCAGCGCTTCGCCGTCGGCCGTGCGCCTCCGGTTCAAGGGGAGAAGTCCGGGAGAGTTCAAGATACTTCAAGTGGCGGACATGCACTACGCCGATGGCAAATCGACGGGATGCCTTGACGTGTTCCCCAACCAGACCGCCACTTGCTCCGATCTCAACACCACCGCCTTCGTCTACCGCGTCATCCGTGAAGAGAACCCCGATCTAGTTGTCTTTACCGGTACGCCCTCTTGCCCCTACACGCCCTAGTTTCTTTTAGGGTTTGATTTGGAGTGACTTTATTTTTCATGTTCTAAAGTTTGTGAATGAGGTCCCAAGGAAGCACCCTGTGGCCTGTGCCCACCCCCGAAGTGGTGGTTGCTAATCAGCAAATTTTGATCTGTAGTTAGAGAATAGCATGGTGATGCCTCGACGGAGTTCACTATAATTCATGGTGTTAGGACCACCACTATGGCCTATTAGGTAACTTTACTGCGAAAATTTGTTCACTTTAAGATCACTGAAAGGAGGATGTAAGTGGAGATTAATCTTGCTCCGTACGTTCACATGAAGCTAGAACAACAGGAATATCCGGGGATACCCGACAATATTTAATCTTTCAGTCATAGGAAAAAAATTGTCTTTATTTTCTTTAAATCTTGGCCAGCTACGAAGGGTCCAGTCCAGCTAACGTATGCAATTAATGCCACAAACAGAATAGGCATGACTTTACATTATTGTACCATGATACACTTGGCCTATACATTTGTCAACAGCATGATACGTACAGTCTTCTGCTATTGTAATTAAATTTCGACTGGAACAGTTGGTAGTTGTTGGTCTTAAATGCGTTTGGTCATTGGTGGATTGGCACAATTAGCCGAATTAATTGTAGGTCTAAATCAGACAATGAATGACCAAGATATCTTCCTTTTATCCAAATTGCAAAGGTATCTGATTAATTTGATTAGATCTGCTTAATATATTCCATTTCAAATGTAGCGATTGAGTAATTTGTTTATTCATGTTTGTATCATGAAGCAGGTTGAATCCATTGAGAGAAGCTAACTTCGTTCTCTTTTTTATGAACTGAACCATTGCTTGGTTGGATGCAGTAGCTATTTTATTTTGTGACTATTCCTAAATTGAATAGTTTCTCCTTTATTCCACTGAAAATTGACCAAGTATAACCATTCTTGGCGGAAATTATATTTCTGAATAACTATTTCGTACTTGTGACTAGGGAAAACGCATTCCTTGATCAAGAATAACTTTATTATTGTTTTTCTAAATCTGATTACTGTTTAGGTATGATTTTTCCCAAACTGAACAATGGAACAGTTATTCCTTTTTGGTTCCTGGTTGATTCTTATCTCCAATCAAACAAAAGAATTCTTATTCATTATCTATTCTATTATCTATCTGTTCCTACTTTTGTGTACGATATTCCTTATAACTGAATTCCATGCAACCAAACAGGCCTTAAAATGGTCAAATTAGTTTAACAAGTGTACTCAATGATTGTGTTTGAAGAACTTGAGTAAATACTAGGTCAAGTTTCAAGTAGCAAGTCTTAACTAAACTTGAATATGATCCATGTCAATTACAGAGGCAACACTGAAACCAATTGCCGGGTGTGCAAGCGTGACATGTTGTTGTTTATAAAAGAAGTAATATTTATTACACTATCATCATCACTTTCTTTGAAGGTTTAAATTTCTTTCTTTACTAAGTGGTATGAGAGCGACGTAGTGGCCTCATGAAACTGACACCTAGCACGCTAATGGTATGTCAGTACCTTCAAGATACATAGTGTTTGTTGATACATATAGAGATCCTTTTGCAGTCTGAGAAGGTCGCTCAGTTTGAAATTTTATACTTTGATTTCTTCGCATGACATAACGGTAGTACATGCATCACCAATTTGAGAATTAAATTTCCTAATAATGGAAACCAGGCACTTCTCAGTTTAGCTTTCCAAATGGTTGAATCATTAGTAACTGATTTGATCGTCTTGTTCAAACCTGGAGACATCATTATCTAAGCTCCAATGCAAAAGAATAGTCATTTTGTCTTAATCACTGTCTCTGGGGAACATTACTTTCTTTAGCGAAGAACTGGCAGAGATCTTACTTTTCTGTTTAAGAAATGCATGCTTAGTGTTTATAATTTGTAACTTTGTATTGATTGAATCTGACATTAGCCTTGTCTTCCATTTCTCCTCCTAAAGATCTTTATTTTTTTTTCTCTCAATGCTTAAAGCTGATGGGATTAGAGTTGTGCACCTTTGAGCAGTGTTTACCTGTATGCAATATCCTTTTTGCTGATTACAAGATCTGATCAGATATAAGGCAATCTGAGCTCCAAATAAATTGTCACGCCAAGGTGTAACTTTTGAGTATGTTATTTTGTTTACTGTTGAAGTAAACATATATGCGACGATCCGAATTAAGTAACATTGTTTAAATTACATCCCAACTGATTCTGGTTTTTCAGCATCACTGAAGGATATGTTATATTAGGTTTGAATATATTTACTACGTTGAACAGGTGACAACATATTTGGCTTTGATGCTACTGATGCTGCTAAGTCGCTGGAAATGGCATTTGCACCAGTAGTAGATCTCAAGCTCCCATGGGCAGCTGTCCTGGGTAATCATGACCAGGAGTCTACCCTATCACGCAAGGATGTCATGCGCCACATTGTTAACATGCCCCATACTCTATCGAGGCTCAACCCGGTTGGCATTGATATTGATGGCTTTGGTAACTATAATTTGGAGGTTTACGGTCCTGAAGGCTCATCATTGGCCAATAAATCGGTACTCAATCTCTACTTCCTTGACAGTGGTGATTACTCCACTGTCTCCTCAATCATTGGGTATGGCTGGATCAAAGCCTCCCAGCAAGTCTGGTTTGAGAAAACCTCTTCTCGCCTGCAGGTACTTGGGAAAGCAATCTTCTTATATCATATATGAACCTTTAATGGTGCAGAAAATTCCTCATCTTTATACAATAATTCTAAATTCCTTATGCAATTTCTCTTGTTCACAATACAGCATAACTAGCTGAGAACCGTTCTATAGGAACCTAGGAAGAAGTCTTAAGTTGAAACAAAATGTGTTGAGGTGTAAACTAAAATTTACCAAAGGCTAGTGTCCTGATAATTGCCTGCAGTTTGTTCTTTTAAAGTCCATTCATGTTAGTTAAAAAAAAAAGTCGTCCAATTGCATAAATAATCCAATCTATTTGTGTCTCATGTTAGACGCTTAAATAAAAATAAGAATGCTACTAATTTGTCTGCAACCACGTTTTGCTGAAGGATACAGAGGTTGCAACCACATTTTGGGCAAGGCATATTTTTAACTCTTTACTTTTGTCCTCTTTGCCTTGCTGCAAGTGAGATTTTTTCTCATCTTCTGTTTGACTATAATTTGGCAAGGCTCGATTGTCCATTAATTCTGCTCCCTTTCACATCCAAATCATACAATGGACGACCTCCTTCCATTTGATTGTCTGGTTCCTCCCTTGCATGAAGCCGTAATATTCTTTATGGTATTGCAATCGGGTGGTGTTAGTGGATTTGCATTGCAAGGAGTGACTAGGTTTCGGAAAAACTTGTCAATATTTGTTCTAGTTACTCAATTTGTGTTTTCTTTCCAGTTCTTGGTCTTTCCTATAGGTGTAGATTTAACAATAATTTCTTCTGTTGTTTTCTCTAACTCACTGTAAATCCTGCATACTCGTTGAAATAATAGACTTCTCGTGTAAACATATTTCAGCCGGTCTCTTGGCCTAACCTTCTGGTAAAAAAAAATGGATGAACTGTCATTTGTTAAGGAAAAAATTTTCTTTCAATTTGTATTATAACTGATATTTAGGAATCTTAAGAAACTTTGGTTTATTCTGTTACAACTTCATTTAAAGCATTGAAATATGTTGCAGAAAGAATACAAGAGCAAACCAGAGGCACAAAAGGAAGCTGCACCTGGCCTTGTCTACTTCCATATCCCGTTGCCTGAGTATAGCAGCTTCGATGCATCTAACTTTACAGGTGTGAAGCAGGAGGGAATCAGTTCTGCATCTATCAATTCAGGATTTTTTGCAACAATGGTCGAAGCCGGGGATGTTAAGGCTGTTTTCACTGGGCACGATCACCTGAATGACTTCTGTGGGAAGCTGAACGACATTCAACTCTGCTATGCTGGTGGATTTGGTTACCATGCTTATGGGAAAGCTGGTTGGTCAAGAAGAGCAAGGGTGGTGTCCGCATACCTAGAGAAGACAGCAGAAGGTGGTTGGGGAGGGGTAAAATTAATCAAGACATGGAAACGCCTGGATGATCAGTACCTTTCCACCATTGATTCCCAGGTCCTTTGGAGCAAGGGAAATAATGGTAAGCTCTCTTCTACTCATGGTACTTTCATGAAATAATATATTTGGTTTATCCGTATGATGCATTACCCTCTTTGAATTGAATCATTGGACCTGAAATGCTCTTTAAATAGCTGACAGTAATCAGTATGTTATATATCTATATATATATAATAGAAAAGCCAGTGCTTCCTTCTTTCCCATGTTTGGTGAATGGCATGCATGAAACTATAGAACTAGAAACCCTTCTTTACATTTTCTAAGTTGCAGAAACACTATAACTAGAACATTTTAAGAGAGATGGCATGGTTTATGTATGTGAACTGTAGAGCAACCCAACAAAATGTATCTGCTGAAAAAGGTGATTGGAATAACAAAATTATTTTGACGAAGAAAAATAACTTAATCCATGCCTTGTTTCCCCAAGAATCAAGGAGGCATTTTTTCTACATACTCTTAAGCACATCAGCATTGCCCAAATATTTCGAGCATATCTGATTTCCATTTTCTTGCATCCAATTCCTCCACTTCTTATCCATTGCATTAAGATAACAGTCAGATTGATGTATACCATGCTATTTAACCATTTTCTTGCATTGCATGACTGAAGAAATGCGGTCTCATCTATTGCAGAAATAATTGGTTTAATAAATCATACTTGATGATGGTCTCATAAATGTCATGTATTATCTGTCATAGGTTTCACTTGGGAATTGCTAAACGTTTTCTTCTAATCGGTTAATCTCATTGTTATTATTATTATTATTATTATTATTATTATTATTATTATTGTATCATAGAGAACTCAGTAGCTTTTGATTCATGTTCAGGGAGGCGCAGGAAGCGCACAAAAAATTGAGAGGTCAAGTCGACTTTGCAGGTTTATTTCCATTACAAGATTGAAGCGCCTTGTATGAATAGTGAGAACAGAAAAATGGTTTATATGCTTATTTCTGGCCATTCACGATATACAAAATAAAAGGCTAATATATTGTGCTTGCACGTAAAGTGTATGTTTTGAGTTGATTTTCCTCGCATGTAATTACTGCATATGGAACCTTTTCCTCGCCTACATCTGTTTCTTGAATATAATCAATGATAAAATCAGTGTCAGTGTGATGAGAACAATCGTTGAATTTCTTCAGGCATACACTATATAAAAATGACATTATCATTTTGAATCAGAGGCATCAGACACTATCATGCTTAAACTAAAATTGATGATAACTCAAAAAAATTTAAGAATTAAAATCTTAAATTTGTACTCTTCATCTTGATATAAGCATGCATGATATTAGAAGTCATATGGTAAGTCTACTAGTTAGTATCGAGAAAGAGGAAAAACAAAAAAAAAGTATCGAGAAAGAGCATGGGTGGGATTTGTATAACGCCCAACATGGGCAACCGCTCCTATTAAAATTCTAAAGGCATAGACATTTTATAAATGATGTCTAGAATATATGATATTGCAATTTGAATAACAAATATTTAGTTACCCTCACTAATATAAGAAAATATATAAAGTTATAATTCTACTCTTATATGATTTGAAGTCCTGAATCCAACATTGAGCAAGAGATCATCCTACAAATATTTTATTATTTGTTTTATCGGTTAAATTTGTAATTTCTTGATTAGAAGAGATACAATGTGTAATTTTACAAGTCTTTTTTTTATGCTATGTACCTATTATCAGATAAACCAAATATTTCTTTTATCTTTCCTTTTTTTTTCACTTTCCACCCTACCTCCTCTTTATCCTTAGCAAAAAATTTGAGAAGATAAATTAATTTGATCATTTTGTTCCCTCATCCACCCTCTGATAGTAGGATGCCACTGTTTACTATTCTTTTAAGATAAACCAAATGAATCATTACATATCACCAATGTCAATGTCCGGGAAGTCTTGCCTTACTAAGATCACATAAAAAAGGACTTTGTCGGTCAAATCTTGACCATACAATAGAGATTGAGATTGACCTTTACATCTCGAGATTAAAAATACTTGGAATGATGAAATCTTTTTTTTTTCTTTAACAGAAAAATTCCTAGATAAGGGTCACGCCAGGTAGAGCAAATAGCCTAAGATGGCTACCTAATTCTTACTTAAAAAATTTTTTTTAAAAAATTTTTTTTTTAAAAAAAATGATCTATATATTATAAGCTATTCAATATTAATATTAGGGTAGTTTAAATTATGTACAATTATAAAAGATTCTAGATATTATAGTATAAAAAATAAAAAACTATACATAATATAAAAATATTTAGAATATTTTATAAATATACGTAATCTAAAATATCTTAATATTGATATCATTGAATAGTTTACAATATGTAAATCATTTTTTAAACAAAATTAAAAAAATATTTTTTGATAAAAAAAATAGGGTACCTAGCTTAGAAAAACTAAGCTGGAAACTTTTTTTTTTCCGCCGGATCGGTTTGATTTAATAAAAATATTAATTTTAAAGCTAAAGTCATAACAGTCTCTCTCTAAGATTCATATTTTTATTAAATTCAATGGCTATAGCATAAGCTCCGCCTTAAAAAAATTTTCCTTCACAAAATATTTTATATAAAAATATAAGAATTCTAAAATAATTTTTCACTGCAAATGATGATAAGACCTTCAAAGTTTGGAACACATTTAAGACATCGTAATTAGTTATGCTCTTAGGGTGAGGAAGGATTTTAGAAAGGAAGGAATGAATATCAAAAAAATTTATCGTATATCCGAACGGATGGATAAAAAAAAGAAAAAGTTAGAAGCATGAAAGAGGGGAAAATCTCTCGTTTTTTTTTTGTCCAAATCGGGCGGACAAAACAAACTCGCTTGTGCGAGCGAGCTGGCATAGACCTCAAGTGGACATTGAGGGGAGACCTTGCGGAGCAGAGACCTCGAGCTGACGTTGAGCTCGTGGATGGGAGCAGAGAGCGGCGACGACCTCGAGCTGGCAAAGACCTCAAGCGGACATTGAGCTCGCGGACACAAGTAGAGGGCGGCGGCAATCTCGAGGGGAAGGCGACCTCGCAGCAGAGGGCAGCAGCAACCTTGAGCGGACGTTAAGCTCCCGGACGCGAGCAGAGGGCGGCGGCGACCTTAAGGGGAAGGTGAGCTCGTGGGAATGTCTCAATCACGTGATAAAATTTTCCGTCCTCCCACTTATCTTTTTCTCCATCTTTTCCATCCGTCGTGAAATCCGGTCTCTGCTAGTAAATAGAGCAGGGTTTGTAAGCAAGGATGGCGACGGTGCCATATATTAAATCTAGGGGAGCAATTTAGTCAACCTAGGATGTGTCAGGCCCGAATTAACCTTAAGCAAGGTTAATCAGATTAACCACTGCCACGTCAGCAATCAACCGCGCGAATCCAAAATTTCACCCGAAATCGAATTCGCTCCCCGCATTGACCTTGACCGCGTTCTCACATCTCGGAACGAACGCCGCCCGTTCGTTTTCCTCGCGTGCAGAACCGGACGCGCGCGCCAACGCCGACGTGCGCTGGCCGGATCGTCACCGGCCTGAGGCCTGCCGGCAGGGGAAAGAGTCGCCCGCACCTTCCGCCCTCAGCCGTTCGTCGGCGCCGCCGCTGGACGTCGGAATCCCAAGATCGGAGGTGGAGAAGGGTCGCCTGAGAAGACGACCAGAATCGTAGGGGAAAGCTTTCTGTTATTTATCTCCAATACAGCTGCCTTAAAACCCCTCTCTCTTCCTCCCTGTACACACTCTTGTACACGCTCAACCTCACCTCTACGCTCGACCTCGCCGCCGCCGGAAACCTCGTCGGCGCGGTCGCCGGTCCTCGCTTGAGGGAAGGAGGAAGGTCACTCGCCCGTCGCTCGTCCCTGGGAACTCACGCGTCGCTCCCGTCCGTGGAGGAAAGCTCGGAGCCAGATCGCGTCCCGAAGATGCTCGCGTGCGTCTCCTTTTCTGCCAACGCCGCCCGACGCTGCTGCCGTGTACGCGACGCCTGCGCCTGCTCCGCCGCCTGCAGCAGTCCACCTCGGAAAGCCAACGCATCTTCGCCTCGCGCGCCTCCGCGCGCGCTCCGCCATCGGAGCCGGGTCGCCCGCCCGACTCCGCTCCATCATCCGCTCAAGAGGAGGACGGGCTCGTGGGCCTCCGCCGTGGCCCAACGACGGTCCAGCCCAGCCCATCATCATGTGGGCCTAACAGCCTCTAGGTTAAGTAGATATGTAGATTGAGGTGACTCGTTAGTCAACGAATTTAGTCAAAACTCAATCTAAACTCAATCCAACAAAATGACGCCTTTTCTTCCGGGTTAGCGAGGTCATAGTCATTAAACGTGCAGGACTGACATGGATTTGGCATGGTCCTCGTGACATGACATGACGTGGGCACCGCCGTGCCGCTGGTCATAGTCAAAGTCAATCTGACGTGGCATATTTATAACAATATATCGTTATAATATGATATATTGTTATAATATATATAACAAATGATTGACATTATAACAATATTTTGGAAATGCACATGGTTTAATGAAAAGAAGTACAAAATTAGTAAATTTGAATATACAAGGGCTCAAAATTGGAAATAGCCCTTTGAATTTAAGATAAGATCAAGTCATGTTAATATTTTTGTAGGCATGACATATGCAAGGCTTCTAATTTTTAAATTTTTAATAGATATTAAAAACATGTATATATCGAATTAATTTACATCCATTTATTTAATCTATACATGGCATTAATGTGTGAGCCAAATCCAATGCAACCTTTTCTATTTTAAACGAGCAATAATTAAGTTTTTTGAATGCTTACATTACATAGAATAAAGTAAATGACAATATTTTGCATTAAGATAATTTTAATTATAATATTTCAATTTTCATTTCCAAAATAGCATTTATAATTGAACATCTAAATGTGCATAATTAATTTCATGAAAATCTTATTAGCATCTCATTGGTAAAATCTCAAATTTAATCAATGTCGAGTTCTCACATTCTAAATAATCAGAAACATTGGTGGTAAATGCATAATTTAATTTATATAAACTTATATCAAGTAGATAAATACAATGTAACTTTGTCGAGCGCAACGTTTGGTTCATAATCGAGTCATAAATTTATAAGTTGAAAATATTAAATAGGGTTAGATCATAAATAGGTTACACATTAACATATATATGATATATAAGGTTATATTTGTTTTCCCAAGTGGATAACAAGATAGAGATGAGGATTGAGAATGAATAATAAATAATTGTGTATTGCTATTTAATCTTCCATTTAAGTCCTTGCAATTTACTTTATTATAAACTTTCACATTCTTTTTAAGTAAATCAGATGCAAAAAAGACTTTTAATTTCTCGAATTTTAGCTAATTATAGACGGATGAATCTTGAAAATTAATTTTTTTTTAACTAATTGAATTAGTACAAGCGTTAATTAGGATCGGGTTTTTTTTACTATTAATTAACGAGAAACTTCAAGAACATTATGCCAAATTAATCACACCCTGTCTCCACTAAAATTTTGTACTCTTTTGGTAAATATCCATATTTAATTAATTAATTAATCAAATCGAGGAGGATTAAATTAAAAAGGGGAAAATAGTCAAAAGGGGGAAGAAGCAAATTTCCGGATCCACAGTGTCTTCTCCCTCAATCTAATCTTGGCGCCGTTAGATCCGCGATTAAGGCAGGCCATTCATTGCATTAACAAAACGGGCGGGCGTATCGTTTTAAGCGATTCGAGCGCTACGTCAACGCGCGTCGCGTGATCGTGTTCCCCCTCCACCCGCATCTCGCTGCCCATCGCTTCCTCTTCTTCTTGTTCTTCCTCCTTGCCCCGCCATCCCTCTACTTGCTTCGATGGTCATGGCGATTCAAGCGCAGTGTGCGCCGCCCCATGTTCTCCTTCTTAACAACAGGTATTTGATCCCCGCACGGCACTAAAGTTTCAATCTTGATGCTGTTTGCGTGAGAAAGATTTAGTCTTTTTGCTCCTTTTTGCTGATCCCCTGTTTTTCCAGAACCGACGACGGCGGCGCGGCCTTTCATTTGCCCCAAGGCGTGCTCCCCTGTTTCATGGACCCGTCGACCGTTATGCTTCCCGATGGAGGTCGGTTTATTTTGTCGCAGTTTTACCGCCCATGGGGGTTTCCAATTGATAACTTTCTGTGATTAGGCTCCTGATTATGTTTTGTGGCGCAACAGGAGGCACTATGAACTTGAGGAAGCAAGAACCAGAGACGGCGGCGGCGCTTCCTATGACGACGGGAGCAAATCAATCGATGGATTGTGGTGGTGGTGACCTCCTCTTCTTGCAAAGGGAGAGTCCGCCGCTGATGTTTGTGAACCTTGCACAGCTTCAATCGAACTCCCCCTCTCCGCTCGTCTCCACTGGCCTCCAACTTGCTTTCGAAGCGGGAGCACCGGCAGAGCAGTTCCCCACAGCAACAAACGCCCCACAGCCTTCTCTCTTCGAAGAACTCGCCCCTCATCTCACGCAGTATCAAGCCGAGGTCGATGCCTATCTCCACGCCCAGGTGCTCATCTCTCTCTCTCTCTCTATCTATCTCTACTCAACCGAAGAATCTAATAAAGAATGCTTTTGTGTTGGGGTGGCAGGGAGAAGTACTTCGGCGGACAATGGAAGTAAAGTGGAAATCACATAGCCGGAATCTACTCAGAGCAGCGAAAGCGGTGGCGCAGACGAGGATAAGGGCGAAGGACGCGGAGTTGCAGCAGGCGGTAAGGAAAGGCGCGTTTCTCGAGGACCGGCTCGCGCGGCTGAGGGTAGAATCCGCAGCGTGGCAGGCAAGGGCGGCGGCAGCGCAATCGCAGGTCTTCGCGCTGCAAGCCCAACTCCGCCGTGCAACGGAGGAGGCCGCGGTCGCTCGGGAGAGGAACGACGAGACCAGCGGGCAGGGGGTGTGCGATGACGACGCGGCCTCAGCCACGTGCGTCCGGACGGAGACGACGGGCAACCCGCGGGGATCGTGCCGCCGGTGCCGGCGGCTGGAAGCAGCGGCGGAGGTTGTGGTCCTCCCGTGCCGCCACCTCTGCGTTTGCGTCGACTGCGCGGCGAACGGTTCCGCCCAGTCGTGCCCCGCGTGCGGTCGCGTCACCACCGGTAGCATCCACGTCGCCTTTGGTTAGATATCATTTTCTGTTTGTCAGTCATCACCAGCCGTCCAAATGATAATCATTTTTAAAAACACAATTGTGAGAAATGAAAAATAGTTTTCTAGTTTTCCTCAGCTGAAACGATATAGTTATTGGATTTCTTTTATTTTTTAAAAAAATTGTCAATTTGTTTCATGTTTTTGGCACTCGATTCAGGGATAGTAAATAAAATTTTACGGTTACCATGCAACGGGCGGTGAGCGCAAACAAGGGGTGCCGTTGCCTTTGTATTTTTCCGTCTCTATGCGCGTTGTGTCGTTGGGCGGTGCGGTTAGAAAACGCGCACCTGCCCCCTAACTGCTTACGTAAGTGCTGCTACCGCCTCGGCGCCTCCGCATTCTGTTGCGGATCGAGCGGTTCACAGTCTCTCCCTTTCCAACGTGGCACGAGGTTCCTCTTATTCACGTGCCATGCACGTCGTACGGACATGATCCTAAGTCGGTGACTATTATTAATATATATATATATCAAACAATTGCTTAAGAAAAAATTTAGACTAAGGAATGCTTAGCAGAGTAAAGAAAATAAAACAAATAAAAAAAATTAAAATAGATAAAAAAATAAATCACGTTTGAGCTGACAAGATTATCCATTAGGGTCGTGTACTATTCGATCTGTTTACATCATATTCGGGTATCTATTTATCTAAACGGGACAGATTCAAGTTTTAATCGGGTTTGGATTCAGGTTGTAGTGTGAGTACCCGATATTCAATATCCGATTTTAATAATAAATAAATAAATATATATAATTTTATTAAAATATAAATAATAATAAAATTATTATTATATAAATATTTATTATTCATAAAAATATAATAATAATAATAAATTATTATTATATAAATATGTTTATTATTATTTTAATTTAAAATTATATTTTATAAAATATAAAATAATATATAATTTTTATTTTATTTAATCGGGTACCTGGTTAAATACCCGACCTAAGTTCGGGTTGCACAATATGATATTTAACTCGGATTCGAGTCAAATTTGAGTATCAAGTTTTGAATTCGGGTCAGATTCAAGTTTTGGGTGACAAAGTGGATATCCAACCCGTTGTTACCTCTAAATCACGTGTCATTCAGAAAAGATAAAAAAATTTCAATAAACTAAGCCGACAGGTTAGGCAGACAAAACCCATATAATTTTCTATCCGATTTAGACTGAATATATTTTTACAAATTTTTAAAAAATATATTAAAAAAATTAAATAAAAAAAATAAAATTTACATTTATTTTTTTTATATCTACTTTATTTTGCTACTTGTGTTTTTTATTCTTTCCACTTAATTTTTTACCAAAAAAAAATTAATACTGCGACAAGACATTATCTAGTAGTTGTTCTCGTTTCATCAATTAAACCTCTTTTCTTATCTGCTATACACGCTTCGGTAATCAGTAGCACACTGAAAAAAACAAACAAGAAGAGAACAATATACAGTAGAATTCGCCGAAACAAAACACAAAGAATGATCCCTCAAACAAAACACTTGAATCCAACTATTTTGATCTGTAATCACCTCCTTGGCAATGCTGCTCCAGCTCTTGCGGCTCCGTTTGAGTTTCTTGCAGATGCGCCGTGCTCCTTCCTCGGCTCCATCTCCGCAGCTCTTTTCAGGCACTCCACCACCTCGCTCATCGTCGGCCGTTCTTTCGAGTTCTTGGCGAGGCACCGGTCAGCCAGCTTAGCAATTTCGCGGGCAGCTTCGAGTGAGAAGTCACTCCTCAGCCTCGGGTCCATGATCATGCTGAACCTCCTGGTGTCCGCAGGGAACTGCCTCACCCAATCCAAAAGCTTCTGCTCGTTCTCCGGCCGGCTTCGCTCCAGCGACCGCCTGCCGGCGAGCATCTCGTACAGAACCACCCCGAAACTCCAGACGTCGCTCTTGATTGTGAGATGGCCCGTCTCTATGTAGTCGGGAGCTGCGTATCCGTATGTGCCCACAACCTGTCGATGAGAAGGGATCAGTAAATTCAACCTTTCGTAATAGTTGAAACTCCAAGTTCATCTGGTTGATCAATTAATGAACACGTACTGCTGTAGTCACATGACTTCGCCCTGCTGCTGGTCCTTCCCTTGCTAAGCCAAAGTCTGACAATTTGGGGTTGAAATCTTTATCTAACAAGACATTTGACGCCTTAAAATCGCGGTAAATCACCTGTCACATTGTGCATAATGGTGAACATTAGAAAGGACTATAAAGCCAAGCATGCATGCACAAGCAACCAGGCACCTATTACATTGAGAAGAAGAACAACAATGTCTTCTCTTTCGATGAATTTCAGGCAGGATGGATGATTGGATGGTTCATAAAAGTTGACTTTTGGTTATTGAAGTAGTAACTAAACACTTATTTAAGAAAGGAGTAGACAGTCAACCAGCCAAGTATGCAAGGTAACTATACACCTATTAAGAAGAACACTCATTAGTTCTAATACATTTGATTTTGGAGATTGAACATTTTCAATTTTTTTTTTACATTAAGAAGAACAGCACAGTTTTTAATTCTTTTTTCTTTTTTTACGGATTTTGAGCAGGATGGATGGTTCATGAAAGTTGACTTTTAGTTGATGAAGAAGCAACTAAATACCTATTAACAAAGGAACAGAAAGGCAAGTATGCAAAGTAATTAGACATCAATTAAGAGGAACACTCAATTACTTATCATACGTTTGACATTGGAGACTGAGCATTTTCATTTTTTTTACATTAAGAAGAGCAATGATGTCTTGGTTTCTCTTTTGATGGATTTCTGGCAGGATGAAAAGTTCATAAAAGTTGACTTCTGGTTATTGCAGAAAGCAACTAGACACCAACTAAGAATGCAGGTATGAAAAGTAACAAAGAACAGTCATTAATTCTTATACATTTAACATTAGAGGATGAGCATTTTCCTCATTTTTTTAACATTAAGAAGAACAAACACTATCTTCTCATTTGATGGATTTCAGGCAGGATGGAAGATGTAAACTAGATAGATATTAAGAAAGGAGTAGAAAGTCAAGTATTCAAAAGTAACTAGGCACCTATTGAAAAGAAGGCTCAGTAGTTCTTATGCATCTGTAAAGTTAGCCACGCATTTGAGCCATTAGAGTGTAATTAGTAAACAATGAGAATCTGACAGCCTTTGACATTGAGAACCAAGAAGAACGTTGACTTTACTTCTTTCTGATGGATTTCAGGCAGGATGGATGGTTCATAGAAGTTGAATTCTGGTTGGAGAAGTTTGTGCCATGATAATTCACAAAATTTTGTAGGTTGCAATTCTATAACATGAGTAAAGCTCTTAAAAAAAGGTTGCATTTTATCAACAAGAACAGAAGACTGAAAGTAGAAATCACAAGTTACAAGGAAACTGAAACCAAGAAGGGAGAAAATTTTGTGGAAGGGATAGTAGAGGAAACCTGAACTTCTCCATTGTGGAGGTGCTCTAAGCCTTGTGCCACACCTAAAGCTATCTTCAATCTCAAATTCCATGGAAGGGAAGGATAGGCTCTGTTAAATAGGTGATCTTCCAAGCTCTTGTTGGGCATGAACTCATACACCAAAAGCCTTTCAATCCCATTTTCACTGTCTGCGGCACAGTATCCAAGCAATTTCACAAGATTTGGGTGCTCGAAAACAGCGAGAAATTGAACCTCTGATAGCCATTCTTTGTGCCCCTAATGAAGGAAATCACAACTGTCAGAGGAGGTGGAGAAGGAGGAAGAAGCAGATTCAGGCATTCTTTATTACCTGCAGGCCCTTTTGGTTGAGCTTCTTGATGGCCACCGCCGTCCTGCGCCCCCTTCCGTCCTGCCCACCGATGAAACCCTTGTAGACGCTACCAAACCCGCCCTGGCCAATCTTGTTCGCGCGGCTGAAGTCGTTGGTGGCTCTGCGCAGCTCGTCGAGCTCGAAAGCCCGCAGCTTGTGCGCCCGCTCCTCGAAGAGAGCGGGGATGCTCTTCTGCGACGTCGTCGAGGTGGTCGACGTGCTCGAGTGCTTTCCCGCCGCCGAGCCGTCGGAGGGGGCGGTGCTGCTGCTGCCGCTTGACGCCACCGCCGTCGAGTTCCTCTCCGACGAGGCCTTGGACCGCTTCTTCAAGTAGCCAAAGCACGCCATGGTGAGCTCAAGAACAAATCGAGGTCGGAGATGAAGAACTCAGATAAAATCTGGTGGGAGACGGGCGAGCAGGACTTTTAAGTAGACGGCTCGAAGCGAAACCCCGAGGAAGACAAGGTAGACGCGAGGGTCAAACAAGTCATTTGCTGACTATGACCCTGCGCCATGAGAGACGTGGAGGATGTGGCCAACAGCGGACAGTCCACCACCTCTCTCTCTCAGGATGCGGCCAACATGACAGACTGCCACCTCTCTTCCTCGTACCCCACACGGTTCAGAAGGAAAAGTCTCTATTTCGTTGACCATAGCTTTCTCCTCGGTTTCACACCATGCAAGAACAACTCTTCTCAATTCCCACTCCCGTAAATTGCAGCGTTCGAATCTGTTTTCATCCTGCAGACGCAGACACTTGCCGGATACGATTCATTCGCCAAGAACGTCAAATAAAACATACAATTTCTCGCTCAGGTCCTCGCAGCTGTTGCTCTGTTCTTGTGTGAATGACCTGCTGTACGCTTGGGTCCGGGGAAGATTTGATCAGTAGGTCGGGTTGAATCTTCCGCAGGCTGACTTCAGCAATGACGACTGATCTTACCTGCCAGAAGACGTGTGTTCTTTCTATAGAATGGAAATAAGGAGCTCGAGCCTTCCTTCACGTTGGTGTGCACGCATCATTCATTCATCGTCTCTTATGATAGGGTAGAATTTGGAGATAATCTCCAAAATTTTCAAGTAACTGAGCCTAATCACCTACACAGTATAGAGGATTTTTGGATAAAAACAGAGATCTTACTAACGTACATCGTACACAGGAGCGATAATTATACTGTTTAGATTTCGTCCCTTTTTATCACTGCTCAAGATGTTACCATTGTTGACTTGTCCTCACTTAGGTATCGTAGCCTTTTTTTCTTTTTCTTATTCAATGCCATGAATATTAAAAGAAAATAAGGAGTCCTAAGGGCTTGTTCAATTGGGAATCTAAGAGAAAAAGTCAGAGAAAAACTTAAAAGCATTAAATTTTTTATTTGCTTTTAAAACGATTCCCTAACTTTACTAATTTTAAGTGTCCCTTTTCCTCTGCCACTGCTTGTCCTCACTCATTACAAGCTTTCCCCGATTACTTATCCTCACCAATTATAAGCTCATCGCCATTACTCATCCTCATCGCCACTGTTTATATTTAATATTTAATAATTCTATAATATTAATAGTATTTATGTAATATGAGTGAAAAAATAAAAATTGAGATATATATATAATTCCTTTAAACTTTTTTTTTTCTAATACATTCTATTTATCTATTTTTTCTTTTATTTTTTTGCACTTTTCATCTATTTAAGTAAACACAATATATAAAAAAGATTCTGAAAAAACTACTCTCGAATTCTGAATTCTTAGAGTCTATTTGGCCCCACTTAATAGCTTTATAACTGTGTTATATTGTACTGTACTGCACTGTTAAAATTTATAAAATATTTAATTCATAACTTTTTAATTACTGTCAAATTTTAAAATAATAAATAAATATATTATTTAAAATTATTTAAAATAATAATATATTTTATTTTTTAGTATTAAAATTTTAAATAATTTAAAATAATAATATCTAAAATTTTAAATAAAATTATATAAATTATTTTTGAAAAGCAAAAGCTATAAAAGCATCAAATTATAACTTTTCCAACTTCTATTTTATTTTTACCCTTATTTTTTTACTTCTATTTTTATTACCAATTTTTTAACTACTTTTTACTTAAAATTAACTTCAAAGCTAGGTGAAACAGATCCAAAGTCTTCCTATAATCCAATCTGCGCATTATGCACATTAGATGATACTATCATATACTATCCTTAGACGATCCTATCAAAGACTAATCCTAAATATAGTCTCTGGTATCATGGGATTAAAATCCTACTTTTCTAAGGACCTACCATTACCTACTCTGACCCTATACATGACAAGACATCAGCCTTTCTTCTAAGTTGGGGACTAAATGGCGTTTGTTCTGAAAAAAAAAATTAGAGAGATGAGTGCTTGCAAGGATTTTGATCAATAGCTGACATGTGCTATGCAGGTGATCCAATAATATTAAACATAGTTTCTTAAAATTTATAAAAAAAAAAGGTTGTTGCTCTATAAATTGCACTCACTTGTAGGCTTCTATGTAGATTAATTAATTAGATTGCTAATTAGTATTATATATAGATACCTAAAATAGCATATATAAATTACTGTACTTTTTTCCCCTATTTATCAATTTTTACTCAATTTCATAATATTTCATGGATGGAATCAAAATTGAGATTAAATTAATTTTTATTCCTTTTCTACCTTTCTAAAAACAAAATAAATTATAATTTTATTATTGTAATGTGCATACTTTTTCTTCCTCAATGTATTTATTCGAGGATCTGACTGAGACAAGTCAAGATATCCAAAAAGAATATTCTTGTAAATTATTGATAATAATAATCATAACAATAATATATCTTAATTATTTGTAATAATTAAATAGATTAAGATAAATGATTGCTTATTAAATTACTACATCTCGATGCTGCCACCTTCTCGCTGCTTTTCTGAAACACGAGTACTGAGCTTGATTCCATCGATTGAAGAGCCTACTGAGCCCGAAGGAACTGACCTAATCTAATCTGACCTAACCTAAACCTAACCTGACCTAACCTAACATTTAGAATATGTAGGCCCAATAGAGGGAGTGGCACGGTCTCAAATTATTCCAACAACTCCAAAAATACCAATCACGCACTGTCATTAGATAAGAGTCACATGCGGCCAATTGCCCCCCTCCCTGCACAACGCCAATGTGGCCTTGGCATTTGTTTAGGGCACCCCCTAATTAATGCCATCATGTTCAAATTTTGAAAACATCTTTGCTACCTTATTTTAATTTGTAAATAATTTAGGGATATTTTTGTATAAAAAAATTCATTAGATCTCAAATGCATAAGGTATCTAATCTAATCGAGTTAATCTGAATCAAACCAACTCAAATCGGTTGAACTTGAATCAATTTTTTAAAAAGAAATTTAATTTATTCTAATCAACCTATCTAGAATAGAAAAAAATTATGTTCGTTTTAGATTAAATCGAATTTAAACTTTTTATTAATTTATATAATAGAATAATCTATAAATTTAATTTTAAATTTATTTAGTTTAAAGTTTTAGTAATGATAGACCTGGCAATTCAGGTCAGCAGATCATAAACGGATTATGTCAGCTATGACCCATGACCCGATTAAGTCAACCCGAATACGATCCGTTTAATTAGTTGGGTCAAACTGTCTAACACGAACACAACTTAAATATAATCGGGTCAACCCAACACGACCAAAATAACTTGTTTATCATTCATAATTTAAATATAAATAATAATTCATAAATATTTTATTAAAATTAGTAAAACTTTGAGTTTTATGTGTGAGCCAAAATTTGGATTAAAAGATAGTTAGAAGATATTTGGGCTTATGGGCTAGTATTTAATTTTTTATATATATACTAGCCTATATTTAATTGGGCTTATGGATTAAAAGATAGTTAGAAGATAGTTAGATGGTAGTTAGATAAGTCTATATTTAATTTTTTTTATATATAAATATAGAATATAATCGGGTTAAATGGATCAACCTGATTATTTTTTATCATAAACAGTAAATATAATTATGATTGACTCGAATTCGCTCTAATTTCTTGTCAAATCAGGTCGGTCATATTTTACTAAGTTTAAGTAATGAGCAGAAAATAAACCGAATCAAATCGGAATTGAATTAAGAATTTCGATCGGATCCGAGAGTGTTTTGGGCGTTGAGCCGAGAAATGGTCAGCGTCGCTTACGAACCAATCAGTGTACAGGAGCCTGCATATAGTTTTTATACGGTATGTACGCGTAGAGAAAGCAGCGGTAATGATTAGGAGCGTTGCTTTGAGCAGTGAGTTTCGTTGATTTCAAGGCAGTCGCAGCATTTATTTTATGCCGTGCTCCGCAGCAGGAGACCAGCGAAATCCAACCGGAGACATGGCAAATCTAATCATCCATACCTCCGCTGCTCCGCACTCTTCTTTTTCAATCCCATGTACGTACACTAGACCTTTTTTTTTTTTTTTTTTTCAATTCGCCCCCTTTATTTTTAAAAATTATTAATTATTTCAATAAAGAAATATTTTTTTTTAAAAAAAACCCCAAATGTAATATAATATTTAATTTCAAGGCAAGTGGTGAGAGCATTAATTGAATAGGTTACAGCTATCTTCTGAACGGGTCACGCATGCTACTCTAGCTTCAAACGTTACAGTGTACTACGCACGTCTTTCCTGTGCGGTGGTCCTCGTTGCACAGTAAATCCAGCACCGTGATCCATTTTAATATATATATATTAATTTATTTATTATATAAAAGAGATTGGAATCATATAAAACGTATAATTCCAACTAATTATCTTTTTCTTTTTCTCGCGTGTCGCTTCTCGGTTTACGATCACGAGAGCCGAGGCAGACATAGTTCGTTAAATATGGGGATTTGGGACCCTCTCTCAAATCGCTTCTAATTCTACCACTCTCCATTCTTCTCTCTTTTTCGGCTCTCACATGTGGCGAGGGAGAGAGAGAGAGGAAAAAGGAAGTCAACTAAGGAGGACACACATGGCTCGAGTAAGAGACACATGGACACAATTATTGGCAAGCATCAATCATCCACAGTGCCCTTAACTTTCAACGTAAGACACTGTTCATGACCTTAGATCAAGTGCACCGCAATATCAATTCAAACGTGAGAGAGAAAAAATTCCATAGGCATTGACTAGAGTCTCGCTAAGTAAGCACATCCTTATCTAGAAGGAGATCAATCAAGTCCACTCCCTTTCCCTCCTAAGAGTCATTTGATAGCCATCCATGGAGAGATTTCTCGATCAAACTTTTATCGACGAAATCAACACTTCACATATTGATAAATACGTTAAAAGTGAAGGTATTTCTTACATGAATAATTTGTAGGACCTCACAAGAGTATCACTTTCATGATTGTTATAGTTCCTACTAGTGGCGTGAGGTGGAAACCTCTTCATTAGTTGTAACTATAAGTCATCAAACTATCATTCTCCAATAGTTAAAAGCGTGATCCTCCATATCACTCTCGCTACCTAAGTTCACCTCCTTAGCTTATGACCTATTATAAGATTTGGCACCAACTATCGATCGAGACATTGGTTAGTGATATAGGAATAAGTATATGGTGTAATATTTTAAATATTCGAAGTAAATTCGAGTCGAATGCTAATGATATAAAAGTATAACTTAGCATTTAATTACGATGTTATAATCTAACTAGGCTCATGGGTGAAAGATTAAGTCGAATCAAAATAGTTAGAGGCTAATTTATCAAATCAATTGAAAAAAAGATGTAAAATGAATAAATTCACATACATATATTATGAAGTTTTTATCCAATATACAATTATATGTTCTATATATTTATGTATCATCGATATAGTATTTAAAATAACATGCAATATAATGTGTTATTTGAATATGATAAAAAAAACTACATTGCTATTTAAATGACAATAAAGTAATTTCATTATTAAATAATATTAAATAAACTACAATAAAAACATAGAATAAACTTTATACTAAATTTTATTATAATATTATTAAATTATTATCATGATATCAAGGATGAGTATACGATTGCCATCCTTTAAAATAATTGATCTCCTACGAATTAAGACAAGAACATCAACTTGAATAAATTGGTCATGATAACAATTTCCTTTGGGCTTAATTGCAAATGCTGCCGAGTTATTGCACAGAACTAGAAGATTTTCGTAGCAAAAGCTGTGAATGCTGTCGAGATGTGAGAGTGTGAAAGTTTATGGTTGAAAAAGAAAAGTAGCCCCTCAACTTGGAGGACACTTGCCGTACGAACTATTATTGACGTTAGAAAAAAAAAGTGAAAAGTGCATGGTTGAATCTGTAAAATCCGTCAGATAAATTAAGCGAAAATTTATGCTAATATTATAGTTAAATTAAAAAAATAAATCTGCACAATTAAGTGCCTATTTATGTTCACATTAATTGATAATTACTGGAATCAAAACATGCTACACTGCCAACTGGGACGTAGGTCGTACCATGCACCGCTAGAATTGCGCGTTTTGCACGAAGAACATGGCAACGGCAGTTCACGGTCCTCCACAGAGACGAGGCGTGGCTGCTATCCTGCGCCATGTAACAAATATTACACGGAGGCCCCTCTCGCTCTCTCTCTCTCTGTGATCATTACGCACTGCATTGCTCCGGAGAGCAGCCCGCGAGCGCAAAAGTGGGTGTCCGTCACGCAAAAGCACCGGGTTTTCCGGTCAAAAGGACGTGCCATCCGACGCTCCGATCTCCTCCACGTAGACCATCCCTGACCGTCCCTGCGTTTGCTTTACCTTTACCCCCCTTCGCCCCATCGTTTTCCCGTTTTCCTGTTACTTCACTTACGCAATAATGAGGCGAGCGAGACTTTACTATCTCTTTCTCTCTCTTCCAGTGAGAATTCCTAGTGATACAAGCAATTAACACAGCGAGGAGAGAGAGAGAGAGAGAGAGAGAGAGAGGCGGTATGGGGATTGGGGAAAGTGGTGGAAACTGGGAATAGAAAGGGGAGAAAGTAGAGGGAGCAATAAATGGGGAATCGAGGTCGCGGCAGCACAGCCGTCTCCATGGCGGCGTTGCAGCAGGCGCTGTGACTTCTTTCTCATCTTAAACTAGCATTGATTTCGGAATTGAAGAAAAGGGGGACAGAGAGAGGAGCAAGTGAAGGGAAGGGGGAGGTTTGTAGAGAGAGAAGAAGCCGGCTGCATCGACTGCTCCACTAACCCTGCACCAACGGCCGCTTCTGCTTCTGCTGCTGCTGCAGCTGCGGCTGTTTTCTGATGCTGCTGTTGCTTCCGTGACAAAAAGAGCAGCGGCACAAAAGAAGAAAGAATAGAGCAGAGGTGGCAGAGCCCATTCTCGCGCCTTGTTTCCTCGCCTCTTTCTCGTTCCCGCCGTTTCTTGCCCCTCTCGCGGTCGCTGGCGCGCTTCCGCTAATAGCAAAGTGGCCGTGGCCCATGGATCGGGCGGTATAACTAGCCCCAGCGGAGGAGCAATCATGGCGGGGTTCTTCCTAGGCAGCGGCGGAGGCAGCGGCCATCACCAGCGCGGGGAGCAACAAGGTGGGGGAGGAATTCCGCCCACGGAGAGCTTCTTCCTGTACGCCGGCCGCGGCGGCCGGGGCGAGGAAGTCGGTTACACCCGAGGGTTCGAGTTGTGGCAGCACGGCCACCAGATCCAGCGCGAGCACCCGCTCTACGCGACAGCGGGCTTCCCCGATGAACCTCCTTCTTTGGAGCCGCGGCCGGGAAGGCCGATCCTGGGCGCCGGCGGAAGCGGCGGCGCGATCAGTTGCCAGGACTGCGGCAACCAGGCGAAGAAGGACTGCCCTCACCTCCGATGCCGCACCTGCTGCAAGAGCCGAGGATACCAGTGCTCCACCCACGTCAAGAGCACATGGGTCCCCGCCGCCAGGCGCCGCGAGCGCCAGCAGCAGCAGCAACAACAGCTCTCTCCCGCCGTCGCCGGCGAGGGCTGCAGCAAGGGGGGCACGGCCGAACCCTCGAAGCGACCCCGCGGGATCGTAACTGCCTCGACCGCCATCGCAACCACCTCCACGACGTATGGTACTACAATTTTTTTCCCGAGTACTGTTGTTTGTTATCCCGATCACTATTTGCAGAAGCCGTTGCGCTCTCTCGCAACCACATGTGCTCTACAACTTGCCATTTCTTTTATATTATTTTTGTTGCTACATTCTTAGAATTTTGTGGCGGGCACGCAGGGGGCAGTTTGGAGGGTGAGGGCTTCCCGCCGGAGGTGAGCGCACCGGCACTATTCCGGTGCGTTCGGGTGAGCCACGTGGACGAGGCAGACGACGTTTACGCGTACCAGGCGGCGGTGAGCATAGGGGGTCATTTGTTCAAGGGGCTGCTCTACGACCACGGCCCCGAGGAGGCGTACCCGTCTTCCTCTTCCTCGCGCTACCAGCTCCCCCATGGCGAAGGCTCTTCCTCTCCAGCCGCTGGCGTGGCCGCCACCACCAATGCCGTCACCGCAGCTGTCACTCCCGCGGCCGCGGAGTTGCTCGAGCCTTACGCGACGCCGCTGAGCGCCTTCATGGCCGGCACGCAGTTCTTCCCCCAGCAGCACAGGCCATGAGACCGGTGCAGACAAAGCCAAGCATGCATGACCTCAACTCGTCATTTCCTTCTTGTTTAATGCGCCGCATCGGGTCAGCATATTTCTTCTTACTTGTACCATGCCCATTTCTCCTGCTCATCATGGTCTATTGGCAATTGTGTAATCCATTTGAATAATCTCGAGTCTTCTCTCTCTTGTGCTATTTACTACACCGAGATTAGTTTAGGCATTGGCATTTGACATTTTTGGGTGCTGTGCCTGCATAGTTTAATTATTACCATGAAGATGGCGTTTTTTACGGGAATTGCGGGATCATATGCTAGCGTAAGGGGTTGAAATTACGGGCATTGCGTGCAGATCTCCCATGTTGGATAATTGTTGTTAGTCTTCCGCAGACCAGCCAAACAACTTGGAAATTATTGCTTGGCCTGAGTGGACTTGTTTAAGTTGAATACTACATGGCCATGCAATGAAGCTGATCGAATCCCAAGACAGCAACAATCAACTTTTTCATCATACTTCATTGAGTCTACATGGGATGACATAATTATTATATATGATCATATGTACTCTTGAAGAACGCTACCATGCTTCCGAGCTCGTTCCCGTAAAGCTGAACTATACGGGCTCACTTGTATGCTTAGTACTGTAAAGCTACTTGCTTCTCTAATCTCCTCGGATATTATCTCTCGTAAATGATACTGATTATTTGCATATGCAGATTTTATTTTTTAATAATCTTTATCTACTCAGCTAAATTCTTCACATGTTTAATATATATTTGATTCGTATGATTTGTCTACTTCTGTACACAAGGTTTGGCTCTATTTATCAGCGTTCACTATTCATAACTCAAAGTTGCAGGCATGTGCCTTATTTTCCTAACATGCCTAATTTTTTATTCTGTTAAATGAATAATAATTTTATTAACATTGTTTCCTTGACTCCTTTAATTATACAGAGGTGTATTTAAGTGTCGATATATATATATATATATATATATATATATATATATATTTGTACTTACACTTTATAATATTTTTATATTGATGTCAATTGCTTTATCACTACGTTCATACTCCGTTTCGTATTAAAACTTGTATCGTTTGCTAAAAAGCTAGCTAGTTATATATAAATGTGTTTGTGCGAGCTTGTCTTTATATATATGCATATATTTTTACACAAAATCTTCTTCATTCTTGTTAAGGAATTTATTCCTCATTTATTTCCTTTAATAAATAGTAAATGCAAAATATCAGTAATATTTAATAATAAGTGAATAAAACAAAACATCATAATTAGTGGTTAACAAAAGGACTAATTTAGTGGATTTTTGGTTCACTTCATGAAGCTAAATATGAACATCCCCTTTAGTCATTGGAAAGAGTTAGCTTGGTGCTCAAGTATGCAAGTTTTTTTATGCCCTAATTTTATTGAATGATATCATGAATTTATTTGTACAGTGTTAAGCATGATAGGGCCCTTGACATCATCCATCTTCTCGTCAATAGTTTTAAACTATTGCTTGTACATTAAAGGATAATGTACACTTGTAACATTTTCCTAATTTTTGTTTGTAATATTCCTAACCATGTGTACATACTAACTAGTTAATCTTATATCTCTTCTAGTACTTGTACCCTCATCCATCCTCATGACCATAGTGAATATTTTAGCTGCACATTTGGTGCAATTATGTGCGGCAAAATTTTGTTGCATGCATATGGTGACATAATTTTACAGGACTATACCTTATGGGTCAGAGTTTTGATGTGATTCTGTTATTATCTTTCGTTAAAACAAAGATTTTATTGTATTGTTTTAGGACCTATAATGCTCGTACAAGTATGGGTATATATGAATATATTTGAACTTGTTACAGTTAGTGTTTTTAATGGGAATGTAAAATTGATGTACAGAGTTGTTAGGGAAGAGAAGAAAAATCTAACAATGAGTAATTAATTTATTGTGGCTTACATAGATCGTAAATTGGTAAGAATAGAATAGCATAATATGGAAATGTCCAAAGAAGATGTAGTTAGATGTGATAAATAGATTATAGTAAATGGCACAGGGAAGAGAAAGAGCCAAAAGAGGTCATATTTGGAACAATAGAAAAGATATCAATATGACTTAATATTGAATGCATTGGACAGAAGATAATTCATGTTTGTATGGCTTGCTGTAATTTACCTTTATCATTGTGGACTAACACATGAATGCAATTTTGCTTATGCTCTTTGTATCTACATGTGAAAACATTAATTCAAGTCAACTATGAAAGTTTTACAGGCGTGTCTTTTTATTGTATGGTTTGTTGTTTCCTGCTTACATAATACTTGTTGGTCGAAAATTGTGCTGTATTACGAAAGAACCAAAAGCACAAATGTTATAATTCCATAATTCATGACTCCATTATAAAGAAAAATGACACAAGATTTTGCTGTTTCAGTTTCTTATGATCTTAGATTTAAACTAGAATTTTGTTTGATATTGCAAATGGGTTAGTGATCGAAGAATTTATAACCAATTGTATGATCTTTAACTTTTTGGGACTTTTGAGTATATATTTTTTTTTTGCATTTGTTCATCATTACTGAACTTTTACTGTTGAAGATTTAATTATTTTGTCCATTCCGAACAATAACACTTCAGAAATATGATGTCTATGTTCAATTTGATGATTGTGTATTAGTTGGCTTGTCAACTTTTGTTGTTATTAGCTTTTGTCTGTTTTTCTTTCTGTTGTAAGATTTACAGAAAAAAAAATCCTGAGCACTAGCAAGTCAAATTATCTTTGACAATAATGTTGATGGTGTTTCCTGATGTGTGACCTAACTTTTTCTCTTGTTTCAAGTTGATTAGTAGTATATGATTGCTTTCTTCCGTGCACTTGTTGTCAATGTACACTCTCCTTATTCTGAGTTCTGCATTTCTCAGTACTGCAGTTGTGTGCATCTTATAGCGACATCTTGGTCATAGATTCTATTTCTTGTATGACAGCGATGGTGCTCAATACCTAATCTCTTATATTCTTCTGTAAAACTATTTTTTGGTATCCAGTGGGCATCATGAAATTGGACATCTTAAATTGAGAATAATTTCAACTGATGATCAAAATTACACATGCTTCTAGAATTCGTTGTTTGATTCTACTACAGTGTCATTCGTCTTGGCAGTCCCTTGCATGCTAACTGTGCACCTCCTTCCACCCTCAACGGAATTGACTACATGATGGCACTAGAAACTTCGGGGGTGCATCTACAATTGAGTTCCTAAGGCATGATCCAGTTTTTACCATTATGTTGCCAAGTTAAAACCAATCCTGATGCAGGAGCATTTTCGCATATTTCGTGTCTCCACCCTACATCAAATCCATAGGACAGTAACCTGTAAAATTTTGAATGGCAGTCAGAAATAGCTGATCTGCAATGCGGAATGAGGTTTTCAAGTCTAAGCTAACGAATGGTGTGATTCATGACAAAATGATATGGTATATTCTAGTACTCACTAAGCATGTGAACTGGAGTGGTAAATTGTCTAGTAGTTTTTAATTAATTGCAATCTTGCAACATATGCTATTGCTGTGATTAGCTTATCGATGTCTGTCTGTGTTTAGGCTACTATATTCCAACTAAAATTGCTTTTCCGTTTGTTTGTATAAAAGTGTGACTCCTTCCCTTGCTTGTTTCTCTACATGGTTCCAACATTATTTAGTACATGTTCTAAGTTTTCGTGGATGGCCTCTAAATTTTTGCATGAATCCTGTTTTCTTAAATGAACTTGATTCAACTGTTATTTTATGAACTGCTGTGTATTGCAATTACCCCTTTATACTTCATTATATTTCATTTATGCTCTGTTATGAAACGTACGGCGTCATTCTTTCAGCATGGCTTTCTGCCAAGGAAACTATATGCTACTGGACTTATTAATATTCATTATGTATGATATTGAATGCAGTTTTTTTTTTTGTTAACTTGCTGCCTTACACCTGTGAATTGATGAACAATTGAATTGTTGTAAGCCCAGGAGTTTTTTCAGACATCTCGTAAAAGATGAGTTAGGTAAAGTAATACATTTTTTTTGTTTAATAACGTATGGTGTTGGGAAGAAGAAAAGAATAGCGTTGAAGTTACCCTTGTTCCTATCTATTTTTATAATGACGCAGAATGGTTAAGTGTTGTGCTTAGTAGTTGTGTAGGGGGAATGTGATGCGTCAGTAGTGATTGTTTTAAAATAATTTGATAGAGTAGTTGATTAGATCTCCGATATCTATTCAATAGTGACCGGTCACCACCATGAAAGATACGTCCTCCTTTCTTTCTTGTGGACCCTGGTTCTTTCCTAAACTAAAATTTTGGCATTTCAAGGTCCCATGTGGGCAGATAGATTTGCAGAATCTTAAATTTGTTGTTCTTAAGTTAATTAATCAACAACTTTGCGTACTAAAATTATGATAACATTGCCATTTGTTTCTTGTATTAATTCTACAAGTTCTTGCATTAGTAACTACTGAGATGTTTCCTTTGTTCAGCTTTTGTTTGTTGATGTCATTTGTGAACTTGCTTAAATATTAGTAAAGCTTATGATCGATCTAAATTATGCAAACACCTTGGCTTGCACACAAGCAAAGATGTATGTAGAGCTCTTGCCTGTTCCATCGGTCAACTCGGTGCCAAACACAAAAGCAAATGGTTGAGTTAATTTCTTCAGTTATTCTTTTCTTTTAATCGCCCACAAGTGATATTGAGAGATTCATTGGGATACTCTATTGGTTTTGTTTCATTCTGTTCCTTCTTCCTGGTTGAACATAGTTTATAAAATATTTATCTTCACATTCTTCCATGCAAGGTACAAAGTTGATTGTTCTAGATTGATGAATTGCATTCCTTTTGTTTTTTTCTTCTCAGTCATCGCATGCGCAAGTGTCGGCAACTCATTCTTGGCGAAGGGAGATGAATCAAGGCTTCAAAAGTGCACTCGAAATGGTTTTTCGCCCTGCAGTGTTGGTTTTGTACTTTACGAGACTGGTCAAGTAATTATTTCTGGGAGTGAGGCGATGCCGCTCTCTCTAAAAAAACTGTACAATATGGAGTGGCGGCCAATTTCTTGGCGCCTCTCTGCCCCGTACTTTGCATTTATTCTCATCAGTCCTCTCCTTTAAAGACTTGTAGAAGTGTACTAATCTCTTAATGCCCTCATTAAACTCTGTTTATTTTTAAAAATTATTCTGTTTACAGAGGCTAGGGAAGAAAGGAACATGTGCCTGCATGGTTTGTGGAACTGGAGATTGAATGACATGACAAAAAAATTGAAGATTGCAGCAAGCGATGAGCTGTAGGCCAGGATCGGTTCTGAGCATTTATTGATTGATCGCGCACTACTCGTCTCCAAAGGTGAATGGCTGGAGCTCCACAGGCCAATGATTACCACCCGCAGCAGCTGCAGCAAGCGACGCACTACAAACTATACTGCTGCCCCTCTCGGCCGTCATGCTCGCTCCGCTCCCAGACGCAATGTGTGTCGTCGCCTGTCCCGGCGAGACAGGATGCTCGTTCAACTCGCGCATGCTATGCGAGGTTTCGACCGCGGGGGGAGCCGCCTGCCCGCTTTGGCAGGCGAGAATCGCGCTTGCTAGCTGTAGTTCGACACGGGATCGGCCCAGCGCCAAGGCCGCGATCAGTGGCTTACGCATCCCGACAAAATAGGGTTGTGGAATGATCAAATCATTGCCGGCCATCTTATTTTGGTCGCGACAAATTTGGTAAATGCAAAGGTAATCTCAATTATCACCGCCAGACTTCTGTCGCGGTGCGTAAAGTTAAAGCTCCCCGACAGTGAGTATAACCCTACCTTTCACTCTTTCAGCACTCCACGTTCATGAAATAAATTGTTAAGTTATTAATTAGTCTAATTTACTAGAATATTTTTATCCCTAATAAATGTTTTTAGACTATATCAGTACTTGTCACCTTTGAAAGGATAAGTTATATGAGTCCAATCATAGATAGCGAATTAGCGATTGAGTCAAACTCTATGGGTTGTCTTGATAGTGCTATGACTCTTGTAGCAAGTGAAAATGTCTTGTCTAATAGTCTATATTAATAAGAGAAACAAGTCATCTGTACGCTATATATGAATTTGAAAGGCAGATTGACTCTGAAATAAAAAAGATATATAAAATATTATATAAATAATTTCAAAATTTTATATTTTATTATAAGAAAATAAATAAATGCACATGTGAATCATGAATTTATGGTAATTAAGTCATTGAATACAATTATTATCTTAGTAGTAGGTTATGGTCGGTATTCAATATCCACTTTCTTTTTTTCTAGAATTTAGGCTCTGTTTACCGGGAGGGATATAGGAGGGAAAAGGATGGAAACATTGTAAATCCGCTGTATACCAAGACGGACGGATTTGAGAGGATAGATTACACGATGGATTTTAACCAACGTTTCCGCCGATTAGTGATCCGCCCAAATCGGGCGGATTCACATTTGTCGCTTATTCTCACGCCACTCGAACGCATATCAAACCCTAATAAAACCACGCTTCGTCCGCCGCTCACGCCTCGTCGTCCGCTCGCCGCTCACGCCTCGTCCGCTCGCCGCCAGCAACAGATCGTCGCCGCTCACGCCTCTTCGTCCGGTCGCCCGTTCGGCCCGCTCGCCACCCGCTCGCCAAAGCACACTTGGTAAGGTATTTTCCCTTACCAAAGCACAACTCCGCTAGTTAGATGGTTAATGCACATGAGCATTTGTTCCTGAGTTCTTTAGGAGTTAAGCTTGTGTGCACTTGGAAAAACCTCCGGCAAAGTTCTTTTACCAGGTCCTTTTCTAGCAAAATATAGGTGGAACATAGGAAGAAATTTGTTGTTTTATATGTTAAAGAGGTATTCTCATCCAAGTGTGGCGCTTAGGATTTGAAGTTTTCCAGAAGTTTGTTTGCTGTTTTTGTTATTTATCTGTACTTGGCCTCCAAGTCGTTGAGCTGGAGCGATTCCTGGTTCGATGTCTTCGTTGAGCAGGGAATTGGTTTTCCTGATACTGCAATTCCTGGATGAGGAGAAATTCAAGGAAGCAGTTCATAAGTATGTAATATTTATAAGCCACTTCGTCCGAAGCTCTTGAAATTCCTTATTATGTTTCCCTAAGATCGATGAAAGCATCATGTCTGTATTACGGCTTGATGTAACCTTTACCATTACGTATTTTGTTAACAACAATGTTACCCTCCCCAAAACCAACCATCTCTGTGAGGATTAACAGATCAAAGTGGTCTGTAACCAGAGTTTGATGGGAAAAGAACTAGCTTGAGTCGGGCTGAGCATCATAGACACGAATAATGTACACAATTATAGTAGTTCGGGCAATATATAAGCACATAATAAAGCAATTCAATGTTTACTCTTAATTAGTATGATTTTTGATCTTAATTAGTATGATTTTTGCTGTTTTCCTGATTCGCATGCTGCTTAGTTGCTATGCTTTAATTTAGTTGATGAGCATGTCATGTCCTATATATAGATAGAACTGTTTCCGTATATTTTTATGATAGCTGATATTATTTTGTGCGTGCCTTGATCAGTGAGATATATCAAGTCCCTTCTAAGAATCATGTATTTCAATCCCTCAAGCAAAGATGTTGATGATGCTTTAATTGACAATCATGTATTTTACTTTATTCATAGGTTTTATTGTAATGGATCGAAGAAGTGACAAGGTGAAGAGATTTATTATAATGCGCCACCTCCACACTAGGACTTCTCATCTAGCAGCTATAGCTGCTCATTATATTATACAACTGCAACAACTTCTACTAATATTAACACACTCATCCTATATTGATAAGCCATTAGTAGAATGTACTGAATTTAAGGATCACAAGCGAACAATCCTATTGAGAAAGTTAATTACCTCTGATCAAATCTGTCATAACATTTTAAGAATGAGTAAGAATGCCTTTTCTAATCTATGTGATATACTACGTGACTCAAAGCTAATCAAAGATACCAAATACTCTAACGTTGAAGAGAAAGTTGCAAAGTTCTTATATTTGGTTTCACACAATGTGAAGAATAGAGCACTTTGCTTTTTTCTTTCATCGTTCCCCTAGGAGTATTAGTTGTCATTTTCATGAGGTGTTGAGAGCTATCATTAGCCTACACGAGCACTTTATCAAACAACCTGATGGTTCAAGGGACGCTCCTGAGATATCCAATACAAGCAGATTTAACCCTTATTTCAAGGTATGTTATTTAAAAAATATATTAGAACGAAAGATCTACGTTGAAATGTGAAATCAACTATATAACATTGCAGGATTGTTTAGGTGCTATAGACGGGACACATGTTCGTGTAAAAGTCCCTTCTAAGGATGCATCTAGATTTAGGGGAAGGAAGGATTGGCCAACAACAAATGTGTTGGCAGCATGTTCAAGAATCTAAGTGGCATATCATGGAATAGTGACACAAAAATGTTTGAGGCTGAAGACCAAGTGTGGGATGACCTCATTAAGGTAAATATCAATACTTCTATTTGTATTTACTTATATATGTTGTTACATGTAGTGTGTTGCATATTCAGAATATTTTTATTTTGTTGTCTATGCAGGCTAATCCTAGTATGAGGAAGTGGAGGAGTACTCCTGTTACTAATTATGAGAGGTTGCAAGAGCTGTTTTCTAAGGATCGAGCCACCGGCAGCATGTCTAGCACTTGTAATGGGTTCATGAACATTTGGAGGAAAGAAGCTAAAGACAAAGATGATGTTGAACCTATAGCCCAGCAGGAGACATCGCAAGAGGACATGGATGAAAGTAATGCAGTAAACCATCCGAGCCCCCATCCTGATAGAGTAGCCTTTGATGAGGGAACAAGCATCAAAAGTGGTAGTAAGAGGAAGCAGCCAAAGTTTGAAGAAGCTGCAATGTCAATGTTTGAGAAGAGCACTAACAAGTTGGATGACATAGTGAATTGTATGAAACATTCAAACCAATCTATGGATTCATTTCTAAGGGGTGATACTGAGATAAATGACAATGCAAATCTGAATATATTGGAGGAGCTGAAGAAATGTGGAGTGCCACGTCATAGATTGGCTACTGCTTATGTGGTTCTTAGAAGCAACAAAGAAAAAGCTAAATTATTTTTCATGGCTCCCGAAGAATTAAGATTGGAAGTCCTTAATGCATTGATGGATGTTGAGCCATGAAGGGTTTGATATCTCTTTTGTTGTAGTTTGATCCAACATTTTGTTTAGTTGTAGTGGTTGATGTAAGACCACTTATTTTGGATAGTTCTACTTGATATGTTTGGATAGTTGTTGTTGATTGTCATTTTGATAGTTGTTGTTGTTTGGATACTTCTACTTGATATGTTTGGATAGTTCTATTTGTAGTTTATGAAGTGAAAATTATTTGTAAACATGGAATGATATGTTAGTTGTGTTAACAATGTGTTGTTTGTAATGTTAGATGTGTTATTATTCTGTTAGAATTGATTAGTGATGCTAGTGATGTTAGTTGTTTTATTATAGGTGTTAGTTGTTTTTATTGTGATATTAGATGTGTTATTATTATGTTAACAATTATATTTCCAACGGTTTGCTAAATTAATTAGTGATGCTCTTGTTGTTGTAGTACAAGTTGGAATTAATATTTAATTATATTTAATGGACCGAGGATATTTAATTATATTTAATGGTTAATTAATATTTAATTATATTTTAAAAAATCAATTATAATTTTAATAATTTTAAGTTAATTATTTTACAAATATTTAATTATATTTTTAAATATGGGTATAAAATCATAAAAGGAGAGTGAACATATCAAATGTATTCCTTCTTTAAAACTTTTCATCCTTCCCGATAAACACAATGAGGGAAACTTTTATTTCTTTTCCATACATCCTTATATCCTTTTCATCTAACTATCCTTCCCCTTCTATTTTCCTTCCGTGCTAGTAAACATAGTGTTAGAAAAAGATATTTCATAACATCGATGGAAAAACAAAAAAAAAATTGTTGTTAAAAAATTCTCATTTGGAAAAGATTTCTATTAATTGAAAATTTATACAACAATAAAACGTTTATACTACTAGTTTAAAAATAAAACATTTATTTTAAATATAAGAGAGTAGGTGAAATGGGTTAGTGGTTGCCAACCAATAATAAAACATTTATAAGTTATTTTAATTGCATTGTTACAAATGAAGGTATACCCTAATGTCTTTGATTCATAATTGTAACTATAATTTTGATTTAACATTAACACCGTGTTTACTAGGGGAAAAAATGAGAGAAAGAATTAAAAAAAAAAATAGAATTTATGTGGTCTACCTGAACGGACGGAAAAGCTTAGAAGGAAAATCAAATGCAATTTCCCTTTGTCTCCGCCTCAATTTCCCTTTCCATAAGAATTAAAAAAATAGAATTTATGCATCACGTGAGCCCGTTGCTTTGTCTCCGCCTCAAGAGCCCTCTCGCTGCCATCAACGCAACCCGCCTCATCACCTCACACGAGCCCGCTACTTCATCTCTACCTCACGAGTCCGCTACTTTGTCTCCGCCTCACGAGCTCGTCTGCCTCATGAGCCCACCCGCTGCTTCATCTCCACCTCACGAGCCCGTCCGTTGCCATCAACGTCGTCTGCCTCGCCACCTCACATGAGTTTGCTATTTCGTCTCCACCTCACGAGTTCGTTGCCTCATGAGCCCGCGCGTTGCCATCAACGCCGTCCACCTCGCCACCTCACTTGAGCCTGTTGCTTCGTCTCCGCCTCACGAGTTCGTCACCTCACGAGCCCGCCCGCTGCCATCAATGTCGTCCACCTCGCCACCTCACGCGATCCCGCTGCTTCGTCTCCGCTTCGCTGCATCGTCTCCACCTCACGATCTCGTCTGCTGCTTCATCTTTGCTTCACGAGCCCGCTCACTGCCATCAACGCCGTCTGCCTCGCCACCTCAAGTGAGCCCGCTGCTTCGTCTCTGCCTCACGAGCTCATCTGCCTCACCATCCTCAGGCTTCGCTGTCCGCTAGTTCGTCCCCATCGCCTACCGCATGTTGGTTTTTTTTTTAGTCACTTGGAAATCACGTGACTTATTTTTCCTTCTATTTTTTTTTTCTTTTCCCTTTCGTTTCTTTCTTCTCCGGTAAACACAGCCTAAAGGAAAACTAAGACCTTTTGTTGCTTGATACATAGGGATGACATTAATTCAAAATGAATAGTGTCAAACTCAACCCAGACCCTCAATTGCTGTATATAGACTCTAACCCTAACAAATTTGAGAAAACCGAGGAATTGGGTACCTATGGTCAATGAGGGAGAGATAGATGAGATTAGGGTTTAGATAATCAGATGAGGTGCGGGAAGGATATAAAAAAAATTCCGCACCTAACTCTGACCTAACTTATAGAAATTGGATTTTACTATACGTCAATCCAGATATTCCCAGTTAAATCTGAGCGAATAGAGTATTGAGTTTTTTTTTTTGCCAATATAGAAGAAAAGGCAGTATATAAAGCATAAATTTGTGCATCCACAGTATCTAATTAACACAAAACTACGTAATATATTATTAATGTTGAGTAATATCTACTTTGATTTATAACCATTTCATCTTTTCACCGGCAGCTGGCGCCACAAACTATTGGGCTGCAATGTTTCGTCTTACTGGTTATTCATAGGTTCTGGCCCAAATAACTTCCTCCAATTGGAATTTAGAATGACCTCATGTGAAATAAATTTAAATTTCCCAAATAAATTATTGCAATATTATACAAACCTCTATTCTTATTACTCAAACTTCGATGTTGCATTACATTTTCCTTTCTTTTTTTATATAATTTATGCTAATTAAATCATTTTTTGTCATTAAAAATATCTAAATTTATCATAATGTGAATTGTTTGAAATGCAAAAAATGTCACTAAGAACGAAAAGGCCATGAGTTAATCCTTTAGCGCTCCTTAATTTATTTAAGTGACTTAACTAGTGCTAGACTATACTTTATCATTACACATTGAAAATATAAATTTTCTCATCACTTTTTGGTAAATTCAATTTTTATAAAAAAGCCCCCTTTTCATAGCCCTTAAGAGGCTTTATCCCGAACTTTTGAATCCATCAAGATCTCTACCATGAAAATCTAACGCACATATTGCAAAGAACCAGCCCATTTAAACCAGTGGATAGATCAAGAACACGAAAACAAAAACAACAATTGGAGCAAGCATAAACACACCACCTACCTTCGTGCGTCGATGCACGTTAGCAAGTTACTATCGGAAGCGTATATCAGACACCACATACTATATGTCACGCCTCGGTCTAAAAGTATTTCAACGGACTTCTGGACCAGCGTGAAACCCTATATTTTCAAGCGTGAAATCACTTCCAAATTGAAAATCCTAATCGCCGTCCAAAATTTATCCCTAAATTTAAAATTTACCTCTGGTCAAACCCTAATTTTGACCAAGTTAACCAAAATCCTCGTCAACGCCGCGCCGTTTAAAATCGCCTCTGTTGACATCACGTTGATGTTAGCCACCCAAATCAATTTCGCCACTCGCTCGTTTCGCCGAATTGCCCTGCTGACATTGTGCTTACGTCAGCCAACAATTCGATTCCGCGCTACGCCGAATTGAGTGTTGACCGCCCCAATTTGTTGACTCCTCGAATCTTGCACTCGAGCTTTGTCTCCTTCACGCGAACGTCGCGACGCCGCCTGCGTCGCCCGGTTGGCGTAGACGCCTAACACCGAAGAGAACGCTTGCCTAATAGCATGCCTGCCGAAAAGGGACCGCCACCCTTTACCTCGCCCTTAGCCCCATCGACGACCATAAGCTGTCGTCGCTGGACTCGTTGCGGCGATGGAAGAGATCAGAAAACAAGGGATGACACAAATTAGAGACGAAAACTCATTATTACCTAATTTAAGCTACAAAATCCCTCAAGTGCCGGTAACCCTCTGGTTGCCGACTACCCTTTTCCCCTCCCTCACCGGCAGCCCCTCGGTTGCCGGTTACAATCGCTCTATCGTCTTCGTGCCCTGGCGACGGTATCCCTTCTCAATCTCACACAAGAGCCTCTCGACCCTAATCTCTGCCAAGGATGTGCTAGATTGCGCCTCCTTCCTCCCCATCGTCTTCTATTTGCTCCCCTTATAAGGGAGAGTCGTCGCCGTCTCCGCGCTCCCTCTCAAGCCGCATCTCCCGTCCCAAATTAGGGAATCTGCTGCCTCGATGTCCGCTTCTTCTGCTCGCAGCTCCACTCCCACTGCTCCGAGCTTGGTCGTCGTCTGCTTCCGATTCGCTCGGCAATGACAATGCAGTCGAAGTAGAGGCCGCATTCGAAGAACTAGGGGAAAGAGACGCGCACGGGTCAAAATCATCAGTTGACCTCGCGATCGTTGGGGAGAAGCGGGCTTCACGTTGAGCTCTTATGCCTAGGCTTTCACTCTTGCGTACGCCGACTGGGCCTGGGCCACCGCCCAGCCCACATGAAGCTGACCCATTGTTCCAAGGCCTAACAGTATGTAGAACATACGTCCAATGACATAATACGCAATTGTGACAGGATATCGTGAAGTGGGACCCTAAATTTTGAAAACTCTTACAGCCTGTTTCAGTGAAGGGAAATAGGGAGAGAAAGGAAAGAAACCTAATTCTTTCTCTCTATTTCCTTAGTTTCAGCGAAGGGAAATAAAGGAGGAAAGGAAAGAATTAACTTTCCATTCCCTCCAAAACCATTCCCTCTTATTTCGACGGAAATCTCAATTCCGTCCGATCTTTTTCGCCCTCTCGCCCTTTCGACTTTACTCGCCGTCGTCCCGACCTCGTCCCCACATCGGGTCCCGACCTCCCCTCCGCCCGTCTCCGCGACCGCCCCACTGTTCGCTTTCTCCTCTCCCTCCGCGCTCGCCTCGCTCTCCCCCCTTCCCCTCGCACTTTCGCCATCCTCTTCGAGCGCCACGCTACCGCTGGCAAGCCCGATCGCGCCGTTCGCGCCTTCCTCTCCATGCGCCGCGAGGGATGTCCCCAGGACCTCGCTTCCTTCAACACCCTCCTCGACGCGCTCTGCAAGTCCCGCAACGTCGAGAAAGCCGCCTCTCTCGTTAAGGTCTTCCGCGACCGGTTTCCCCCCGATGCCATAACGTACAACATCATCGCAGATGGCTGGTGCTACCTCAAGCGCACGCCCAAGGCAATCGAGGTGCTGCAAGAGATGGTGCATTCGAGGATCAATCCGACGAAGAACACCTACAATATTCTCCTCAAGGGCTTTTTCCGAGCGGGGCAGGTGAAGGAGGCGATTTCCTTCTTCAAGCAGATGAAGAAGCGGGGCGATCCCGAATGCCACCCCGATGTTGTCTCCTACACGACAGTGGTTCACGGGCTCGGGCTCGCTAGTGAGCTCGACAGAGCCCGGAAGGTGTTCGATGAAATGATCAGCGAGGGCTGTTTGCCGTCGGTGCCGACCTACAACGCGTTGATCCAAGTTCTTTGCAAGAAGGGGTGCGTTAAAGACGCCATCGTGTTATTTGATGAAATGCTGAGGAAGGGATATACCCCAAATACGATTACGTACAATCTAGTGATTCGAGGGCTTTGCCACGCTGGGGAGATGGAGGAGAGGATGAAATTTTTGGACAGGATGAAGGTGGACAAGTGTGAGCCCAATGTGCAGACTTTTAATGTTTTGATAAGGTACTGGCTTGAGGATGAAGAGTTTGACAAGGGTTTGAGCTGTTTGATAGGATGAGTAGGGTTTGAGCTGTTTGATAGGATGAGTAAGCAAGAGAGGGCTTTGAGCTGTTTGACAGGATGAAATTTTTTACTCTTTTTTTATTTCCTTTCCTCTAAAACACAGAGCCTATAAGGGAAAGCAATGATTTTTTTTCTTCCTTATTTCCTTTCTCTTCTTATTTTCTTTCCTTACTGATTTCTTTCCTTCCAAGGCCGTTAAAATGCATGTCATTTTACAAAATCCTAGGTTAGACGTTATCGTAAAATCTAGCCGAATACCCTGCTGCAAGTCAGTGTAGTTGAGTACCCCACTACAAAAATGTTTTCCTAGCTGCAGGTGTGTAGTTGATTACCCCGCTGCAAAAAAATTTTTCCTCACTGGACTTGCAAGCCATAATTTCATTGTCTCGTCCAATCCCAATTCAAATCTATCTATCCAAATCCAAATCTAAATCTAAATCTAAATCTAAATCTAAATCTGAATCTAAATCTACGGAAAGACGAGGCGCCACAATATCTAAGAACAGAAACAGATAGATATCCCTTCCGCCACAATATCTAACTACAGATCGACGGGGAGTGGAGGCGCCGCAATCATTCCCTCCTTCCCCTACTCCCGATACATATCCCCTGCGCCACTGCAGCGCCGCGGCACGGCGCACCTCGCCGTTTAATGGAAATCGTACGGCGCCTTTCCGAATTGCACTACTCCCTCCTGTCATCGTCTTCGTCTTCGTCACACCTGCGAATCTATGCTTAGATTTGACACACTTGATGCAGATCCTACACATCCAGATCTCTACACAACCTCACGGTCCATATTCTACAACCAACATTTGTACATTTGTTACACACAACAAAAGGAAAAAAACTAAAAAATAAAAACCCTAGTTAGCTACTGTACAAGTTGATATCAATAAGTGTAGTGAGCTTCACCGATTCATGGAGTGCTGGTGCATGCAGCGGGGAGACGGTGGCCGACGTAGGACTCCTCCGTCGGACGGCGGCCGTCGCGAGCGGGGTTGAAGCAGACCGGGAGAAAGCTGTCGGAATCGCAGACGAAGACCGAATTCCTGAAGTGCTCCATGAGCGCTTCCAATCCTTGAATTCTTGCGTAGGTGATCTGACAGACCTTGGAGGAGCCATGGGTCTTCCAGGAGTAATTGTGAAGGAAGCCATGGAGCCTCCGTGCAGCGGCTGCACTGGTGAAGTTCACAAACGCATATCCCAAGTTGCTTCCGCTCCTACCATGACACGCATGTGGCATATAAGAAACCCTAGTTATGAGTTCATGCCTGTGACGAGGGATTAGAAACTGCATTGAGCTTACTTGAAATCGATTGGCAGATAAAGGAAGTCAAACTCCGAGGTAGCCATAGCCCTGGAGCTACTGCATGATCCATCTCCTGCTAATCTATCTTCGTCCAAGTGTTCCTCCCGGTATTGGTTCTCCTCCATGCAGTGCTGATCTAAAACTCCCAATAGCTTCTCCTTTCTACAAAAGCGGATCAAGGGAAACACAAACAAGAATCAGATTCTTACTAATTTTCGATCGAATTTGAAGATAATTGAATTTACTACACGGAAAGCACTCACGTGAACTTGTTGGGCAAGTTCCTGATCATTACAGTGGTGTGATCACTTGCAGCGCCGCCATTAAACTGAAGGTTTTTTCCTATCTGCAACCCCAGCCTACTGATCTTCCTCCTGTTGTCGATGATCCGACCGCCAGTTCTGGTGACCTTTCGCAAACACTTCTTTCTCCTGTTATGCAGTGCGGAAGCAGAAGGAGCAACTGGAAGAGCTGATTGGTTGTCATACTGGAACTCTTCGCGTAAGTTCTGCGAGGGCACAGGCTCGTAATTAACTACAACCCTCTCCGCCGAGGGAGCTGAAGTAGCCTCTTGCACAGGCTGAGGAGGCAACTCCGGAGGAGGAGGAACTGGAAATTGAGACAAATACTGCCAAGAATCCGGCGGCGGCGGAGGAGGAGGAGCGTAATATAAGGTGCATCTTTGGAACTGATTCCATAAAGCGAAATAGAAGCAATTACTAATCGGGGGCGGCGGAGGCGGAGGAGCAGAGTAAGCGAGGAGAGGCTGAGAATACTGAAAAGGGAAATACGCTGGTGCGTTAGGGTTTAGAGCGGCGGCCATGTCTCCAATTACGGAGAAGCAAGATGAAGTAATCTAGTTATATATGAAGATGGACACGAAAGCAGCGCTGTGGCAGGGTGCAATCTGCCTTCAATGTGTAGATTTGATCACTGTGGGCTTAGATTTATGGAGACGACAGGATGAGGAGGGGCAAGCGAGGAAAAGACGGCGGCAGCATAATCATGAAGATTTCCATGTGTCAGCCGCCATTTAATGCATGGATCTGCAGCCACTTCCTACTCCAAACCCAAACCCTACCGCCCATGTCGCCTATCAAATAGCCTAGGCACACCTCGTCCACACGGTACATTTGCTACGTATTATACGGTAATCTATACAATCGAGACGTATAATACATGTTCGCATACTGGCTATCTTAATACGTATTATCCACTTGTCTCGAATGCCGTTTGATCCGAGACTTTATTATCGACATTTAACTAATTTACTACTAGATTCGCACACATGCTTGTGTCGAATAATGGACGGTCTAAGATCTACACAATCCTTGTGGGCGTTCACTGATTTGACCCGGATTTTGCTACATCTTACATTAATGAGCTGATCGTTTGTGATGATTGCAGCTGACTTTGATTAGACAAATAGTGTCTCATTCTGTCCCCGCCCTCCCTGTCCATATTTTTTAATTATGTCCAATTAAAAGGGCTTAATTGCTTAGTTAACCGAGACCCAAGTTCCTAGAATCATCGGGCGATTCCTTCGAGACCCGACCCGGTTGGGTTAAACCACGATTGAGTAAATGTGGGTTGGGCCACATGCCATATCGTGTCTAGCTTGTGTCTTCTATTGTGTCTAATCCATGGGTCGTTTCGTAATTGTCACGCAATGTGTCACGACCAGCCCAACTTGTAGACTATGGGCCATGCCACTCTGTGGGCCTTGAGTTACACTTGATTGGCCATGGGCTGTCGGTCCGTTTACCACCTCTAGGCATAATCAAACCCATGGCACTGAACCGGTTCAATTCAAATCCTGTCCTAATTCGGGACGATCGAGATGTTGACGAATCGACCTCTATTATTTAGTGGAAGAAGACCATTCCAATCGCGGGCGCAGAAGAGGAAAAGCCGTGCGGGACTTCCGTGCCGTGTCGCATGCGAACCGCCGTCGCTGCCCCAATCGTGGCCTCCCGGCTCGTCCTTTCCGCCGTTGGCTTCCAACGCTCTCCTCCCCATTTGCGGCTCCCCCTACGCCGACAGCGCCCGGCTCGGGGTTCCATCGCTGCTCCCTCTTGTTACACAATGGAATCTGCTGGGATCGGCGATAGTAAGGAGGAGAAGGAGAAGGGGGCGGTGGAGAAGCCAGCGCCGGCGGCGCCACTGTCGCCGACGACTGCTCTGCTGCCTCCGGAGAAGCCGCTGCCCGGCGATTGTTGCGGGAGCGGATGCGTCCGATGCGTGTGGGACATCTATTACGAGGAGCTCGAGGCCTACAACAACAGCCTCGCCGCCTCCAAAACCAAGTAGCATCTCATTCTTTTACCATTTCTGCGTCTTCTAACCCTTATAGGTCTGGGCTTGATTGATGCAAGCCCTGTTCATGCTCTTTGTTATATGATATTAAAAGATTCAACGTTCACATGATGATTTATGCTTCCGATTGTAAGCGGAACCTCTTTATTTAGTTTTGGAACCGTCGATCTAGTGGCATTCAATGTAAACCTCCAATTCAATCTCAATTTTATGCTCAGTAAAGTCTCACTACGTCCTCTGGTACAAAAGACACTATGTATAAGCACTATTCCTTTTGTTCTATCATTTTTTTTTGTTATCGATCAGTATTCTTTCTTTATCTGTATTTGGTAGAAACTGTTTCTGATAATTTTCACTGGTTGATTCGTTTATTAAGGCAATGATTCACTAAGTTTTTCTAATAACAATTGATTAGATTTGTTTTTTTTTTATTCTGATTTTTCCTTTTCTTCAGTGTACTACTTGTACGCTTGTAGGATGTTGACGTTCCCTTGATGTAAAAAGTGATGTTTCTAGTTTGATGTAATGATTATCTTTTAGAAATTTAGGGGTGATGATGCAGGATGAAATTGCCGGTGGATTGTTATTCAAACTTCTAGATGAAGGTCTACAGAGAGTAAGTCTGATGGTAGTTGTTGCTCGAACCATTCTAGATCTCATCTTTTGAGTGTGCTTGCAATTAGCTGCGCTGACATTTTTATTGTGTACCTGCTTCTGCATTTGCTTACACATATATAGTGCCTGTCACTTTTTCTTTCAAGCAACTTGTTCGCTAAGATCGTACTGTTCACTTTAAAAGAAAAGATCATTCTCTTTACATCATTATTTTATTTTTTTTTCACAAGATTTCCGCACTTATTTCGTACTGTATATCTTTTTGTTGCATATTACTCATTCAATGTTAATTGTTCCGACATTTGAAATGAAATGCACCCTTCAGTTGAGGAACAATAATCCTTTCTGCTTTTGGATTATGAAAACCTTAAGCTTTGGGATCTTGGTTTTGGGACAAAAATTCAAGTGGCATTCTACAATCTTTCATTTAAATCTTCCATTTACAATGTGGTAAACTTGCTTTGATAGGCTCCCTCGTTTGGCTTATCTACTCACCTACAGAAGCACAAACCCTAATGTTGAAATCCAACTCCTAGTTGTTGGTCTTGCTTGCGTTGGATTGAGTAAAGCACATTACCAACTCCATAGGCATTGAGACCATGTCTTAGCTCACCGATCATCTCATTCTCATTTTGCATTGCCGCCTATTACGTGGCATATTATTACCACTTAAGTTAAAAGGGAGAAATTTTTTTTTTCTAAATCATCATTTCAAATAGGGCGAGTATGAGCACAAGCAATGCTTTAATACACTTGCATCACATTGTAGAAGACATCCATCTAAATGACTAGCATTTACTGAAGTTTTCTTCTAGCTTTTTATCATGTGGATTATTCTGTCCATTTAACTTGCTCTTGGGGCACTTGACATGATATAAACTTGGCCAGTGATTGCGTTGCCATTGGAAAATGAAAATAGGCTACTTTATGCACATATGACAAACAATGATAAGCTCTAGCATGATTTTGAAGATGAATAAATTTATCTACAATGCATGGAGTTGTCTAAATAAATGCAAGATGAGTGGTGAATGTGGAAGAGCACTAGATCAATTTTCAAAAGTGTTTTACCTATTGGACCTGATAAGGTATTCCAAAAAATGCACAATCATTTCAGTTATTAATCTTTGTCAAATTCAGTGCTTAATGCTTGAGTTTATTGATTGTCTCCACCAAATCATAAGGTTACATAGGAAAATACCATTAACAATTGGTAGACAATCTTACCATATGTATGCTTAGGTTTTCACAGGTCGCGTCATTGCATTCGTTTCTGGAATGTTGGAAAGAAATCAAAATAGCTTAGTTCTAAACAACTAGGAACTATTAAAAAGGTAATGGGTAGCTTAAAGGGAACAAAAATCATTGCTAATGTACAAGCAAAATGCAAATATGAAGGTGCTTGGTTACTGCAATTCCACTTCACTAGTTTCGTGGATACATTGTATCTGCAACTTTGTAATGAAAGTTGAGTTTATTTTTTACTTCAAGGCAACCTCTCTTGGTGTGTAGGGTTAAAGAGTTTATTATTTAGACTATAATTATGAGTTCTGATCCTTGGTCATTGGTATGTACCATCACAGTTCTGCTATAGTTTCTTAACAAGAGTGATACTCAAAAGTAAACATATTGACAGCAAATGTTCAACCATAATAGAGTGCGTTCAAAAAGAATAAAGTGGTCATTGAATATGTTAGTATGTAGTTTATGATTGTTGATCCTTTAACCAAAGGCATCTCTTGATTCCATTATGTGATTTTGTAATATGAACTATCACTGAAATTATTATTCATTATATTTCTTTCTCACTATAGTGTGCACATTTATTTGGAAAACGATAAATTATTTTGGACCTAGAATAAAGATTAGATTTATTTATGAAGTTGAATTGGACTAAAAGAAATAGAATGCACTGTGATGCATGAAAGGACATACTCCTTAGATGATTTTTTGCCTTGGTTCATGCATTTTATTTCTTTCTTAAGCAAAAAGGTTTATAAATTTTGATTAATGGTTTAAGTTGGTCGATAAATTACATTGGAGTACTTGTAACTTGGGTACTAATGTATTTGAATTAGTCTGTCATGAATGCTAATATTTTTTATACTGGCTATACATTTTCCTTCTCATGTATGGACATTGGCCTTTTTTTATCATTGGTTTCAAAATTCATGATGTCCATGATGATTGCGCACAATATATTTAATATGAAGACACCAAAAGTGCATACGCACAAGTATTGCAACAATGGAGAAGGTATGTAGATTAAGTTCCGTGTTAACTTTAACTTAATATACATGTATATTGATTAATTTTAAGTCTAACAACATACAGATACCTTTTGTACTTTAAAGCATAGGCACTGCTACAAAATGCTATCAAAGCAATGGATCTAAGTTGCTCTGACATGCTGAATGCGGTGAGCATCGATTCCTGCTATTTCCTTGTAGATGACAAATTCTTTTTTTGATAGTGTTTTTGGTTCACCAAATTTGTGGGATTCATTCTCACTTAATCATATTAATCTTTATCATTAGTATATACTTCAGAAAAGAAAATTTCGTTGCTTATTTAGTGTATGTGTAGATATTAAAGAATAAAGATGGTTACAGATGAAAAAAAGCATTGACTGTAATTTAGAAATTTGCTGTCATTAAGTGAAAAAGATGGTTATAGATGGGCCCTAATATTGAAATTGGTCAAATTGGACTCTCATATTCAGAATTGCCAAAGTTGGGGCCTTTTGAAAAGCCCGAGGCTACCCTTCCACAAAATGTTTTTCCAAAGCATCTTAGATGATAAAAAAAGATCTAAAGCATTAATAACTTATATAAGGTATTTAACATTATTATGCACCATAATGAGCCCATAAAATTTACTTTTTAATATTTACTCTCTAGGTTATTTTTCTACAACATCTTGAACAATACACAAATTATTACAAGATATATCAGCATCAATACATTCTAAAAGATATTTAACATTGTTATGTTTCATGATTAACTCATCAAATCACAAGTTCAAATTAAAAAGCGTAATTATAGCATGCTACAATTAGAATGAGTTATTATCGTATGTTTCAAACTGCTTAGGATATATATATATATAGTATGAGTGAAATGCAACAGCTTTTTTTTCCATCCCACTGTGAATATCTTGGACTTATAGCAGTAGTCTCAGGGTTTTTATTAAAAGATAGTGGCTTGATTTTGTTGAATTAAATATGCTGGCTTAATTTAGATAATTTCCATTATTAGGGATCCGATTTGAGCAATTGCCTTTTTTTGAAAGAAACTTTGTAATGGAGTTAAGATTAAACTTGACGGCCAATATCTAGAAGGTAATATAATAGGGGATCTCGTGTATTCTATATGTTGATTGGTCACTCTAGGCAAAACATTTGCAATAATCACTTGACGTTTATCTCTTCCTTTTACCATCTGCAATGTGTTGAAAGTTATTGTTTGATTCAGAAAGTTGTATCATTGGGCTTCTCTTTGGATATTTGTCTTTGCAGTGTGAAGATTCGTGCTCACAAATAATAACTATCATACTAATTGTTATGAGTAAATTTAATTTTTTAATAATAAATTTAACCACAATCGGCAAATTCTCTCGCGGAGATCTCAGCCCTACACTAGAGTGGCCCGCGACCGGTAAGTATCGCGTTGCGAAAGCTGGCCCAGCACTCTATAAGTCCTCGCACCATGTGCGCGAATGGTTCGGTGTAAATACCGCCCCTCGGACATGAATACAGATCTCACAAACTGTGTCAAAATGACGGAGACTCTCCGACCACTTTACACTCACAAAAAATGTCCTCAGCCCGCGCTCCTTTCTCTACACAGCCGAGATAGGCACCGGCGCGGCCTCAATCAATCACAAGGGGACGGTGGCGAACACCTTCAAGGGTGCCGGCACACACATCCGGGACTTTGCAGCAAATCAGCACTTTCAAGGGTGTCAGCACTTAAGCAATCCCTACAAGCAAACACAACCCGCACTACACATATGCGGTCGTAGATAACGCAAAGAACAGTCTTGACGAAAAGCCACACGAAGTCTGGACGGCGGTAAAGTCTTTATCCACTACACACGAGAAAACCGTCCTACTACCACTACACACGATAGATCCGGGGAGGGTTTACCCTTGTAGCGTGCCACCACTCCATGAGCCGAGCCCACTGAGATCCTCCGAGAAGTCGTGTCAGAAAGTCCGATCGGAGTCGAAGCGAGGCGCGCGCGCGAACGCGCTCGACGAGTCTTCTCCCTCTTCCCTTTCTCCCTTCCGCGCCCGTGTGCGAACAGAGCCGAGGCTCGGTTGAAACAGGGGATGCTCTCCTCTTCACGTCCGTCACCGACCGGTCACCGAAACCACGCCGGAGGGGCGGGATTTGGTCGCCGACGGAAGGAGACGCTGCCGACGAAGAATCGTCGCCGGAGAAGCCGCCGCCGGAGAAGCCGCCGCCGGAGAAGAAACTGGACCCAATGGAAGCTTGGATGGCGTGGAACCGGGGATCGAAATTTCGATCCCTCTCCCGCGTCTGGCTCCCGGCGTCGGAGGGGACGATACCCTCCTTACCTCAGGACACCGGTTGTTCGATCTGAGAGCAAACGTCGACGATTCCACGGCCGGAACCTCGTCGCCGACGCCAAACAAAGTTCTCTGTTCTCGGATCTAGGAATCTCCCTCGCCAGACCTCTGCCCGAGCTCGCAATTGCTCGATAGAGCAGCCTCCCCTCGGCGTGGATGGAAATCCACCCACACCGCCACGCCAGCCTCGATCTCCGCCTGGATTTGGCCGGAGATTACGCTTCCACCGGGGCAAATTCAAAATCTTCCCTAGGCTCGTCCACGTAGGAGTCCAAGCCCTAATTCCCCGTCGCCTTCGCCGCCACGCCAGCACGAACCGCCGGCCACCTTCCAAATCCGGCGGGCACTCTTCCAGGTGGCGGAATCGACGGCGGCTGAGAACTTCGCAAAGACGAAGCTTGAACAGGGGAAATTTCCCCAATTGCGCGTACGCGCGGATGAACCGGCTGAGCCGGCTGAACCGGTTCGGTTCAGCCTGGAAGATTGGTTCATGCCCGGTTCGGGGTTGATTAGACCTCAGAATCGCCTCGCGGTTGACCCTTCTTGATGCACACGCTCGCAAGCACGTGCGAGAGGGTCTGGGGTCCATGGGTCGAGTCGGAAGCCCACATCCACGTGTGAACCCACACTCCGTGGTTTGACTCAACCCTCGCCCTATGGACTTGTGTCAGCCTCAATGACACAATCGCACACTCGAGTCATCCAACACGGTTGATGACGAGCGGTCTCACCATCGCTCCATCTCGGTGTTCTTTGGGATTTGTGCTAAATCCCGGAAGCATCATACTAATAATACGATTTCACACATAGTTGGGAGTCACTGTCATATTCACTGTCATATAGTTGGGAGTCACTGTCATATAGAAGGGTGGACTTGAGGAATTCTGTGCTGCTGCGACTATGACATTAACTTGATGCTTTGAATGGGTGGGAAGTAATAGCTAGTGTTGCTTTTCAACATTTTGAGGGAAATTGAGCCATCATCGTGAAGGAACTATCTTATTGACACCGGTATTTCCAATATCTCCAATTGATTGTTTCTTCTGGTAGAATGTAATGTAACTGATTAGATCAGAGGATAGCAGTTCAGTTCTGCTGGCTTCCCCAGATATTTAGATGGTGTCACCAATCACCATCTGCAGATGAAACATAAGCCATCATAGATAGGTATCATACTCAGGTTTTGTGTAGCCCCACTCTGTAAAAGTTAAAAATAATTAATGAATCAAAAATAAAAACAAAAAAGGATAGTATGATTTCCATCCTATTTAAATGAAACCAAAATGAAAAAAAAAAAATCGAAAAGAAGTTTTCGTTGAGTTCTTGCAGGTTTTAAATGTTCTGACACGGTTCGTTTTGTTTTTTCAGTTGGGTGGTTGTGATGTCAAGCCCGGCAATCAATCAATCAGGCTCCAAGCTGTGTAGCTTTCCTCCCGCAAAAAACACAAGCCTAACTGAAAGAAATGGCCCGAAGCCAGAAGCACTGAAGCAGCCGTTTGGTGCTTTCCTCCCGCGCAACATAAACCAGCCACCCACCCCTCCCGCCAAGTTTTCGGAATGTCGGTCTGCATCCTCGGGGCCGCATGTCGGACCCCCATTGGATCAGCTGCGCGACGCGCTACACGCTACAGGTGGCAACACAAGATCGGCCAAGCGCGCATCTGATCCGTCAGGCTCATCGCTTTCCTGCCACTCTGGTTGGTCTGAGTTCGCGACGCGTGTCTCGCCTCCAACACGAGGGCTGCGAATGGCTTGCGACTCTGGAACATGGTTAAACATTGTGGGGAACCTGCTGCTGGTGTCTCTTCTGTACATTCTGTGTGAGCTCGGAATTAATCAATTCTTTCAATGAAGTTGCACACAACTAATTTTGTCGCATTATGCAATTAAATTAGTTGCACACAACTAATTTCACCCGTAGAATGATAAATAAGAAAAAAAAAACTAAACTAAAATATGAACACATAGTAAAGTCCTGGTTTTTGTCTGCATACGATGAATGCTGACTTGTCTTGTAGCTTGCGGTGGCCACTACTTGCCTATTAGTGTGACACTTACACATTAATATGTGACCTCGCCTGATTTTTCATGCCTTCTTCTGAGATCATAAACTCTCTTCCAATCTGCCACACAAGTTTTGGCCCTACTACTATTATTATTTTTTTTAGAAAAATAATTTTTATGGTTCTAATACTCAACCTAAGTGAACAAACTCTGATTTTTTTTTTTATTTCGCTCCTTTTGAGCTTTGGCATCGTTTGAGAGCAAAAATCTAGTCCTGCCTCTTTGGACTTTCTGCAATCGACAATATTGGTTTCAATTCTATAGCATTATTTGATTGTTGGGAAGAATATTTATATTTCCCTTTTTAGTCTCAACCATTAATAATGGATGAATAATATAGATATGGTCCAACTATATGCTCAATTCTCCAATCGACAATATTGGTTTCAATTCTATAGCATAATGGATGAATAATAGCCTACTAAATATTGAAAAAGACTTCTTCAGAGAATAGAATTTTGAAGAATATAGATATGGTCCAACTATATGCTCAATCTTGGGTTTCTATCTTGATTATATGTTTTATACATACTGATTTGAGCACTTGTGGGCGAAATCGCTCATCTACACTCAAGGGTCTTTTCATTTCAGGAACATGAAAGATAAAATGAAAGCTTTTCGAGTGAGCTTAATCTATTATGACAAAAATAGATCGTATGTTGTGATCCACAAATGACAATAATTGATCCGCGTTAGTAATCATTGATGAAAACTATTGAGTTAACATTAAGTAATTTCACATATATCATTTGCGATGGCGGAGTTGTAAACGTTATGTATGATGAAAATGACATGTTCCTTGAGGGTTATTAATGCTCATTTGAAAGGAGATCAATGATTGTTGTGAGATAGCACGTAGGGAAAAGAAAAATCTTTGCGTGTTGAATTCAATTTAATTAACACAAAAAGTCAAAAATCTACAACTTTTTTTTTTATTATTATGATCCTCACATTGTCACATGTGATAAGAAACTATTACATTAAATTCAATAAAAAAAAGTCAACTTATTGTATAATTTATATGAGGGTTTAGGTTTTGGATGAATTTTGGAATCTTTGTATCTGGTCCTAACCTTGCCCCCCATAGAAGTTGAGTTTTGCTCCAACCTAACATGAAACTCAATCAAATTGAATTTTCTGACTAAGTAAAATTATTTTTTGCCTAAGGGCACAAAAGATAGAAGAATGTTTAGTCTTAAGATGTGACTTGGACAGTTACGAGTATGGACAAACCACGTTAGGGACTTGGTAAGTTCAAGCTCTATTTAGAAGTACGTAAGAGAGAAGAACACACACGCTTGAAGCGAGGCTTAATGGTTTATGAGTAAAAGAAAATCACTAGAGCTTAGTGAGATAAAGTATAACACATGAGAGAAATAAGTGCTTGAACTGAAGAAAATACTGGAGTTTATAAATATGGATAAAACTAAGGATGATCCGGGTAGAGCACCTGCTATTTTCGTACTATCCATACCTAAATCTTAATAATTTTTTTATTACCCATATAATTGCAGGACTTGAAAATATATGATTAGATTCGGGACCCATTTGAGACATATGGGATCATGATTGTGGGTAAATAGAGATAACTTAGAGATTTTTAGTATCTATCTAGTGGTGATTTCGTGAGAACAAAGGTAGGGAGTGGGCAGTGAAGTTAGTGATGAACTTGTTGTAGACTATATAGCATTGGTATCCTAGCGAATGCATAACAATAAGTTGAAACATAACGAACTAGATCACTGGATGGTGAAATGGAGACTATTGGTTGCAGCGTACCTTCCACAAGATGGTGAGAGACTAAGAACAAAAATAGTTAATGGTGAGTGATTGACTCCAATAGAGCGAGCTAGTGAGAAACTTATCATAGATATATAGATTTATTATAGCCTAGTCATTAGGCAAATGACTAATGGTAGAATGAGAACTAAGAGCCTATTTGGTTCTACTATAAATCAGCTTCAGCACAATTTTTAAAATAAATAAAAACTTTAAAAGTTTGAAAAGCTAGAAAATATAGCTTTTTCAATTTTAGTTTGTGCTATCGAAGAATTTTGAGCGGAGCTAAACAGACTCTAAATAGATGATGAATAAATAAAAGTCATAAAAAAAAATAAAAGCTTGGATGGTGCATCGCCTCGTTAGTGCCAAACTGTGTTGTGGCTTTGTAATTCCATTGTGGCGATTTGACAGGTGTGGCGGCTAAGTGGTGACTTATTTGCATGAAGGCTGAGCTTTAAAGCAATGTTAGTTATTAAGTGAAGATGTCACACGGACTTGAATGCCTTCAATTTTAACATTCATATTATAAAATAAATTTTACTTATTATAAATTATAAATGGCACTTGACTGCAATGTTATATAAATCATGTGACTATGTAAGGTTGTTGAAGACAACAACATATTTGACTGCAATGTTATATAAATCATGTGGCTATGTAAGCTAGCGGTTGTTGAAGACAACAACATATGCAATATGCTATAAATTTTTTTATCATACAAGTATAAATTAATATAAAATTTAAAAAATAAAAAGAGAGGAAACAATTAGAATAGAGAGATTACTATTTATTTAATAAGGTAAATTTTGCGTAAGGATATATAAATGAGTTATAAAGATTTTTTATTCAGATTCAATATATTTTCTATTTTTTCCTCTCAATTTTTCATCTAACGAGACATACTACTAATGTTACTAAGTGTTTACGTATTGTATCAAAGGTTGGGGATCCCAGGACTCGAGCATTGCTTAACAATGGTGCTCCCTGTTTATCAGTTCTATAGTTCCATCATGTGTTTGTCTTGTTCTTAGAAAAGTGCAGAGAGTTACCACATGGTCTTCCTTTTCGGCATTTTACCTTTAATTAAGCACAATGTCAACAAGAGGTCTGCTTCTGATGTGTTGATTTTAGCCACGTTGTAGTCATATATTAAATGAGCTTTGTGGGTTACATCGAGCCAAACCTTTTATAAATTGATCAAGGGCATCCCTCCCTTAACTATGACTTCTATGTGCATTCCATGTTAGCACAAATCAAATTATCACACAACGGCATTGACTATGCACCATTATTTTTCTTATTCTTTAATTTTATTTTATTTTTGTTGAATTACTTTATAAAAAACAATGAGACTACAATTTAATGTGAGATCATGCCCATAAAAAATTGGCATTTAATTATCAGAGCTTCTTATCTCAAGTTCACTTCACAGGTGGACTCAACATTTAAATCAAACCTTCCCTTCCAATTGCTCGGAGTTGTTAGATAATTTGTTCTTACTTCCTTGAATTATAAAATCAGTTAGTCATAATGCTTGGACAGAGAATTGGATAGGAGAGGTGGACAAAAAGGAGGCAAATAAACGCTCCTTTTTCCTCAAAGCGGAATCATACATGTGATTTAAAGCAGGAATTCTCATGAGACTTTCATGCCAATTCTGGGCAATAAATTAACAATTAATTCACTGAGAAAAGCAAGCAGTGAATTAATCCTTCTCTTAAAATGATCGTTTAAACAACAATACGTATTTATATATATATATATATATATACCTGTCATCATTAAACCATTCCTTGGAGAAAAAAAAGGAAAAAGGAAAGAGAGAACAAAGGAGATTCCCTCGGAATTTGGTAACTTTACAAACCGGACCACGGCATAGCTGTCAGCGTTGACAGGTAAGCAATTCAAGTCCTGAAGCAAAGATGGAAGTGGTGGTGGTGGTGCTCAGCGGTGACGGCCGCGTTAGTTCGACAGTCGCGGTCGATGATGCTCTGCAGGCGGCGGAAGTAATCAACGTGGCAGGGGATGGTGATGGCGCCCTGGTGGTGGAAGCCATACTCCTCCTCCGCCGCCTTGAGCAGCCCCACGAAGAGCGGGTGGGTCAGGTACTCTACCGGCACGACGAAGCGCTGCTGCTCCTCCCCCTCGCCGCCTACCCGTATGCCCATCCAACCCTTCCGTATCCCCTGCCCCGCCGCCGTCGTCAGCTTGTGCGGCAGATGCAGGTGTAGATGCACCCCCATCTCGAGGCGGAGGCGGAGGCGGCACAAGTAGCAATAGATCTGATACTGAGGGGTGCTATAAAAGAGAGAATAGCGCACGCCGCAGGAGTGCGTCGGCCATGGCAGAGGAAATTACGGCGGAAATAGGGAAGGGAAGTGGCAGAGAGAAAGAAGAGGGGAAGGAGAGGCGGTGGGAGGTATTAATACCGAAGCAGAAGGGCACTGGACGGGTGATAAGAATAAAAATAAAAGGAATGCTAGGTGTAATAAGTGGTTTTGGATTCGGTAGTACGCGAGACGCTACATAATGGCGCTCGACCCACCCAGGCCTATTATTATATAATATGCTCCCTCTTATTCTATTTGCAAATATTTCATCCAATGCTCTTCCAAGTGTCGGCAGAGAAACGTCAGCAGATCCATAAGGACTATAAGTATATGCGACTCAAAGTCCCTCTGAGGCTCTGAGAGTTGGGTCAGTTTCCTTTTGACTTCAGAAGAATTCGCTATATTTATTCCGATACCAGATCATGGAAGATTATGCGAACGAATAATCAGTTAGAGGAAGTGTTGTGAGTCGTACATGCATTCGTGCTGACAGGCGATTCATCCTCTTCCGGCCTCCTGCGACGCCCGCGTGCTCCGGCTTGTCCCCAGTGACGCGCCTCTTTCGTTACCTCCGCAACCTGCATACAAATGAACTTTAATTAATAATATATTGTTCAAATGCTTGTATTTTAGTTCTTTAAATAATTTGCAGTCTTGTTATAATTTATTTATTTCATATATTTTTATGTAAAACTTAGATAATGTTTACAAATTGAGAAAAATGATTTTATTCTTGTGGTAAATGCAATTTCACACATATTATCATACAGTTGAATAGCTATCTATTGGTTATTTCTTCAATGTAATCTTTTGCACATCAACAATTTCACCTTCAGTCTTTTCCCAAATTGATGGAATCAGAAAGATAATTGAACCAAACAAATTCAGTTCTGATCAGCTTCATGTCAATCAATTCAAGTTTGTGCACAGAAATGTGTTAAAAACTTTTGTATCTAGTATAGTTTGATTGAAATAAATGGACACCCTAAATTACAGGTTCAATGACCCCATTTATAAAAAAATGATATGTACATAATTTTTTTGATAGAATCATTCATATATTTTATAACGATAGTATCTTTATTAAAAACATGCTTTAATCTCATTTTGATTTCTCATATTATTCATGTTCCCAACGATATATTGTAGCTTAGCCCACGACGAGAATGTGTTCAATATTTACATGTAAAACGGAAGGCGTCAATCAGTGGCAGTGCGTTAAACAGTATCACATATATATACTTTCCTCGTGTAACAGTTAAGGAAATAGGCAATGCCTTACCGTCTACGGCAATTGGATGCCTCGCCAAATCAAGCGTCTGTCTCTATGACCAACGCTTTACGGGTTGCAACTAAATCAACATCAGACAATGCTCGAGATCGCCAGAGATTTGCCCTCCTGCATGAGAGCTGCAGTTAGTGCATCATTCACTGCGACGTAAAAGTCGGGCAACATCCTATGTTTAGTAATAGTACATATATGAATTCACTGATTACTGTACTTCCTATAACTGCAGGTTTAGACCAAGTTATCATTGTGATTATCTAAATTACACTACTAATATGCTATATATAATATATGCATTATAGAATCACACTGATAGTACGAAATAACTACAGTTATAAAAGCACAGTAATAATTTCCTGACATGCATTTATTGAACCACAGTTGTAGCGCATTATAACTGTAAAGATTGATCCACGATAGGCAAGCTTTTTAACCATGCAAAGGCTAATGGCAGCACAGTATAATTTGCATGCCTAATTCAAATAAAATATAATATTAGCTAAACCACATTCGTTTTTAGCATCCAATACAAACTAATAATCTCATTTGACATGTATAGAAATATTGAATGCAATATCCCGTACAAAATTCAAAAGAATAAATTGGCCGATTCAAGAAGTTTCCGTCTACGTCCAGCACAATATCCTCAGTACATTTAATACAAATTCTTTTCAAGTGAAATCATATCTCAAACATAAAGACATGATACTCTCATTGTAGTTGATCATATGTTTCACGAATGGATGAATTTAATCACATCATAAGAAGTGAGAATCTTAACTTGATTAATGATAGTAAAGAATTAATCTTGACATATCTCTTATATCTTTACAACAATTACAAAACTATCAGCATCTTGAAAATTAACCCATGACCTTAGTGTATAACACCAACAACAACAACAACAACAACAACAAAAATAATACTAATACTAATAATAATAATAATAATACAATGTCCTCATTTCCATAGAACTGAGAGTGATGTGTGAGAAGAAACTGCATATAAGAACTAAATCATGTTACTGAATGCCATCCCTGACATTACCAAATTTTCCAAACATAAGTAATACATGTTTACGATGTACTTTCTCACAAGTAATTTTATTTTGTTTAAAAAATGTTTCACAAGAGCATAAACTTTATGCATTTTTCATGTTTAATGCACAAGATGATAGAATCAACAGTGTTCTACTATATAATTAATTGCAACACAAAAGATAGTGCTATATAAGATCATTAGGAAATTGTTTCTAAACGTATTTCATCTTGTTGGGTTCTAAAATGGTGGTCTATAAACTCATAGACCACCATACAAAGGATTAGAAAAACTTTGCTCAACAATAAAAATATCAAGTTACATAGGCGACCAAAACAATCTGTCAGGCATCTGTACCAAATAAAAAAAAAATAACTTGAGTCATTTAATAATATCATGGTTTCTCCATTCCCTTCATAATCTACATGTCATATGGATGCAGATCAAAATAGTTAGTTAATGCATGGTAAAAAAAAAATGGAATCAGCGTTTCTCTGTAAGTAATGATGCTTCCAACAAATTTTGTCAAAATTATCCCTCCCCTTTACACATTTCCACTCGCATATATAGAAAAGGGAACCTGAAACTAAAGCATCCACGTGCTGCCACTAAATATATTCAAAAAGTGTATTCAATAGCGCTGGTTATTATGTACAAAGCCTAGGAACTATATTACATCAATTTTTGACATAGAAAGAGTAATGTACTAGTTTTGAGATGCAATAAGAGATGTTACAACTCGCTAAACTATTTGCGTTAGACATACCTGATTACGAATCAAGTAGAATCAGCATCAATTTTATTTTCTATCTAGGTCCTAATTGTAATTTTTAGAAAATTTGGGGCTAATGTGCAAAATGACACAAAACCTATTTATTTAGATTCTAAACCCTTCACCTTACTTTCATTTTCTTGTCGCCAAGATCCCCTTTTTCTCCCTTTTCCTCCTCACAAGCAACAAGTTCTCCGGCTGCATTCCCTCTTCTTCTTCAGTGGAGATTGGCGTGTGGGTGAAGATTTCCTCTTAGTAGCGTAGGCGTCATTTTTACTTTCTCCTTATCTTTATCTTGATGAAGTCATGCAAACAGGATCGTTGGAAAAAGTTCTGGTGGTTCTGATTTGATTTCTTTCGCAAAGTGAATGCGCTGCTCACGAGAATTTGGATGTTGTAATTTTGTTGATCCGTCTTTATTGCATCTGTACCATATTTTGGTTGAATATGTTAATTAGGGTTTAGAAAATAAATGCTCTCTGTTCAACATTTAACAACATGATATTATTGATTGAATATTCTATGTTGTTAGTGTTGCTTTGTGAGATTCACCTCCTGGTACTTACATACAAGTATAAATATTAAGACTGGATTTAGTACTGTTTTAATTTAAATCCTTAAGTAGATCTAAACTCTGTGGGAAGATTAGTAGAGTATGATGAATTTTTAGGTTGACTAATGTTTACATTGAGTAGAAACTTACCTGATTTATTTTAGATACTACTTTTAATTTATAAAGTGTAGATTTGAACACTCAAATTAACTAGTCTAATTGTTAGGATTTTTATTGCTTTGGTTGGCTGCAAATTAATATGTTGTTTGGATTTAGTCCCTACGTTCTTATCTCCTGGACTAGTAGAATCAATGATAACATAAATTAGTTCCAGCGTGTAGTCTTAATTAATCTAAATTTCTCAATTCTTTACAGCATCTAGTCAATGAATTTTATTTTGGCTTGATTAGATTAGTAACTCATCAGTTTCATGCAACACTTAAATGTATTCATAAGCAAATACTGCTGGAATCTGGATCATGAGCATTAGTAGTAAAATCAAAAATATTTAATCGGATTTAGAGTGTAAAGCTGATTCAGATATAAGTGTAGTTTTATTAAGCTATGTAGTTCTAATTCTTTTTTCCCTGCTGTATTTGATAATCCTGTTTGATAAGATTAGATTATTAACAGACAGCTTTCTTAATTTTGTTTTTCTTTAGATTTATGCACATATGTGCAGTGAGTTAGATTTATAAGAAAAGATGTTGATTTCAATTAGAAGTGATAAAGAATATCAATCAGAAGTTTAAATGGGAATAGTTGCTTAAACTAACAGCACTGAGCAACAATTAATGGACATAAATAATTAAGATATGCCTAGTATGAAACTTATTAGTGAACATTAAGTTATATACTATTAGGGATAATTGAATGCATGCACAGTATTGTCTTGGATGAATTAATAAAGATAATTGATTTTGTGCATATAGTGATCATATCTCTTTTGAAACAGTTAGAAAGAAGATATCTAAGATTTAATGTGCTGGAAAGTCAAGCTAAAAGTTACTGTGTGTAAGAAAAAGGAGAATGGTTAACAAGGGTCTTTGTTATGACTCGCTTAGTAAGCAAACTATTTATTAACTTGGTGGGTCTAATTTGCCACATGGCCCAATTTGTTAAAATGCTTAAGCCTAAGTTAACAATAGCAAGCTCACTAAGCCTTATAAACCACATAATAGTTTCTGTCACTTTCAATGTGGGACAAACCGGGGTATTACAATCTCCCCCACTTAAGACTTGACGTCCTCGTCAAGCTCACCATCCCTTAGTCGGCAGCATGTGACGTCAGCCCAATGGCGGCTCCACCATCCTCGGTAGCCCTTTCCAATTGGCATCTCACCATGCTTAGGACTAAGTTTTTGCTTTGATACCATTTGTTATGACTCGCTTAGTAAGCAAACTATTTATTAACTTGGTGGGTCTAATTTGCCACATGGCCCAATTTGTTAAAATGCTTAAGCCCAAGTTAACAATAGCAAGCTCACTAAGCCTTATAAACCACATAATAGTTTCTGTCACTTTCAATGTGGGACAAACCGGGGTATTACAAATTTTGCATACCTTAATGGAAATGAACAAGGAATAATAAAATTGTATAAAATTTTATGGTAATATGGAAATCAAGACTGAAAATTGAGGTGAATCAAAGACAGAAAATATTGGTAATTAGACAAAGTCAACAATCGAGGTAAGAATATGTTCTTTCTCCTCTCACCACAGCATTTTGAGTTTTACCTAAAATATGTCATACATTATTCTATCCTATGTTTAATGTTTCTTTACCTTTACACTCAATAGTATTTATTAAATGATGCATTGTAATGATTATGACGTGGCTTAATAGTTGCATTAGTTACTTTGCTAAATCATTTATAATGATAGTTTTGGTACACTCATGGTGTGGCATAGACTTATGGGTTATATTACACCAACTAAACTACTATAGACTCTATAGTAATGAATATGGATCGGCTATAAAGGTGCTAGTTAGAGGTCACATGATAGAAAGTTATTAGACTAACCGGGGTCCAAAGTGTTGAATGCAAAATTCATCAAGTGGCCTTTGGGGACAATTGAGCAATGATGAAAACACTCTAACCAAGACTACGGACTCGAGAGTGAGGTTATATTGAGGTTGTGTCCTTGATTTACACAACTATGTGGACATGATATTTACTATGTATATTAGTAAAATTGATTAAACTTAATGTTGCATGCATTTTGTTATTTCTATTTAGCTCTTCTAGCTAGCTTTCTTTGTTTTGCCTCTAGGTTTAGATTTTGACTCAGCCTCAGAAGGAATAGCTAGACAGCAATTGCATTCCTGAGACAAATAAATAGTTGAATTTGTTCTTACTTGAATTGATACTTTTGTAGTTGGCATTGTTGTCAAATTTTTGTTTTATTGAGAGATGATGGAATATGCAATCTTTAGTTCGCACTTGCATGATTTGTCAGTTTTGATTTTGTTTCAAACTCTTGTAAATAAAAGTTTAGTTGTGGTTTAATGTGTGAAATTTTATTGTATTGGCTTTGTATATCTTTTAAACTATCATACCTGGGTCGTTCGGCTGTCGGGGTGTGACATAATTTGAGATGAAAGCATTGCTAATTAATATAGTAGTCCTCAATTAAAATAAGGAAAAGGAAAGCTTGTTCAACAGTGAATTAGTTTCTACGACATAGACATATAAATGTGCGTGCACTCAAGTCCAATTACCCATAAAACTTTAGAAGTCTTGCCCAAAAAAAAAAATCGAAATAATTGCTTTGAAACAAGTAAAATTTTGCAGTAAATATACCTGATTCAAGATCATGTAGAATTTAGAGCTGATTTGTGTGGTCCAATGCTGATGAATACAGTAGCCCTCCGTTAAAAGAAGAAATAGGAAAGTTTTTCAAAAATGAATAATTTCTGAAATAATCGTGCTTGCACTTTCGTCCACAATTACTCCCTGCATTTTGACATGCCTTACAAACAGCACTGAAATTCTTGCTTTGAGACAAAAACAATTTTTCAGGTGCACATAGCTGATTTATAATCATGTAGAATATGCATCTTTAGCCCAAATTTTTGCGAGGTCCAATACAAGGGCAAACTCAGGTGAATTTAGATGGAAACATTGCTGATGAACACAATAGTCTGAAATAGGATAGCTTCTTCAACAATGAATTAGTTTCTAGAAGTTATGAATATGCTTGCACTTGGCCATCAGTTACTCCCTGCATCTTCACAAGCTTTGAAACATCATCAAAATTCTTGCTTTAATATAATAAAAAAAAGCTTTACAAACACCAATCAAAATCACTCTTAGTCATACTGGTTATTATCTAATTCATACCATATAACATCTTGTAAATATCCTTTACTAATGAATGTTAAACATCCCTAAGTAGAAAACCTGCAATTTCCCATCCACGTCTATCCAGCTGCAGCCAGGTGCCTTTATCATACCTAATTCAATCTCCCTAGCTCTCAATTTAGCCGCACAACCCAATATCAACTGTTTCATATAAGCCACAAAGAGCCACATAGTTGCTAGAATTCCTTTCCTCCAACTCAAATAGTCTAAAGGCAGCAATCTGTCCAACCTTAACATCCCTATGCACCACACAAGCAGCCAGCAATTCTTCCCAGACGTAACAGTTAGCTCTCATGGCATCCCATAAATTATCTCAAGAGCTTGTTCAATATTCTCTAAATGGCCAATAAGATCCACTGGGCATGCATAGTGTGTACGATGGTGCACGAGCTCTATTCCATTAAGTCTTTGCATTGACTCAAAGATCCTCCATCCCATAAATTATCTCAAGAGCTTATTCAATATTCTCGAAATGACCAATAAGATCCACTGGGCATGCATAGTGCTGCACGACGGGGCATGGGCTCTATCCCATTAAGTCTTTGCATTGACTCAAAGATCCTCCATCCCTCGTTCACAAGATCAGAGCGACAACAACTAGACAAGATTACAGTGAATGTTATAGAATCAGGCTTCATTCCTTTTGCTCTAATTTCTTCATGCAGCTCCAGTGACCCATTCCTGTACCCTTAAGCTCTATAGAAAGATATCAAATTTGACCATGTCACTAAATTTTGGTCACACATTCTTGAAAACCCTTTTCGTGAACGAGCTACAAAATCACACTTCACATACATTTCAATAAAAGAATTGTCTATTGCAACATCTGAATCAAATAACAAGCACCGAAAAAGACTCTACCATGATTTTCTTTCCCCTTTCTCAAGTCTCCTTCAACACATGCATTTAGAATGCTCGGAATAGCTCTGAAGTCCTCGCCCATAATCTCTCACTGTGAATACAATAGTCTTCAATTAAAAGATGAGATAGGAAAGCTTCTTCAACAATGAAATAATTACTACACTTATGAACATCCTTGCATTCGCCCATCAATTACTCCATCTTGACAAGTTTTACAAACACCACGAAATTCTTGCTTTAATACAACAAAATATAGGTTTAGAAACACCAATCAGAATCACTCTTAGCCACACTGGCCATCATATGATTTATCCCATATAACATCTCGTAAATATCCTTTACTAATGAATGTGAGGCATCCCCTTGACAGAAAGCTTGCAATCTCCCATTCACGTCTATCCAGCTGCAGCCAGGTGTCTTCAGCATGCCCAATTCTCTCATCCTATCTCTCAATTTAGCCGCACAATCCAATCTACAAACTGCTTCATATAAGCCACATAGAGCCACATAGTTGCTAGGATTCCTTTCCTCCAACTCAAATAGTCTAAAGGCAGCAATTTCCCCAACCTTCACATTCTTATGCACCACACAAGCACCCAGCAGTGCTCCCCAAACGCTAGCAGTTAGCTCTAGTGGTATCCTATAAATAATCTCAAGTGCTTGTTTGATATTTCCTGAACGACCAATAAGATCCACAAGGCATGCATAGTGCTCTACGGTGGGCTCTATGCCATGAACTCCTTGCATTGACTCAAAGATCCTCCACCCCTCATTAACAAGGCCAGAGTGACTACAACTGGACAATATTGAAGTGAATGTGATACAATTAGGCTTCATTCCTTTTGCTCTCATTTCTTCATACAGCTCCAGTGATTCATTCCCGTATCCATGAGCTCCATAGCAAGATATCAAAGTTGACCATGTCACTAAATTTTGTTCACACATTCTTGAGAACACTTTTCGTGAATCATCTACACAACCACACTTAGCATACATTTCAATCAAAGAATTACCTATTGCAATATCAGAATCAAATAACAAGCACCGAACAGATCTTCCATGAATTTCTTTCCCTTTTCTCAAGTCCGCTTCCTTACCACATGCATTTAGAATGCTCGGAACAGCTCTGAAGTCCTCACCCATAACCTCCCATTGTGACCTCCTGTAAAGGTTCAAGGCTTCAGTTGAACAGCCAACCCTTGCATATCCAGAAACAATAGAATTCCACATAGCACTATCCCTGCTAGGCATTGATTCAAATATAAAATGAGCATCATCCAGGCTTCCGCATTTCGCATACATATCTAAAATGGAGCTCCTAACAATGAAACTTTGCTCATGTCCAAGGACTATGGCCCAGTTGTGGAATGCCGTACCAAGAAAGAGGTCTCCAATAGCAGCAGAGGCCTTGAAGAGGGAGGGAAGTGTGAAATGGTCAGGAAGAAGGCCCGACTGGAGGAGACGGTAGGGAAGTGAGAAGGCTTGATTGAAAAGGGCGGCTTGGACAAAGGAGTAGAGAAGGATATTCCAAGAATGCATATTCCTATGCTGCATTCTATCAAACACCTTGCAAGCAAGAAAGAGAGAAGAGCAACGAGCATACATGAGGATGAGGTCGGTCTCAAGGGTGACATGGGGAAGTAAACCATGAACGATGGCCTGAGCATGAGCTTGTTGTCCACAGCGTAGGGAGGATAAAGCTGCACTGTTTCTCAAACACGAGGAAAGAAATGTTACAAGCCTACCAGTAATTTGGTTCATCTGTGCAACTGCAAATCAAATGAATTTCTCATGTTGGTGAGTTACGAAACTAAAAGCATAAATGAATTAATTAGGAAGATATTTGTCAAAAACAATCAAGATTAAATTAAGACATTATTCCTTTACATACCTTGAATTTCCTATACCAAGCATTCCAAAATGACAGTCACAGTCAGGAAAAAAGACAGTGCCAAAAAATTATAATAAATAAGTAAGCATCATCATTGATAAATTATAAAGTTGAGATTAAGCTTAATAATAAGGAATCCACTAAATAGGATGAGGTCAATCCTAGTTAGAAAAGAAAAAGTAATTTAAATGGCTTTAGATAAACCTTGCAATATAAGGACTTGAGCTTCGTAACAGTCACTCTTTGAATCAGCGAGATGCCACATGGCAACACTACTAGCCTTATCAAAACTCTTTTATTATAAAACCCTTATAATTCCCTAATTAGCTTTTGTATTCACCATCATATTTGTTATTATCATATCATATACTTCTTTTATATAATGTACTTCAATTATCATTTTAATCAAGTCTCTATATAAGAGACAACTTGACAAGCAATACATTACTCCCGATTTGTTCTTTTTCAACTTGGTGCCAGTGTGTTCTTAACGAGTTTCCTTCTTGCTTCATTGTTGTCAACTTTGTTGATGGTGGTAGGATGGTAACCGAAAAAAATAATTTCTCTTGCATGCTCAAACTGCTCACCTCCTCTCTCTCCCTTAGGTGGAAATTCCCTTGATGCGATGTTAGCATCCTCATGCATCTATTCCCTCATCACTAGCCTCCTTACACGCCTCTATCCTCTTTGTTAACACAACAAAAACATGTTAAGAACATAGCACATCTTCAACTCTAGCTTCTCACCACTTGGCCAAAAGTTTCCTCTTGTTACACTAACAAGCTTCTCATCTTATTTGACTCTCTCTCTCTCTTTTTCCCTCTCTCGCAGATATTTTTATCATGTATTCTTACCATAGCATGTATACTGATACAGACTATCTCTTGAACATGCATGGATGCATGGCATTTCAAGATTTGGAAACGCCTCAATTTTTATCTGTATAACTTAGTAATCCCCCTCTTGATTAAGCTACAAGGTTTCAATTTTAGACACGACACATTGGATTACGATACTATATAATTAATAAATTAGAGGTAAGTTAGGATTTGAATAAATGCATATTTAGAATATGCATAAAGAACTCAAAATAGTTAACAAGATCTTATTGATATCTTAAAAGAAAGCAAGATGGACGAGTTAAAGAGAGGAGGCCAGACCCAGTGGCCGGTCTATACCAGACGCAAGGGGCCTGGGCCACTATCGGGCCAAGCCCAATCAATGGTTGAGAGGAGGTAGGGTTTGTAATAGGAGGGGGAGTGCGGGTGTGCGTTATCTTGTTTCCTGTGTTTTGAGAACTCATCGCTATGCGATTAGAGGGACGGCCGGTATCCGGTTCGTATCAGTGGTCCGACTTGCCGGATCCCCGAGGGCACCGACGATACTTGCTGATGGCGACAACACGCTCCGATACAAAATTCGAAGCTCTGGAGAAAGCTGTTGGCGAACTGGTAGCGGCGGAGGAATGACGTCGGGCGGAAGGCTCGGCGAGCGAAGAATACATGCGAGCGTTCGAGGACGATCGATCGAAACTGAAGGAAGATGTGTCGGAGTTGAAGGAGATGCTGTCCTCAAAGGGAAAGCAACAAGCGGGCGTTGAGGATCCTGCGCCCAGTTTCCGCCGACCTACTCGGAGCGCCAATCAGGCGGACGGCGAGGACTTGCCAGTTGAATGGCAGGAGGAGGAGGCTCGCCCACCTGGGGAAGACGCCTGGCTGCCGCCGTGAGTCCACCGAACAGCCGCCGACATGGCTCCAAAAGCAGTGTGAGGCCATCCGCTGGAGGGGGATCTGGCAGGCCGAGCACAGTGTGGAGCTTGGCGCACTGACCTCTACGGCGTGGAGGCGGAAGGGGCGTGGACCGAAGGTGATAGAGCTAGATGACCGCGACGAGGAGTGTGGGGCGCTGATACCTACGGCACCGGGATGGAAGGGGAGTGGCCAGGTCCGAGGGGAAGGGAAGAAGGGGGCGGACGGGCAGAAGGCTTGGTGCAGGCGGGAGGAGCTTCCGCTGTTCAATGGATCGGATCCACTTGGGTGGATAGTGCGAGCGGAACAGTATTTTAGGCTTCAAGGGACGTCCCCGCATCACCGAATTCCCTTATCTTTTGTGAGTATGGAGGACGCCGCTGTCCATTGGTTCAGTTGATTGAGGAGAATGGAGCCGGATTTATCATGGGAGGTGTTAAAAGAAGAGATGATTGAACGATTTAGCGAGTGCGGAACTGCAAAGCCGTATGAGATGTTGGCCTTCTTGAAGCAAGGATCCAAATCGGTAGGGGAATACATCGAAGCTTTTGAAGGATTAGTGGCGAGGTTGCCCTGGTTACCCGCCATGCAATACCTGGGCTATTTTCTTAGTGGCACGAAGACATAAGGCGTTGGGTCCGAACATCTGCACCAAACACAATCAGAAGGGCCATCTTCCTAGCAAGGAACTTTGAAGAGGTGCTAGCTGGAAAGGAACCTACCTCCCATCAGAACAGGAGCACAGAAGGTGGCCGGGCAAATTTCTCTTATTCCCCTAGGCCCGTGGCCTCCCATGCACTGACGCGAGGGGGATGGAACTGACAAGCGACCCTCAGTGCTGAGCAGACAGAGGCTTTTAGCAAGAACAAGGGCACTAGACTACCGGGGTCTGTCGGAAGTACCACAGGGTCCAATCCATCGAGGGAGAAGGGGTGAAGGGCGACTGAAGGACACAGCGCCGACAGCAGGCCCAAGAGTAGCCACTACCTCTCCTACCAAGATTTTAAGTCCAAACAGGAGAAAGGACTATGTTTCCATTGCGACTAGCCGTACTATCCAATGCATTGATGTGCTAACAAGAACCTGAGGTTGATGATAATGGCGGAGGATGAGGACATGGCGCCAGAGGATAGCGAGTTGGAGGTCTTGAATGGGAGTGAGCCGGAGGTCTCACTCCACTCGATTGGGGGCATATCCGGCCCACAGACCCTGAAGCTGATGGGACATATCGGGGAAGAGGAGGTGGTAGTAATGATTGACAGTGGAGCTACCTATAACTTTATTTCGAAACAGTTGGTGAAGGAGAAGGGGTGACGTGTGGAACCAATCCCCTTGTTTGGAGTTCAGCTAGGTGACGATGGGAGGATTCAAATCCAGGGCAAGTGTTCACGATTGCAAATCCAACTAGGGGCCCACACAGAGACGGTCGACACATATTTGTTTGGGTTGGGAGGCGTAGATCTCATCTTAGGCGTAGTCTGGCTACAAACCCTGGGGGAGGTAAAGGCTGATTGGTACGGGCTATATTTGAAGTTCCTTTGCGATGGCAAGGAAACAGTCTTGTAAGGAAGTCCGGCCCTAATTCGAGCGCAGTCCTCCTTCAAGGAGCTAACGCAAATGACAGAGGTGGACAAGTGGAGTCTGTTATGGGCAGCTGGAGGAGGGGGCGGTTTGATGATTGATGACTCACTGGCAGGGGAGCAAGAGGAGGAGTTGCTCTAGGTTTTGGGAAAGTATGACAAGGTCTTCGCGGAGACGAGCCATTTTCCCCCTCCCCGTCCCACAAATCATGCCATTGTGATCAAGGTAAGGGAGGGCCCAGTCCGGGTGCGACCCTACCGCTACATTCATAGTCAGAAGGATGAAATGACGCGGCTGGTGACAGAGATGCTCACGGCAGGGGTCATCCGACCCAGTTCGAGCCCCTACTCCAGTCCGGTTATCTTAGTATGGCAGTTGGAGATTCTGTGTAGACTACCGCGCACTGAATGAGATCACAATTCTAGATAAATATCCAATACCAATAATAGAGGAGTTGTTGGACGAACTGCAAGGGGCTTGCTACTTCTCCAAAATTGATCTACGAGCTGGTTATCATCAAATAAGGGTTCGAGCGGAGGATGTACCGAAGACGGCATTCCGGACACATGACGGCCATTATGTATTTCTCGTTATACCGTTTGGCCTCAAGAATGCGCCCTCGACTTTCCAAGCCACAATGAATGACACCTTCCGACCGTTCCTGCGTAAGTTTGTCTAGTTTTCTTTGATGACATTTTGGTCTACAGCAGCACTTGGGAGGAGCACGTGACGCATCTGACTCAGATACTTGAGACCTTGGAAGGCAGAGGTGGGTAGCCAACAGAAAGAAGTGTCAATTCGAGTGAAAACAAGTGGAATACCTGGGACACATCATTCAGCCCAAAACAGTGGCAATGGACCCCTGCAAGGTAGATGCTATTCGCAGGTGGCTGACCCCGTGCACGGTCAAAGAGGTTCGTGGGTTTTTGGGCTTGACAGGATATTACCGACGGTTTGTGCATAACTATGGCAAGATCGCAAGGCCATTGACAAACCTATTGAAGAAAGATGGATTCAGCTGGTCCACAGACGCTCAGCAAACATTTGAGGAGCTAAAGATGATCATAACCACGGCACCGGTTTTAGCTTTGCCTAATTTTCAAAAGCTATTCACTATTGAGTGTGACGCGTCAGGAAAAGGTGTGGGGCGGTGTTGATGGAGGAGGGCCACCCGGTGGCGTTTTTTAGTAAAGCCCTATCCGACCGGAATTTGGCTAAGTCGACATATGAGAAGGAACTTATGACTTTGGTACTAGCCGTGCAGCATTGGAGGCCCTACCTACTCGGGCGACATTTCAAAGTATTGACCGATCAAAAGGCACTCAGACATCTACTACAACGACGGATTTCGACCCCAGACCAGCAACAGTGGTTGATAAAGTTATTGGGGTATGATTATGAGGTATTATACAAGGCGGGAAATACAAACCAAGCAGCCGATGCTCTATCCAGGGTTTTGGGTGTCCCTGATTTATGTTCTATATCGGTCTCGATTTGGCATGACTTACCGCGGGTGCTAGAGGATGTACAAGCCGACCCGGCCCTACGAAGGATCATAGAGGAGGTGTCCACCAATCCCCGGGCACACCACCCTTATAGCATTGACAGGGGCCGGCTTTTGCACAAAAAGAGACTAGTAATTCTAGCCTCATCATCATGGGTGCTCCTCAAGGAATTCCATTGTACCGCTTCTGAAGGACACTATGGGGCCTATCGCACTTATAAACGCATAGCAGGCAATGTCTACTGGCGCGGTATGAAGAGGGATATCTATGCGTTTGTAGCGGCGTGTGAAGTGTGTCAACGGAAAAAATATCGGGCTACGTCTTCTGCTGGTCTCTTGCAGCCACTGCCCAGACCGGAGGTGATTTGGGAGGATATCGTCATGGATTTCATCACCGGGCTGCCTTGATCGCAGGGGAAGGATGCTATTTTGGTGGTGGTGGACCGACTGTCCAAGTATGCCCACTTCATTCTCATCCGCCACCCATTTGCAGCTAGCAAGGTGGCTGAGATCTTCGTGCAAAAAATTGTGCGCCTTCACAGGGTTCCGCGCACCATCGTTAGTGATCGAGATCCCATCTTCATAAGTCACTTCTAGCTGGAACTTTTCAAACTTTGGGGTACTTCATTGAATATGAGCTCAGCTTACCACCCGGAGACGAACGGACAATAGGAGGTACTCAACCGTTGCTTGGAAACTTATTTGCGCTGTTTCGCATCTAATCAACCTCGCTCATGGGCTCGATGGCTACTATGGGCAGAGTATTGGTATAACACTAGTTTTCACTTCGCCACGGGCAAAACGTCATTCGAGGTGGTTTATGGGAGATCACCCCCAACACTTCTGCGATTTGTGCCAGGGAATCACTCGTGGACTCCGCTGCTAGTGAACTGCAGGATTGTGATGAGATACTCCGACAGCTCAAGTACAACCTTGACAGAGCCCAACAAAGGATGTGCAAATATGCCAATGCCAAACGCAAGGACAAATCTTTTCAGGTGGGAGACATGGTATTTGTGAAGCTCCAACCCCATCGCCAACAATCTGTCGCCCGAAGGATCAATGCAAAGCTGGCCGCGCACTTCTACGGACCGTTCCAAATCATCGGATTGGCGACGTAGCATACCATGTGGCACTCCCTCCGGAGGCGAGGGTCCATCCTGTCTTTCACGCATCGCAGCTTAAGAAGGCCGTGGGCTCCTGCGAGGCCTCAACGCAGCTTTCGCCCAGACTAGAGCCCGAGTCGATGCCCCTCCCCACCCCGGAAGCCATTCTGGCCCACCGTTCTGTTCGCCGTGGGCGCAGCTCCCTCCTTCAATGGCTGGTGCAATGGACAGGGAAACCCTCCGAAGAGGGCACCTGGGAAGATGAAGTCGTGATCCGACACCAATTTCCGACGTTTGTCGCCAGTCTTGAGGACAAGACTGCTTCTGGTGGGGGGAGATCTGATACAGGCCAAACCCAGTGGCTAGTTTATACCAGACGCAAGGAGTCTAGGCCACTATCGGGCCAAGCCCAATCAATGGTTGAGAGGAGGTAGGGTTTGTAATAGGAGGGGGAGTGCAGGGAGGAGGGTGTGTGTTATCTTGTTTCCTGTGTTTTGAGAACTCATCGCTGTGCGATTAGAGGGACGGCTAGTATCCGGTTCGTATCAGAATGTGCAGTCATTTAAGATCTGAGAATGTGTAGCTCTGAATTGTGGGCATGGCACATCGGTATACCATACCAAATAAGTAAATTAGGGTTAAGCCAAGATTTGAATATGCATATATGTGTGTAGAATAGCATGAGAGCTCAAATAGGTAACAATAGAAAAGTTACAAGGAGAAGAGCCCAAGCACTTACACCATTTCTAATCAATGTGCATGAGAACATGGAACATGAGTAAGCATTTCATTTGTGTCAAAAGCTCACATAAACACACTAGTTTGAGAAAGCACGCATGGTTACGTAATATGTAACAACATAAAAACTGAAACGATAAATGCATAGATAAATAATGGATATGTTTTCAGATCCATATATAAAAATAAAATTTCTCAAGTAGTTTTTCTCTCAAATGTTAGATCAAGCAATTATCTATTCTCTTTTCAATGTCATTCTAATTTTAAACAAGTGGAGTATATGAAGCACTTCTCTAATTTCATAGCGTGGTTTGAAAAGTCCATGAATTATGATTAGAATCAATGGAGTTAGATCAAGACAGAAAACAGCCAATCTGATCTTAGATGACTTATCAAAGAAATATATTAGATCACTAGGATCCAGTTATCCCAATTGTTCAAAGTAAAGTCTTTTATCCTGAAGGGTAAGGTCAATGAATGAAGTATATTGACTAACACAAGTACCTGTTGAATAGGAAAATGGAGAACTCTTTTATTTTGTAAGTAGTTGAAGAACTTGCCTAGGACTCATCTGTGAATCTGTGATTGATAGACGCTCCAAAACACCTGCAGTTGAATCGAACATGGTTTGTAACACCGAACCATACCGAGGCAGCCATCTTAGTGCTTACCAACATACTGGTAGCAATGGATAAGCGACAAAAGCAGGTCATCCCTGTTGTTAGGTTGAACGATCACATACCACGAAAATCTATTCAATGACATGCATTCTTAAATGATGGTGTGCACGAGGGCCATAAACCACCAACCCTAGGATAAAGAGAAGAAGAAAAGAAAGCTAAGCATTTTCAACTAGTTTTATTGTTGAAACTTCTTACTTCGTTGTACCCTGATTATTGTTGTCCAACAGGAGATGTAATCCGCGGGAAGGAATAAGAATCTGGTAATGCACTAAGTTTGAGAACTCAAGGCAGAAAGGTTCAATAATTTTTTATTTTCCAAAAATACCTTTTGCGTTAAGTCCATTCTTTTTTTTTACCGTAAGTTATGAATCATTGTGCCACTTAATTGGCCCTTGTCATCATCCTTTAATTAAGCACAAAACCAGACTGTGAAATAGATGACGAGAGAAGGTGGGTTATTCTGCTCTTGTCCAAGAGAAGTGAATTAGTAAAAGGAAAATACTCTTCAACTCTTCTAGCATTCATATAACTCTTCTGCTTATGGCTGTGTAAATGATCATATCTATATTTCATAGCATGCATGGCGGACAGATTACATGGTTGAAGGATTTATAAATTACTGCGGGACTCTTGCAAGCAAGTATCTAGACCAGGAACGAGTACAGATACAGAATGACAAGGTTCACACTCTAGTAAATTGTAATATAAGTAATGTTGTACTCTAATTATTGGCTTGACAAATGATACTAGCAATCAAAACTGTAATGGCAATCATATGCACCACTCTCATTCAATAGATTTAAATTTTTTTGGAAAAAACGAATGAAAAATATGCCTCCTTGTAGTTGGCGAGAGAGAAGGTCACGCTCAACCCACGCCGAATCGAGGGTTGGGCAGTGCGCGTTGCGGAATGAGAGAGGAGGGGCATTTTTAACCAGGCGCGGTGAAAACAGAGGAAGCAAGAAAGCAGCACAATGTCCCCTCCCGATGCTCGAATGGGCAACACCAAGGTCGAGGATTGAAGATTTTGAGTAACAAGCACCTCCCATCGAAATAGTGCAGAGTAATTGAAGATTTTACTAAACTCAATACGACCCAGAAGCCGAAAGACCAAGCACGAAGGACGCTGAAGACAGATTGAAGTGATCCCATATGAAGCGGGATCACAAAGTTGAACACGAAAGAAATCAATGAAAAACAATAAACAAAATCACAAAATCCTAGTCCACAGCCGGACAAAACCAATGCCGTCTCATTAAGAGAAAACTACGCAAGTTCGGAGCCCTAATCCTATTAATCCGTTCAAATCCCAAAACCTAAAACAGAGGCCATATCAAGAAAACGAAACAAACCTAATTGCGATAACCACGGCACAACCAAGTTCCAGCCGACGGCCCTCCTGAGACCGAAGGCGTTCCTGCATAGCGACAAAAACCTCCACCGTGAAGAAGTACCCGTCGATGAGGTAGATCTTGAGACGGAAACGGCACTCCGAGTGGAGTGAGCCAGCGAGGTGGCAGACAACAGAGTTCGCTGCCCCGATAGTGTGGGAGAGAGGAGAGGGAGAGGTTTGAGAGAAGGATCGCTTACCAGAGGAAGCCATTGGCGAATGAGGTTGAGGGGGCGGATGACGATCAACGAAGGGAGGTCGGAGGGAGGGCCGTCTCCGTCGGCAGCGAGTTCGACCAAATCATCAATCTGCAGGGGAAAGTACCATTTTGAATAACCGCGCCGGTCCGAACCGCCCTTCAATTTTAAATTCATATAATTGCTCTTCAATTTAAACAATCACCAAAATTATTTTGTATTAGTTAAAAAAACATAAATTAGTTTATATAATTTCAAATGTTTTAGATAATTTAAAAACGCCCTTATCATTTTCATTCTTGTAAATTGGTCGTTTCAAGTAATTGATCGTAGATTTGTTTCAAATTAATATCTTTCAATTTGATCGTAAAATTATAAGAGAATCACCAAATAACGAAAATTATTTATCAACAAATTTATTTCAAATTATCGAATATAAAGACTGCACAGAAGGACAATTTTTTTCGGGAATTAGAAGTTAATAAATTGAGCGAACTACTCTCAAAACTCAACTTCATCAATGTAAATCCTGATGAAATCGACTTGGGCCTCGTTAAGCCCATAGCATCCGGTCAGGTTTAGCCGGCTCAGACCAAGCCCGCTGTACTCATCCAGCATGTCCAGAATCCGGCCCGTGATCCTTGTGCAACCGGCGAGCGAGAGCGCCTCCAACTCCGGCGGGTCCTCTTCCACCAGCTTCTCCACCGCCTCGTCGCTAATGCTGCACCCACCGAGGTCGAGCTCCACCAGCTTCCGGCACCGCTTTGTGATCACCGCCGCGCCGCGGTCGGTCACGCGGCCGCACCCGTTCAGGATCAGCCGCCGCAGAACGGCGCCGCACTCCCGAGTCACGCTCCACACGCTACGGTTCCCGATGCGGCCGCAACCCGTGAGATCAACCATGCTAATCCCGTTAAACCCCCTCAATCGGCTCAACAGCGACGTGACGCCGCGGTCGGTGACCGAGTCCATGCGCAGGAAGCCGACGCTCGTCACGCCCTTGCACGCCGCCCCGATCCAATCGACGAAGGCGTCGCCGATCCCGACGCATTTTTCCACTCTGACGACCCGCATCATCGGACAATCGGAAGGAAGCGATACGGGTTCCTCGCCCAGCTCAAGGTGGCGGAACTCGCATCTGGCTAGATTTAGCACCCTGAGGGTCCGGCTGGTGTTGCTCAACACCGCCGCAAGTGCCCCATAGCTGATGACGTTCAAATGTTCGAGGTGGAGATGCTCCAACTCCGCCGCCTGCATGCTGAGCGCGAGTAGATTCTGATCCGTAATCGAGGAGCATCGCCTCAGAGACAGCTTCTTGAGGCCGGCAAAGCTGACGGCGGGTAACATCGTGAAGCATGAATCCGACATCTCAGCGCACGCGTCCAGGAGCAAGGCTCTGAGTCCTCTCACCTCGCCGATATATCGGTAGCCGGCGGCAGAAAGCCCGCACACATTTTCCAAGCACAGCTGCTTCATCTCCCTGCCGTGAAATGCGATGGCTTGAATCACGCCATCACTCAGCTTCATCGTCGAGATTTTGAGGCACTGGAGGGTGGCCGTCCGCGCGACGAGGACGGAGACGATTCCAGAATCTGTGACCAGTGGGCACTGCGCGAGCGCGAGCAACTTGAGCCGCGTCAGTTTGCAAGCGATCGCGGCGAGTGAGCCGTCCGTCACTCGCGGGCAAGCTATGAGGGTCAGCGATTCCAGCATCGAGCACCCGGCGGCGAGCGCAGCAAGCCCGCGGTCAGTGATCGACGCAGCGCGCGCCAGCTCGAGGCTCTTGAGCGCTCTGCCGCAGAACCTCGCGACGGCCGCGATGCCGAGGTCAGTAACCTTGACGCAGTTGCGGAGGGAGAGGGACCTGAGGCTGCCGCTGGATTGCGCGACGACGAATAGGCCCATGTCGGAGACGTGGCGCGGAGGCGAAGTGAGCGCTTCGGCTACGGAGAGGCTGGTGAGGACGCCGCAGGCGTCGATGCCGATGGCCAATGCGCCGAGTCGCCAGTCACTGGCCTCCGGCCCCGCCACATGGCGCGAGATCTCCTGCGTCGGGGGCACCCAAGCATCAGGCTTGAACTCGGACCGGCGCATCAAGGCCTGTAGCCGGAACCACTTCCGCGACACGGCGGCGCAGCGGACGCGGTCGCCCGGCTCGGGCAGCAAGCTAAAAATGACCGTGAGGCACTCGTCGGGCAGGTTGTCAATGAAATCCTCCGCCGGGGCTTCCTCCTGACCATCAGCGCTGCCCTCGTCTCTCCTTCTCCTCTTCCTCTTCTCTGCTCTCTGCACTCGTGGGATCGACATGGTAGTCAGGCACCACGTACAAGGAGGACGACACGTACAGCGGAATAGAGGAATCGGCGAGCCGACATTTATAGAGAGAAAGAAAAAGAGGAAACGTACGTTCCCTTAACCTGACCACGTACGTTCCCTTCACCTGACCGAGATCCAGCGGCGGCCGTCGCCATCCGCAGACCAGTCCAAGAATCCATTATTTTATCATGGTTCATCGAATCTAAAAGAGGCCCAGCTGATCGTGCAGCCAAGTCGTGCCGAATTGGAACACTGGAACCAGGAAATCAAATTAAAAGGAAGGCAGTGGTGGCGCATTTTCCAGCTGACGGATTGATTGATTGTAGTAGAACCTGCACATGCATGCACTTTCAAGTTTCGGAGTGGATTAATGGAGCTCTGTTGGTGAGAGCTGTGGAAACCAGTTACCAGTTTACCTCATTGCTGATGCCATTTTTGCGGCTTCTTGTGTTCATTGAACTTGATGCTGGTGGTCATACACTTTAATGTATGTGGTGTGGAAATTAAATAATTTAATTTATTATCGTATCATTAATCTTTTAGTTTGCATGAGGCAGTATAACAAATTGTTGTTGTAAAGAGTTTTATATATTAGTCATTAAAGTGTTTTATCAGTTGTTACTTCGTTTACATTAGTTTTTAGTGTCAAATAGGAAGCGGCCAAGTGTATTAATTTTAGATGCTACATCATGTCGGATCCAGAAGTGTGAGCTGTGGATGGCGAAGGACATGGGGTGACGTGGGATAAATCATGCCATGCATTCCTCACGTGGCTGTGTTTTTTTTAGAATAAAAAAAAATTATATATATTTTTTATACAAAAGTTAATAAAACTATATAAAAAAATAAATATAATATGTATTTATTTATTTTTATATATATACAATAATAAGTTATAATTTAACATGTAATTGTTTGTGATATTTTAGCTATTTTTTTATTTAATTTTTATAGAATATTATACCTAATAATATTTATAATATTTTTTCTAGCAGTAATTTATAGTATTTTAACCGTAAATAGTGATATTTTTAATTCTATAGTATTTGTACAATACTACTAGCCCTAAATTATTTTTTTTTAACAAAAAAAATCTCTTATCCGGACATAAAATATAAGAAAAACAATTGGAAGTAGGGGCTCCAACAAAAAAAACGTGAACAATCTTTCTTCTCTCGACAAGACCACAGCATCTAGTGCAAAATCTTCAGATTCAATGATTTGATAAAAGTCAAAATCTTAAATTGTCAAAACAGAAAAAGGCAAGAATTCAACCAATAAATAAGCTTGGGCCTTTTGTGTGAGACAATGCAGCCCAAATACAGGTCACATCTCCTTTACTTGTTTGACCTGGATCGTTAACTTTCTCCAAGAGGTTGCATTATTATTATTAATATTTCCTTTTTTTTTTCACTGTTTTTGATCGCGAGAGTATGTTTATTCGGAGAGAATTCACATAAAGAAGCATCCAGATTTATTGTATTTTTTTTCTTCCCCATATAAATTTTCTCTAAAGAAACAGACAAAAGGACTGTGAGATGCTGAAATCGACAAGTCAACCATGACAAAAAAAATAAAAGTTTCGGTGCTGTAGACAATGTTTATCATACTGAGGTAATATTATCTTATTTTTCCAAAAACACCAATTTTCACTTGACTACGATAGTTGGGATCAAGTGCTCAATCAACCTTATAAGGTCAACGTCCAGCTCATCTTTCTTCACCCGCAAAGAATGTGACTTGGAGCTGCTCTAATTGACCCAAGTCAACGATGTACGATGAATTCCGTATGCTTACGGTCAGGTCAAATTCAAGCAATTTTATCCTATATAAGAATATATCCTAAAAAAACTTGTGCTCATTTGAGTATTTGAATTGGTTTTGGATTAACTCAGTATTTGAGTTGAGTTTGGTTCAAGTTCGGGCACTAGGTTTGTGTAATCACATAAAATATTAGATAATCGATCTATTATCAATCGTAGATGCCATATATAAGGTAATTGCACATACATTAAGCATAGCATTGTATAAAACACTATAATCTACATCATCTCAAGCACATATTTAGGCATCTATCTTTGGTCCCTAGCATCTCAATGCGACTATAAATACTCGTATGGCTAATCAATGAAGCTCTAGCATACTAATCATGGTAAATTTAAATTTACTCATTACTCAATTACACACATCAAATAAGTCCTTATTTTACTAAATACATTCTTAATTTGAATTAATTCTTTTGCATATAACAAGTAGATCAATGTGTTGAACCAAGTGTTTCTTTTAAACGTTGCTTTCAAACCACATGCCTAGTGTCACGCCCCGGTCGGATCGGTCTAGAATTAGCGCTTATCCGCTTCCTAGAGCCGTCCGGCGGAATACCAGAACGTAACTCTCCCTAGGATTTCCGACCCGAATTTAGAAACCCTAATCTCCCCGGATAATTTTTATTCCCAAATTACAGTTCGCACGGAAAACCCTAACCCTAATTTAGAGAAATCCCAAACGAAACCCTAAATCCAAATTTACCTCTCGGTCAAGATTAATTTTGACCCCGAAATTCGCCGTTCGCCGCCTCGAATTCGATTTTTCCTTCACTGACGTCACGCCTGACGTCACCCGAGAATTCGTTTCCGCCGCGCGCCTAATTGAGTTCTGACGTTCGCCAGACGTCAGTCACTAATCGAAATCTCGTTTCGATTTTTTTTTCCGTTGCCGATCTTGACTTCGTCAACGCCTCGTTTCGAACGCCGCCGCGTTCGGACAACGACGTCGTCTTCAAGCTCTCGACGCCGCCCGCGTCGCCTGCGTTGGAGCTCGTCGGAGACGCTGCACCGATTGAGAAGGGCCGTTTTCCTTCGCCTCAGCCTTCCGTCGTCGGCAGTCACTCGCCGCCGAAGCTCGTCGTCGCCGAACAGGGAAGATCGCGTGGAACAGGGGAGAGGAGGTGGAGAATAACAAAAGTTCTTATTCACCGTCGGAACTTACAGAAATCTCTCCTTTGTCGTCGACCCTCGTCGGCGATCCCTCTAACCCTCCCTCACCGGCGAACCGATCGCCGATTTTACAATCACTATCTTCCTCTCAAACTCGTCCTCTCGAGTTCGTCGCTGCCAGGTGCCAATACCCTCGCGGAGCTCCCTGAGCTCGCTTTTAACTAGTCGGGCGCCGCCTCCAGTCGCCCGTTTCTTCCGCGTCGTCGCCTCCCATGTTGTACGAAGCTTGCGGGGAAGACGTCGCCCCTTCCGTTTTCTTGCGTTGCGAGCCGCACGACCCGCTCGCCAAGCTGTCTGCGTCTTCGCCGTCCGAAGCGCACGCCGAATCTCCCTTTGATCCCCCAAATCGGGTGCCGCCCCGATTCTTCTGATGTGGATTAAGATTTGGGCTGCCGCTTGGGCTTAGGCCGAACCGATCGAACCGGGCCCTAACAATTCTCCCCCACCCAATTTGGACATCGCCCTCGATGTCTCTAGCGGGCGGATCCTGCAGAACCATCGCTCCGATTCTCATCGCTCCGATTCTCATCGCCCCGATTCGACACTGCTGCGCTCCAGTGGCAGTGTGTGGAACTACCTGTAGCGATCCAATCCGCAGTTGCTCGATTTCCTCAGCTTCCTCGGCTGGATCCTGTGCCACTATCGCCATGAGCTTTTGCTTGCTAGGACAATCCTTTACCCAGTGATGACCGCCGCACCAAAAGCAACCCTGTGGCTTTTGCTCCCGTCGTCCCGGAGAACCCTTGTTCTGCCGGTAGAATGGTCTACCCCTCTCTGGAACTCTAGCTCCCGGCGGTGTGCGTGGGGAGCCGCGCTGAGGTCCGCGCTTTGGTGGTGTCTTGGACTTCTTTGGTGGTGCTAGTTTGAAATTTCTGTTATCCACCAAAGATTCAGCCACTGCTGCCGTCGCCCTCCAGTCAACCGGCTCGCGACGTCGGACCTCCGTTTCTGCCCATGGCTGAAGACCTCGGAGGAAGAAATACCTCCTATCGTCCTCTGCCATGCCTGGAAGCTCCAGCATCAAACTAGAGAAAGTCCGGACGTACTCCTGGATCGAGCCTGTATGCCTCAGCCGATCCAGTTTGCCACGCGCCTGGTCCGCCGAGTTTCCGGGAAGAAACTGCCGCCACAGTTCCTCACGGAAAGTCTCCCAAGTCCAGCTAGTAGTCCCTGAGGTAGAGCCGACTTTGGTTCGCCACCAAAGTTTCGCGTCGCCTGTAAGATAGGAGATGCACACTTGCACCCGATCTCCTGCAGAAATATGGTTAGCTGAAAACAGTTGCTCCATATCCCAGATAAAGTTTTCGACCTCTCTGGACGATCGAGCCCCCCCGAACGTCGCTGGGTCTAGCACCGCATCCTCGGTTTGGGAGCCTCCTGCTCCACCGGTGTTGGTTTCGATACTTGCGCTAGGGCTAAACGCAGTACCCTTACTTCAGCGTGCATGTCTTCCTTCATGCGAGCCATCTCTCCTGGCAGATGGATCAGACCCTCCACGGTTTGTTGCATGATCTCTATCTGTAACCTCTGTTGCTCGATCTGCAACCCTTGTTGCTCGATTTGCAGCCTCTGCTGCTCGATCAGCAATTCCTGATCCTCCACAGTCTTTTGGAGGTTTTCTACCTGTGGAATCATCCCATTGCCTCCACCACTGGCCAAACCGAGCATCTGCTCGATCTGAGCAATGCGTTCACCCTGGTTCACAATCTCTTCAGGATCAGCCGTCTCCTTGGCCTTTCCTTTATCCTGCCTGGGTCGGGCGTCCTCTGACGCTCCCCTAGCAGTATGGGTGATTTTCTGGAACTTCAGACCTTTCCTCACCTTCGAGGGTGAGGCTGAAGGTGCCGTGTTTGCTAGAGCACGTTAGCCTCTTCTGATACCTGTTGTCACGCCCCGGTCGGATCGGTCTAGAATTAGCGCTTATCCGCTTCCTAGAGCCGTCCGGCGGAATACCAGAACGTAACTCTCCCTAGGGTTTCCGACCCGAATTTAGAAACCCTAATCTCTCCGGATAATTTTTATTCCCAAATTACAGTTCGCACGGAAAACCCTAACCCTAATTTAGAGAAATCTCAAACGAAACCCTAAATCCAAATTTACCTCTCGGTCAAGATTGATTTTGACCCCGAAATTCGCCGTTCGCCGCCTCGAATTCGATTTTTCCTTCACTGACGTCACGCCTGACGTCACCCGAGAATTCGTTTCCGCCGCGCGCCTAATTGAGTTCTGACGTTCGCCTGACGTCAGTCACTAATCAAAATCTCGTTTCGATTTTTTTTTCCGTTGCCGATCTTGACTTCGTCAACGCCTCGTTTCGAACGCCGCCGCGTTCGGACAACGACGTCGTCTTCAAGCTCTCGACGCCGCCCGCGTCGCCTGCGTTGGAGCTCGTCGGAGATGCTGAACCGATGGAGAAGGGCCGTTTTCCTTCGCCTCAGCCTTCCGTCGTCGGCAGCCACTCGCCGCCGAAGCTCATCGTCGCCGAACAGGGAAGATCGCGTGGAACAGGGGAGAGGAGGTGGAGAATAACAAAAGTTCTTATTCACCGTCGGAACTTACAGAAATCTCTCCTTTGTCGTCGACCCTCGTCGGCGATCCCTCTAACCCTCCCTCACCGGCGAACCGATCGCCGATTACAATCACTATCTTCCTCTCAAACTCGTCCTCTCGAGTTCGTCGCTGCCAGGTGCCAATACCCTCGCGGAGCTCCCTGAGCTCGCTTTTAACGAGTCGGGCGCCGCCTCCAGTCCCCCGTTTCTTCCGCGTCGTCGCCTCCCATGTTGTCCGAAGCTTGCGGGGAAGACGTCGCCCCTTCCGTTTTCTTGCGTTGCGAGCCGCACGACCCGCTCGCCAAGCTGTCTGCGTCTTCGCCGTCCGAAGCGCACGCCGAATCTCCCTTTGATCCCCTAAATCGGGTGCCGCCCCGATTCTTCTGATGTGGATTTAGATTTGGGCTACCGCTTGGGCTTGGGCCAAACCGATCGAACCGGGCTCTAACACCTAGTGTGCGATGTGTGACTAGCAAATTTGTGTTCGATTTGTGAACTATTAAAAGCATTTCATACCCTATCCTTTTCAATACCAATTACATTTATTCTTGAATTTATTATTATTAATTTAGGTGAAAGACACGTGAACCACGAGGACAAAGCATTGTTTGTTTGCAATATTTTTTCTCTAGTTCTATTATTTATTATATTAAAATGGTTAAGCTCAAGTGGATAGTATTAAACTCATTAAGTATATAATTTTTTATCTGTTAAAGAAATTCAAATTGATAATGTTAAGTTCGTTATATACTATATAATTTTTTTTAATTAAAGAAGTCGTATTACACTTGTGAAGCAAATATCTTAGAGAGAATTGTAAGCACATGTATCTATCTAAACATCTTAAAAAACAAAGGTCGGTGAGTGACCCTTAGCTGCATAAGCGAAACTGCACCTTCGATTTCTCAGATAAAAAAATACTCTACGCCACGACGATACCTGTAAAGCTGTAGCCTCTCTGCCCGATAACAGCAAAAAAAATAAGAAAATGCAGTAGCAAGTCAGCACAGTCCCACACTGTGTCCTCTTCATAAATCAAAACTGCAGAGATCTAATCTAACTCTATTCTTTTCCCATTCTTTATTTTTATTAAAAGAATTATTTAGACAAGAAGAGAAACAACCCTAATTACCCACGCTATGGCCGGTCGACTGCTCCCCCCCTCATCAAGGATTCAGCAACCCCGCAGCGCCAATTCCGAAGCCATGGCAGCGACGGAATTAACTACTGACGACCCGGTCGCCGGGCGGAGACAGACCCCAACCACCGCATCACGTGCAGAGAGAGAGAGAGAGAGAGAGAAGTGGGTGACGAGTGCATGGGTTCGTGGTCATTTCTGAGGACAGGCCCAGCTGTAGCGTCGCGGTCTGCCGCTGCTGTCTCGTCTTTTACTTCGTCTGCTTTCGCCCACCGCACTGACGCACACACAAACATACCCACCACCACCACCACCTTCTCCCCTACCTTTATCTTTGTCGTTGTCTCTTTCATCAGCCTTCATGGCAGCCCCACCACGGCGCTCACCCCATCTCTGGTATTTACTCTCATCTGCTTCGTAATCATTTCCTTCATCATCACCTCTCCCTCCCCAGCTCTACTGCTCCTCTCTCAGAGCCCGCCCCCCTTGAAAGCAGCCGGAACTCATGGGGGTGGAGGCGGCGGAGGAGGAAGAAACAAACAAGGCGACGATCATCCGTCAGCGGGATGCCTTCTCTTTGAGGGGAATGTTGTCTGGCTCGAGGTTTTTATCTCCTCTGACTATTTCTCTTTCAGATCTACGAGATCAAGAGGAGAAGAGATCGGCCTCGGACCAGGCTTCATTCCCCCCAATCGTGGCTTCCATCTCTATCTGCAAACAGCTTCTTCTCTGGTTTTTGGATCGGATGCGGCGTCTGGTCGCGCACGCTAATCTGAATTCTGATCCGACCTTCTTGGCCTTTTGTGTTGATTTCGTGGGTATGATGAGCAGATAATTGGAGTAATCATGGCGGTTCGTGACTGTCTGTCTTCTTTGCTTCTTTTCTGATGCATGGCCTGCTCCCTGCTCCCCCCTCCTCTACCCTTTTTGCTCATCTGACATGAACCCTAAAAGGCTCTCATCATCATTACTCCTCCTGAAAGGGGTTTCTTTTGTCTCTCCTTCTCTTTGCATGCCAATATTCGTGCTCAGTTTGCTCGACCGTTTCCAGGCTATCCCTAGCTATTTTGCTCAGATCCATCCCTGCGCTCTCTTCTTCTTCGGCAGCTCGGATTTCAATTTTTGTTGTGCTTGCACGAGTTTTCTTCACCCCTCATCTCTCTCTCTCTCTGGATTCACTTTTCACTCTTTTTTCTTCTGATTATTGTTTATATTTCTCCGATCTATGTATTATGTATATCCTGCTCTTACGCAAGTTTTCCTCTCGATCGGCTATCTAGCGATTTGTAATTTGTTTCTGTGCGTACCCTACTGTGCTTTCAGTTCCTTCGAGCTTGTTTCTTCTCCTCCTGGAAAAAGCCTTTGAGGAACTGACTAACTGACTGGTCATGTAAAAAAACCAACGTTGAAGGCCTTTGGGTACCTTACATTTTGACATACATTGCATGATCTCACCACTTGCAATCTTCACGGTCAAGCTTTGCTTGAGCAAGTTGCTAGCTGCTTCTCTCTAGTTGTTGCCATATTGCATCTGTCAGAAGATTTTTCTGGTTAGTTAGTGTCTTTTAGAAGCTTAAATTTGCAGCTCTAATGCAAGTGCGCCTGTAAAATAGAGATTAACTATATGCAGCTCCGCATCTCAAGAAATGCCTTTGGTTTTCACGATCTATAAAATAAATGAATGAGACAAATCGCAACCTCCAAAGTTTAAGGTAATAACTACGTTTGTTACTTCATTGATTGTTTGGTTTTCTTAATGGAAAGAGTACGTATATAGAGTAGGTTTCTATGCCATTGATGTTTGAGCGATTATTAAGTTTGAACTGTCTTCACGCCTGACTCGATTGAATTGGTATAGCTGAAGGGATCTGTAATATCTCGGACATTTGGAGCTTTGCTGTCCGGAGACTTGCACATCCGAGGCCAGTCCAGCTTTGGATTAGCTCGCTCCAAGGACATTACAGACTGCAGCTGCGATTACTATTCCCGTTGCTTTCGTTTGCTTTTGCTGATGCAGGGTGGGGAGCGCCCAGCTTATCATGGACTTGGAAACACGTGTGGCAGTGGCTTCCAGCGCGTGGCAGAGCAGTCAATTGATGCCGACGAGGGAGGGAGGGAAGGTACGGAGGGATGGAAGAGGCAGAGGCTGCAGAGCTCTCTGCGTAGGGTTTTGTTTGGGCACAGAAGGTAAAATTGACAGCTTTCAAATCGGAGACTCCCACACGGAACCAGAAAACGTCAGCCAATTGCTGCACCCTTTGGAGCCAATCTCGCAGGGCTTACTGCGTAGGCTTTACATCACTGCCAATCCCCTTTTTTGCGGTAACTCTTCTTAAATGCTTAACCTCTTGCAGGTGTCATATGAGCTGATATTCTGGACCCTAATGACTTAGGTTTTACACCAGTAGTTTCAACTTTCAAGTGTCGGTTGATTTCCTATACTGGCAGTCATTAATCTTTATCCCAAATTCTTGTTGACCGTTGTAATGTTTTTCGGTCAACGAGATCGCCTTTTGGCGACTATGTTGTGACCTAACTTTTCTTTGGAATTCCACGCTCTTTGACTTTCATTCTCAGAGACTTTGAATAATCATGCGTGAGGCTTTTTTATCTTTTCATTCGGTTTCGGGTTTCACGAAGAGAGCACTGGGGACGATGACAAGCTCGGTCCTTTTGGTGGCCATGCTACATTTCAGATGTCAGTAGAGATTATAGGCCGGTCATGAGGACGAATATGGAGAAAATTTTCTGAGCAGGGGCTGCTCAGCTGAATTTGAGCAACCCCTTAAATAAAAAATTTATGATCCTAAAAATTATAAAAAAATTATTATAATGTAGTACACAATGAGAATTGTTTAATAGTATTAAAATCATAGATTTTAGCAGTGTCCACGATGAGATATCGTGGACATAAAGATCGTAAATTTTTATATTTTTCATAGCATGAAAAATTTATGATCTTGTGTCCATGATATCTCATCGTGGACACAGTCAAAATTTACAATCTTGGTATTATTAGAAAGCTCTCATTGTGTACTACACTACAGTAATTTTTTTACGATTTTTAAAATCATAAATTTTTTATTTAAGGAGTTGCTTAAATTGAGCTGAGGAACAGAAAATTTTTTCACGAATATGGTTTGTTCTACTTTGCTGGCGACTATTTTTAAGCTTAAACTAGAGTCTAGTCATTTTTCTTACGGATTGCTTTACATTAATCCCTCTTGTTCAGCGTGATTAATATTCTGTATACTGATGATTTAAACATGAAGTTACTCGTTCACTTCTCCTATATATTTCTGTCAGATTGCGGCGTTGCGCCATAAATGTCGCCCGTCCGTATAGGCGTTTGCTGAAGGCGTTGTACAGATTCCGAAGCCTGCGTCAAGTAAATTAATTGCCGAGGCTGTACAGCATTGCCGGCATGAATTGTGCAGGCCAGGCGAGGCGGGAGATGGATGGAGGGTCGCCATTTCCAATTTTAACTTCAATGCACCAATTATATTCGCCACTGAATTATCTCCAACAGCATCACAGCTGCTTACTGCACAATCTACTCTTCGAATTAAATGCACATTTAATTTAAGGGACCATTCAATCTCTCTCTCTATATATATATATACATAACTGAATGTTATGTTTTTATATATTAAAGATTAAATAAATTACTAAATCAAAACCTGTATTTTTGTCTAAATTTTACAGAAGCTGATTTATGCCCTATGCTGTCCAGTTTCGCATGAATGAACTTTTGTTAGTTCTTAAAATTTTAGATGCAGGTGCAAGTGCTGAATGAACAGAAGTGCATCATACTATCACCATACTTTTAAGATTCAAAATAGGTGGCCATGACGGACATTAATTATGACTTCATATGCAAAGACACTGAGAACAGTTTTTATCCAAAGTAATGATATTTTGAATTAAGGTTTTTTACATTTCAATTAATAATGCCAAGGAACCATTTAAATGGAACGTATAAACAAGGGACTACTTCAAAATAAATCAACAATTCATTTTTTATATTATAAGTACTAAGACTTCTCTTTATATAGTTAACTTAGCTTGAGAGGCATGCAATATACGATTATAATACAAATAATATATATATATTAATTGAACTATTAAAGCATTACATTTTATAAAAAAAAAATATTGCAACTAATTGGGCATAAACAATTGTGGTTAATACAAAACACATAAATATGTTTATAATTTGGAACATTCTTAGTTGTCATGATTTAATCATGCTCAAGGATTCACACATTTTCTTCAGATAAAATTTAAAACCAAAATCAACACTTGAATTAACTGAACATGCTAGATTTTCCCCAAATCTTGTCAATCAGATTATTGTTAAAATATTTTAAAATTGATTCCTCGTAAAGTGTTGAATAGTTTGAGGTCATGATTCTGAAGAGTTTTTGTATGATTTAATCTTTTAGAGTACGTTCCTTAAATTAATTTTTGATCAAAATCTACAACTTATTAAATTAAGTGAACTATATTTCAGCATAAAAAATGTAGTCTTTAAGCTGGTTAGTGCTGCTGCCTTGAAAACAAGGGAGTTGGAGGGAAATGAAAGAAGGAAAAGAAAAATGAAATCACATTAGCTCATGTGTGTTCGACGAGTGGTCAGCTTAAGCTCGTGTGGACAACAGCTAGGGCTCATGGATGGTGGCGAGGGCTAGGCTGTATGGGCAGTGGCAAGGACAAGCCCGAGCTAGCATGAACAGTAGCAAAGGTGAGCTCAAGTGTGGACGGCAGTGAGGACACCTAGACAGCACTGAGGGTGAGCTCGAGCTTGCGTGGATGACGATGAGGGAGCATGGATAGTGACAAGGACCAACTGGCTTGGATGGTGGCAAGGGTGAACTTGAGCTCGCGTGAATGATGGCGTGAGCTAGCTCAACCTTGTGTAGATAAGGTCAAGGGTGCATGGACAGTAGCAAGGGAGAGCTGAAGCACCTTGTGTAGATAAGGTCAAGGGTGCATGTACAGTAGCAAGGAGAGCTGAAGCTCGCGGAATGACAGCGAGGGCTTGTAACCAGCAGCGAGGGTAGCATGTGCAGCATATTTTAAACTTTCGAGGCGCTTTTTTGGGTAAAAAGCATTTGGAGTATATTTTTTCTCTTCTCATATTTCTTGTTTTTCTAATAAATAAAGAAGAATAGGTTTTTCCTTTCATTTGCATCATTTTCTTCCTATTTTACTTCCAGCTAAAATAGTGCGAAGAAAATATGTAGATTTAGTTTTCCTTTCTAGTTTCAATACCAACTATAACGAAAATATTTTTCTTCTCCATCACAATCTAGACATTTACATTTTTAGGAGTTGAACAGCATAGCATAAATGCCAAACAGGATCCTGACTCATAACTCGCCTGGATATATATCGATTTGAATGTCTAGATGTGCAGTTAAATATATCATTCATATCATATCTGGTCGATCTAAAAAAACCCAAAAAACAAAATCACAGTAATCTACTTTGACTACAACAGTAGTTGATGATCCATTATGATCGACTAAATGAGGCAGGCACTCTCCCACCTCAATAAATAGTATGAGAGTTCGGCCACTGAACAATGATCCTACACAGTATGTGCCCTTCACAGTACAAACTATAAAGTTTCTTGAGTGCTCAATTAGGAGCACTAGAATTGGTGTCATCTGAACAAATTGGGTAAAAATAGGAAAAAGAACCTGACTCTGATGGGATCTTTTATCAGAGTGCTCAGCTGCGGGAAAGTTTGATTTGTAGTGGTAAAGCAGCCCAACAAATTTCAGTGGAATAAATTTTCAAGCAATTAGAATGAAAGAACATAAAAAGGAATGAAAAAAATGGTAATGCTGTGAAGATTACTTATTTGCTTCCTGTATCGATTGGACACAATTTCCTCCTCTGAAGTAGCTCTCTCCTGCAATTGAGTGAAAACGTACATTCATTAGTAACTCTACGTCAACATCCATGACTGGAGGGATCGAAATCATTAATGATCCGATCTCATGCGATCCAATTTCTTGAAAGTACAGCGAATAAACATATTTTGTTTCGAGATTCATTCATGAAATGTACTCTTTTGGGGAAAAATGACAGAATGGTCACAAACATTGATCAATACTCGATGTTATATAATGGTTTAAAGATAAACAATTGACATTGAACATTGACAACACATAGTATTTTCCTTTTGAAGTTGACGAGAATTAAATTGACATTTAAAGAAAGCTGTCGCTAGAAATAGATGTTTCATCTACAAAAAACCAGTATGTTAACTAGAAGGTGAACGAAAAATTCCTATAAATGATATTAATGTCGAGGAAAGAATACGAAAGGGTAAGATCGTAATTCGCACTCCAGCTTTCTTTCTTGTACCCTAAGCAACCAGCGTGGCGGCGAAAGGAAGGAGATGACGGATAAAGTAACAGAGACTCACCGCAGTTACCCAGGTTCTTGACGGTAGAAACGACGCCGTTGAACCTCTAATCGATGTATTGCTGCAACACCTCCTCGCTATCTCTGTGGCGGTATCGATGGCCAATCGCCGGGCTCCGGGTTGCGTTGTACGGAGACTGCAGCGGCGCGGCCCTGGCGCCGAGGAACGTCGTGCGGTAATTGGCGTTGGTGAGAGGCCGGCGACGTTATTGAGGCTGAGACGAACTCGGTGTTGTCCTTTGAGATCTCAAACCAGCGGATGGCCTTCTCAATGACGACAGGCGGTGCTTGGCGATCTAGGCAGAGCGCACAGGCCACATCTCTCTCTCTCGCTCCACTCTAGGCCGTGAGATCGCGTTCCTCGGTGTAGGAGTCGACGGGCGTATCCTTCGCTACTGCTGTGGAGGCAGCGAGATCGAACAGGAGAAAGAAGGCGAGGAAAAGATTGCGTTGGAATCAACTCGGAAGGGAAGTGCAGAAAGCTGGCAAGAAATGCTTTCAACGAGAAGCGACGGCGACATCGCCATTGGAGAAGAGTTCGAGGTCAGCCGCGGTTACACCGTGTTTTCTAGAAGGTGTAACTGAACAGAAAATATTTTTTTTTAAAAAAAAAAAGTAAAATAAAATATTTTTATTAGTTTTATTTCTTTTTTTGATTTGGATGAAAATTAAAAGCATCACATTCGAGATCTGTTAAGCGGGAATGTGCGTCTGCCGGCCCAAAAGCTATTGGCCCAGGAAAAAAGAGGAGGTCGGGGTCACGTGGAGGAGGAAGAGTGGATCGGGTATGTAGGTGGCACTAAGGCACGCAACAGCAATGGTCGTGTTAAGTGAAGATGGCACGTGTCATATATATGTGAGTGCATACATATCGATCACATCAGGGCGGAAGCGATGGAAACAGCGAATCATACGTGGAGACGTATCGGTACTCCAGCAAATTAAGCAAGCCCCGACGACGCACAAAAGCCAAACTCTCCTCTGTTGACGCCGACTACTGGTGTCACGCCCGGTCGGATCGATCTTGGATCAGTGCTTATTCATTATCTCAGGGTAGTCCAGCAGAATATCGAAACGTAATCGCGCTAGAGTTTTTAGACCGAATCTCATCCCCAAATTTAAAACCCTAGTTCCCCGCTCATTTTTTACCTCCAAATTACAATTCGCACGGAAAATCCTAACCCTAATTAAATTAGGAAAGTCAGAAATAATCGGAACCCTAATCAAATAATAGCTCTCGCGTTCTCCCTCGTCCAATTCCTGCGGTGATGCCGACATGCTGCCGTGCACGCGTCCGGATTTGGGCTTTGACCCAAATTCGGATGTTGACCATATCCTCGCGCCGCTGAGATTTAGGGTTCCCCTGTTGCTTTGGAAATATGGGCTGGGGCTTGGGTTAGGCCCATCGGGCCTTAGGCTGAACCGGAGAATCCAGGACCTAACAACTAAGACGTCTAACTGTGCGTGATACTCCCCATTATTATTTTCTGGGCCTATTTTCTGACGATATATATTATATAATACGTGGAAACATTTGCTACATAGGAAATGACAGTGGAAAGTAGATAATTTGGTCACAGTATCTATGAGACAAGTAATTAGCATAACTTTTTAGCCAAAAATTGAAGAATTAAAGACTATTTATACATATGTAGGGGGTCGTTAGGGATCTAGTAGATTTATGACAGCTCACTTAATTCAACTGATTTTCTGTTGTTAGCTTTTTTAGATATTAGTGGGTTTATACTTTGTCTGAGTTTAAATGGCTCCAGCTCAAGCTTGACCTCTTAATTTGAACCGTTTTAATTTCATACAAATCTCGAAATCAGATTATAATAAATAAAGTTGTGATGGCCATGACAAAATCTTGATTAACTCGATTAAAGCTTGCACCCCAACATTGCTCACCAGACGTGAAGTCGACGGCTGCGTCGTCCTACTCTCTCCACCTGCGGCTGCCACGTCTACCACACATCCACCGACACGTCCCACCCCTTCTTTTACCCACCCCAACAGGTGGCTGGCCACGGCCAACCCTGTCGCCCTCCCAACGGCCCCACCCCTGCGCAAACTCGTCCGCATGCTGTCCAGCGCAGACAAAGCCCAGAGATGCATCCGCAATGGTTGGTCGATAACAATCTACGTTGCAGTCGATTGCCAATGGAGAGACTCCACCACGCTGTACCGCGTCCCGCCTTTGTCCAACTACTCTCATTCCCGTAGAGTGAAAACAAACGTCACGTACGTGAATGCCGCACGAGAAAAATTCTGCGCTCGCCTTTGTCCTCATTGGCGAAGTACACAGCCACCCAGAAGGAATCGAGGACACCACTCCGCGGAGCTCGCGCCTCCCTATTTATCCGGTGAGCAAACGCGCTCTCCTCACCGCAGAGATAGATATGTCGAGGGAAGCGGCTGTGACAGAGATGGGAGGAAGGCGAGTTCCCCACGATAGCAGCTGCCATTGGGTTGCTCACTCCATCACGGCAATTAACAAGACAGTCGTGCAATCCATCTAATCTCTCCCGCGAACGATCGCCTGCTTCACCGAGATTTGTTAAGCATAAGCCGGCCCTGGGCGGGTAAGCTGCTGGAATACGTGATGGAGAGCGAGGAGGAGCGGTCTGCAGCGGAGGAAGGCGACTGCTGCAGCTGGATGGATGCGAGGGGCGGCAGGAGGAGGAAGAGGTTTAGCGAGGAGCAGATCAAGTCGCTGGAGACCATGTTCGAGACGCAGACGAAGCTGGACCCGCGGCAGAAGCTACAGCTGGCGCGGGAGTTCGACCTGCAGCCGCGGCAGGTTGCCATCTGGTTCCAGAACAAGCGCGCGCGGTGGAAGGCGAAGCAGCTCGAGCGGGAGTTCCGCGCTCTCAAGTCGGCGTACGACGCTCTGCTCTCCAGCTTCGAGTCCCTGAAGAAGGAGAAGCAGGTGCTGATCAACCAGGTAAAGACGGCTCCCACCATTTATTTTTCACGGCAAGATGCTCAATTATATATCCTCAAAAAAGTTACCCGTTGATTCGCCGCAGCTGCAAGACCTTGCAGAACTATTAGAAAAATCAGAGAGAAGCGACGAGGAGAAGAGAACTACGGCGTCATTGAAAGAGGAACCGGAATTCGAGTTCACAGTGTATGAAGACGACAAGAAGCTGAGCTACTTAAGCGAAGATAAGCATGTCCTGTGCGCCGGGCAACTGGCGAATTCATCCTTGACCTCGTCGGCCGAGGAGCAGCAGTTCTGTTTCACAACCGGTTGGCCTTCGGATCAGTCTTGTAGCAATTCACAGTGGTGGGAGTTTTGCCTTTAACTGAATAAACCACCCAATCCAGTGTTTAGAACTGTGAATCACTAGTCTGCTGCACTATTTAGATCAGGTACTGTGTCTCTAGAGCATTACAACATCTTGTAAAGCAGTATACTCCTATCAATGGCGAGACACGAAATAAAACAGAGTAGCAGTGTGATTAAGCGTTAGGTTCATGACAAAAACCTGCAATTTGGGGAAGCTGAGGGCGAAGCAGACAGGTTTATGATATAAATATTTTGAGAGGAGATAAATAAGCAAAACTTGACCACTGTGGCACCGCGCTCAGAGTGGCTTTGCCACATCAAACTTTGGCCTCATATGGTTGCTGGAAATGAAAACTGTAAGTTAATAGTCAGGGAAAAACACCAGTGTAACCAAGCGTTGAAGAGATCATGCTTGCTAAATTACCAATACAAATCCACAGACTTCGATTTCAGCTTGCATGCAAATCTGCCTTCTCAAAAAGTGTTTGATCCGAGTAACTAAACATTTCAAATTTATTAGTTCATTCCATATCCTGTACACCTTAATTACTGCGCCTTGCTGTTGCTCATTTTCCTGCCACCCGACTCTGTAGTTCAGTGATTTCGAAGTATGAGAAATCTAGATAAAACTAATCTATTCCAATCCATGAGCAGAGGACGTCACTTCTTTTTAGATGGTTAGCTTATCTGGATATAAGATTGGCTTCCTATTAACAGCTACAGCATTAAATGTTGGTTTGCAGTATGTTATCCTGATTCATGACAGCAGCTAGCCATGACAAATACATACAAACATTGTCTCACTATTGAAATGTAGTCACATATAATTAATTTTCATACTTGACAAATACAGTCCTTTTCCATGCAGAAATACATTATAACTGCTGATAGCTCCTGCAAAATGATGATATGCTCAAATGAATATGAAGTTATTTGACTAAAACACAGACTTCTGCTCTTCCTAATTATTTGCTACTTGGTCTTCTTCGCTTCTGTAAGCAAATGTGTTGTAATGGCGTCAACTGGAATCCATTTTGTTTCTTTTTTTTTTTTGGCTTATTCTTCGAGTTTGTTGGCAGTTTTTGTGTTAACTGCAGTTAGTTCAAATGTGGCACAAGTGTGGAGGTGTCTTGAAATAAGCAGCGGGATCCCTCTCTGTCCTCCTTTCCACAGCTATGGCAAAAATGATCCAGTGCTTTGTGCTCTTTAGGTGTTAGTTATGACTTGAATTCTTTGTATATTCCTTGAATTTTGTAACAAGGAAATGGTATAGTATAAATTGATTTTTGTGTATGCAAGAGCTCTCTCTGTTTATTCCTTGAATTTTGTAACAAGGAAACGGTATAGTATAAATTGATTCTTTATGTTTGCAAGAACTCAAGAGAGCTGGTATTCCTGTGTATGAAGCTACATTGCACAACACATTTTTTCTTGCAATACAATTCTTTTCTAACTTTTTTTTTTGAAAAATAAAGTGTTCTAGTGATCCTCTCAACCAATTGTAATCTTATCACCTTGCTTCACTCAAATTATGACCATTTAGTGCATAACGATGGTAAACTGACATTTATATTTAACAATGCATAAATCTAATTTAGGCGATCAAACATATCGAGAATTTTGATTAAATCAATATTAGTCATTTTAAAGCCTAATTGTTGTTCTTGTCAACCTGCTACATCTATGTTACTAAGCATTTGATCATAGACACAGAACTATTCAATATCTTGCAAGTTCTACAGCCAAGTTAACTTCACATTGTCGGACAAAATAAAAGGTCAATATCAAGTTTGAGAAACCAACAACAATGAATGAACCAAAGAAGTCCTGCGGATTTATAAAGTAGAAATCAGCTCAAAGCTAGCCACTCCAGTGTGTGGCAATGTAGTACCTATATAAAAGCATCTTGTATTTTGTAATTTCCAAAGTGCTGGGTGCAAATTCCACTCATCATTTACTGGCAAAGAAGATCACACAACAAAAAATATACACGACAAGAAAGTTACTCTTTTATTGGAACAGGATTCGTGTATATCACAACCTTTGACAAATCTATGATCCATGTCAATGAATGTCTTCTCCACAACTCTACAAAAATACAGAGCATGTAGAATTAAAAAGTAGGTCAACTAAAGTGATTGTTACGTCTTGAACTCATCATTGTTGCAGGAAGTTGTAGCAAAGTAGCTGAGCAGAAGAAGGAACTAAATTGTTTCTGCGTACTCAGACTTTACTTTGACATCTCCAGCTGTACATTGGGCCGGTACCAGCCACTTAAATTACTGGACGTTAAAGTTATATAGGAAAAAAGGATTTATTAATGCCATATTGGAAAAGGTTTTATTAATCGAAATTAGAATTCCAATTCTCATGTTTGCCGTTTGGTATTAACTAGAAATCTCATTACTATTTAGGAAATTGACATTACATATAAGTAATATCCATTACAAGTTAAACAAGTAAACTAATGATTAGTTAGAGAGAACCCATATATAAATCCAACCCAACATATTATAAGTCTATACACAATTAGGGGTGAGCATTTGGTAATTACCGATTTACCGATTACCGATTTTACCGATTACCGATTTTACCGAATTTTTTTTTCATTACCGTTACCGTTACCGATTATAAAAGTACCGATCGGTAATTTACTGATTTTACCAACCGATTTTGCTATTATTATATAATTTTTAATTTGTTAAATTAAAATATATTATTTATTGATTTTTACCGAAAATAAAGGTAAATTTACTATATCGTACCTTCACCTTGATAAATCGGTAAATTTACCAAACCGAAAATTTTTTACCATGCCGTTTACCAAATACCGAAAATTATAAAATTTTTTATCGTTACCGTTACCGATTACCGATTTTACCGAATCAATTTTACCTTTACCTCCGGTAAAATCGGTAATTACCAATTAGTGCTCACCCCTATACACAATGCAACTTCATCAAACATGAATGTTTTGATAAACTTTATTTTATTTTGAGAAAATGACCAAAACATGAATTGATGTATCACATTAAAGAAAGCAAAATAGAAGTGCATATATTACCATTGAGATACGAGAGATGGTGGTTTTTTTAAAAAAATATTTGTATCAGAATGCAGAAAGGAAACGATTTCACTTGGGTTGATCTCAAATTTCTCATGAATTCACACAACAAAAATCAGATCAAAATTGATGAGACCCTTAACTCTTAGTTTTAGAGCTTAGCGAATTCTCTGCCATCTAATTCTGTTTCAAGAAATAAAAGCATATATGTATATGTAAATTGGAATTATAATTCCTGAAAAATTGTGATACCAAACAAGCAGGTAAAATCAGATGGAATTTGATATCTATCAATTAGTTTAAGAGGACAAAGATAAAGAAGATAAGATGGTCCAAATGCAAGAAAGGAATTTAACGTGCATTCTGCCTTCACTAAATTCCAAAATTAGCATAACAATCATCTAGGTTTTGATAACTGAAGAACAGCAGAGACGGGTGCTCGAAGAAATTGAGGATAGAAAAGCCAAAGGTTTGTATAGATGTTCATCAGGTTCAACCTTGATCTCACTTCACCAAGCAACAGAAAGGATAAAATGAGCTCACAATACCTGGCGGATGGGGAGGTGCGTGACCTAGAAGCCGATGGTTACGACTTACGAAGGCGAAATTGATGACCTAGCAGAGCAGCAAAGGCTGAACCACTACCGAGGCAGATTCGCCGCCGGCGCAGGAGGGGACTGGGCGGGGGCGACCGCCGGATGTGGATGAAGCGATCTACGAAAAGTGTTCCACGGCATCAACATTGATGCATTACAATCAAACCCTAATCAACCTTGATCGCCTTCTTGAATATGGCGGAGATTCGCATCTTCGATCGAAATCTCAGATCGAGGGAACGAGGGGGAAATATTTATTTGAATAAAAATTTAGCATAAAAGTACCATAATTTTATTTTATTACACACATCAAATTAGTTTAGACTCAGAGGGTACAATTAAAATACAGTGGAAATATCTTTCTAAATTCACACTCCATAGTTCTACACCCAAACTCATCCTGCTTTGCTCCAATTAATCCTGCAAAAAATAAATTATAAATCATGGCTAGCAAAAAGATATCTTATGATTTAGTATATATAGCATTTTATTAAAAAATTATTAATTCTAATAAAAATCCAAAATCAAAGACTAAATTTTATTATAGTATTAGGAATCGTTCATTTTTATGCACAATAAACTGGATATTATTTATTATTTAATATCTGACACTAGCAGAAATTACTATTTAAGTCCTTGATCGAAAGGTGGACGTGTCGAAGAACTAATGATGCTGTTTTAATTTGTTCCTTTTGTTAGCTACTGTCCCTCACGTGCTTCGCCGCTGTCGCTGTCACACGTTTGGACCACTTCCCTCTTCCTGCGAGGTAGCGGAAACGCGATTCTCCCGGGTCCTCCCACCTCAGGAGTGCTAGCGGCTAATTATTGCTGGCCTGCCTCTTCCCACGTCCGGGCCCGCCGCTACCGGCCAATCTCATTACTGTTTTTGGTTGGGCCATGACACTGCTACCTAATTCCTTTACTGTTGTTATTATTATTATTACTATTATTATTTATGTGGTACTGTCACGTAATAATAATAATGGTAAAAAAGATTTCTTAAGGCAAACCTGTCGGAAACTAGTTGGCGTTGCTCCGGGCGCGATCACACGGTGGCTTAGGCATCTCCGCCGCCTTATACGCCGCCACCGCCGTCTTTTGCGCCGCCGCAGCTATCTCCGGATGGATCTTCTTCTTCTTCATCATCATCTTCGTCACCAGCTGCGCATTGATTGACGAGCCACAGATTAAACCAATCACAAACATCAAATCAGAACAATTAGCAAGCAAATCGCAGGGAACAAAGATTAATGTGTACTTTCTGTAGCTTCCTGTTCGCAGCAGTGGTGCTGGATTTGGTTCTCTCCGATGTCTGCTTCTCCTCCTCCTTATTCTTCGTTATCCCCTTCTTTTTCTTCCACCTCTTCTCCACGCTGCCGGCGTCGCCGCCTCTTTTGCTGCCGTCGATACCTACCGCCCCGTTCGCGGGCGCGAAAGAGTCTGCCGCGAACAGGTCGGCCAGCGTGGTCCTCCCGCGCTCCCTCCTCTCGCGGTCCTCCTTCAGCAGCGGCAACTCCAGCACTCTCTCCCCCTCTCCCACGTCGTCATCCGCCGCCTTTTTCTGCTCTCCTTCCGCCGCCAGCTTGAAAGTAAAAGATTCTTTGATGACGACAGCAGGCGTTGACTCTACCGCCGCCGCCACCGGAACTGCAAGTGCGTCCTCTGCTTCCACGTGCTCTCCTCCATCATCTTCTTCCAGCTCGGTGTCGTAGGGCTGCGGCATGAGGCAGTCCTCGTGCCCCAGCGTGCCGATGGTTAGAATGCCGTTCAGGACATCGTGGAGCAGCAGGGATTCCCTCTCCATCATTCCCTCAAACGACACCTCTCTTTTCTCCTCGTCGTCTGGAAACAGAAGGCGGCGCCGTCAACGATCAAAAAGGAAACTCTGCGAAGCAATGATCAAATCGGATACCTCTTTTTTGGGAAACCTGAGAGTACTTGGCTCCAGCGTTGAACGTTCGATGCATCCAATCAAAGATCTGCGGCGGCGCATGCAAGAACACATCAACAGCCGAATATTTAAGGTTAAATTACAAGAACTGTGGCTGATTACCTTCATTGCAAGTGAAACAGGGGAGGGCTAGCTGGAGGGTAGATTTTGGAGGTGTTGTGAGGTGAGAATGAGGGGCCAAAATCCTCTCTTTAAAGGGCCATGTAGGAGATGACGACGACGACGACGATGATAATGGAATCATAATGTTGAATTGCGGTTGTTGGTTTGCATGAAGAAAAGATGTTGTCTGCGAATAACAATGGTGCGTGATTTGAATGTTGGGAGCACAAAAGGCAGTGAACTGCATGGAATTGGTCGGCAATGATTTGGCTCGATTGAACCAGGAAGATTCGTTTAGGTAGGGCGGTGACCCTGACCCATCGGCGGTCCGCCATGTGAGGAAGTTGGACCAGGTCAACTCCGAGATCTAGCAGTCTTGCAATGCAAGACTACGTACTCGGGTCAAACATGGCATGTGTCGGCTGTCCTGCCAAATGGGGTTTGCCGTTTATTGACATGGAGTGGACTCCCGAAACACAGGAAGAAGAGGAGAGAAAAAGGGAAGGAACAATAACGGAGCCAGGGGCCTACGTGCAAGTACATGCATGCATACATATACATGCAGTGCATGAATTTGTTCACGTATGCATCGTTATCAGCACTGTTCTGTTTTGCATGTCTCCGTTCGGGGTTGGCTGCATCCCCTTAACCCTAACGACTCCAGTTCCTGAATTAAGGGGAAGAACCTGCTCAAATCCATGGACCGATTGGAGGGGGGATGTATCATGTATATTTGTGCGAAGAGATGATGCGTGCACAGATCATTCGGGAGGAGGAAGAGGTGCAGCTGCTGATGCATGCATGCAGGGGCTTGGACTGTAGTGTGAGAGAGTCGCCACTGCATGGGCCATGCAGATACAGAGAAAGCACGTAGAGGCAAGGAGGGGAGGAACATGAAAGAATTGGAGAGACGAGCAGTCTCTGTTCTGCTTTCCCTCTACAGCCTGTCTTGCAATCACAAGAACATCAATTGATTATTTTATTTTTGACACTGAAATCAATGAATAAATAAATGAAAATTTGTGGTTAATTTGAACTGCCGTCTATCGCAGACGGGAAAAGTGATGGATATCAACTCATCGCCAGCAGCTTTCCTCTTGGCGTCTGCGCGCGCGCCCAGTCGGCTATGTCGAGTAATTATTATTGTAGTTTTTTGATAATTTCGATGATTGCGGATTGAAAATATCGTAGTTGGCAGGGCCTAATTGTATTTATACACATACATATATGATATATAAGAAATTGGAAATAGTTAGTTTCAAAATTTAAGAACTCTAATGTAATTACAACTAATAATAGTGTGATAAGTGCAAAGTAAAATAAAAAAAATTAGTTATTTGAAATGGTTTAGCTTAATTATATAAAAGAGGGGGAGAATAGTTAGAACTTCAAACAATGTAGCAAGGCCACTTGTGGATGTGAAGCCTCCTTCTATTTCATGGGAGGTTTTGGCACCATAATACTTCAATTAGACTAGCTAGCATAGTGATATACCATGGCTTTGACATGTTGCCTACCCTCTTATAAATTGTGGCTAGTATCAATGCTATGAAAATTTAGCTAAAAATTATTACACTCACTAATATAATATATATATATATATATATAATATAATTTTACCTCATATTCTATTCTTATATGTTTGGCCTTTTGGTAGTGGCCCTCTAAAGTGTTGTCATGGAACCTCCTCCGCTAATCTCAATGTATGTTGTCTCTTTCTAAGGAAAACACGATAATGAATTATAATTTTGGTTTGAAAGGAACAATTCATTAGGATATTTGGATGTCTTAGTTTTATATCAAGAATTTTCTTCTCATAGGCGTTCTTCTTGGTTGTATGTAGTGGCAATAAAATTTTATATTATAGGCTAAAAAGTATGTGGCCGGGAGAATTTGCTTAATTTTAAATATTTGAATGCACATTGTTCATGCCACTCCTCCATTAATTAATCTCTCTCTCTCTCTCTCTCTATATATATATATATAGCACATAAAAATAAAAATAAAAATATTATGTTGTTGTTCGACGAATAAATATATATATAGCACATAAAAATAAAAATATTATGTTGTTGTTCGAACGAATAAATACTCTTATGGGAAGGAGGATAAGTAAATCACTTCGCTTAAATTTGATAATTTATTTATTTGAATAAATTTTGAGCTATGATCACCACATCACCTAACAAATTTGGAGCTAGTAAGTAGTAAAGCTTTCGTTGTCAGCCCGTCGACTGGCCTATGAAGAGGCTTCCCTCCTTATCTTGGTTAGGTGTTGTATTCGCGACATAAATTTCTTGGCAATTCAAATTGATTTGACCATTAGGAGAGTTGTCCTTAGCAAACTGAGGGTATCTTTTCTTACAGGCTAGAAGAGGTGTCAATATTAACAATACTAACTTATTAGACAAGATTTTCCGCCTAAGCAAAGCAACAAGCACCAAGTACCAACTTTTGTGTGGGGGCGTGGGGCATGTGCGATGCCTCATTGCCTCTTGCTTTGGTGATTAGCGTTTGCTTTAGCGTTTAATCACATCGACGTAATGAGCCAAGAAAAGTTTTTGTTTGTTCTACTTCTTTCATTCCTTCAACTTGTCCTGTACTTCTTCTCGATCTTTTTATTATTTTTTTTTTTTGCATTTTTAAAAAGTGAATAATTTTTTTTAAAAAAGATATTAATTATAAGTAATTGAAATGGATGTGAGTCCTTTACTTCGATCTGGTCTAACCAATTTCACTAGCAGAAGATGAAAATCTCCAAGCACATTGATGAGGCAGGCACAGGTGCAGAAAGCGAAACAGAAAGTGAGATGGGAACCCTTGAGCATAAAGATATAGAATTAGATGTAGTGTCAATGTAAGCGGTCTGAAAGATGGAAGTTGTGACAATTTAAAAGTCTGTAGACAAAGCTTTTTACCATTTGAAGGGAATGAAAGACCACACGTTGTGCCAATTTAAGAGTCTATAGACAAACCTTTTTCTACCATTTGAAGAGGTATGAAAGATCAAATGCTCAACGAATTTAAGAACACCATCTTGATTCTAGTTTAGAATAATTTCACCATATCAGTATTTAAGATTGACCTTCCAATGTTATAGAACCGGTGAACTTAAAGTTATGTTTCCATAGCGGAAAGAATAGAAAATATATTCACTCTAGATATAAAAACCTTAAGTAAATAAGAATTTAGAAAATTAGAAGAGACGACTATTAGCTTGGAAAAATAACTTGAAATCATAATAAATTTGAGAATTTTTTTTTTATGTCCGCTCTTGTTGAAAAGCAAAAGCTTTAAAGACATACACAAATAGGGCTAAAGTAGCAGCAAGAATGACCTATATTTCTCACTGAAGATCTCCTTCAAATTGCCTAAAAACAAAGATTCAGATGTGAAAGGCAATAACAAAAATATAAACTTCAACCGGGAATTGAAGAACTTCTAGCCTTACCACCGAGTCTTCCACCTAAGGCCCCAAAAGATCATATTTTTAGATTGATGTCGTTGTAACTTGGCTTTAATCTAATCTAACATGAACCTAATCTAGCACAATAGAAATAATGCAGCAATAGTTATCAAATTTCTAACTTAATCATAATAATACGGGGCAACCATCAACAATAACACCCTTAGCTGTAGGACAGGAAGCCAGGGGACAACCATCTAACTTATTTCCCCACCAATTGGGACTAACAGTCTCCGATCCCAAGCAAAAGTAAAGCAAAACCCCCATGAAAGCCAACCCAGCATCCAAAGCACATGAAAGAACATAATTGTAACGTTGCCACCAATCTTGCTGATACCGATACACAATATAGCCAAACAAAAAGCCAATTAAAACCCAAGTGGTGTAATTAACCGCTGTTGCTGGAGGCATTGATCCACAAGCACCAATCAAAATTGGCATGTTAATGAGACGAATCCATTTCTGCTCTGGGAAAGCCTTGTGTGCAAACCAGACAAATATAGGCGCCAATGCGCCAACCAGGAAGAACCAATTGATACCAGAGTAGATACCAAGGTTTCCAAAGATTCTACGTGGGCCAATGAGACCCCAAACGACTGAGGAGTCATAGAAGACACGATCAAACGGGCAAGTCCATGGACTGTCCAAAGGTAAGAGCTTTGTATTGCAAATGTTGGGAATGCTTTCCATAAGCCACCATGCAGTACTCAAATAAACAATTGCTGAAATGAAGGTGCCCATAACCTATTATAAATGTATATATAGTCAGTTCCGATATAGCAATGTATCAATTAATTTGTGTGAGACAATCAAACAAAATGATTCTACAGATATGCTTCACTTAGAAACTTACGTGGGCTCAGGTTTATATTTTAGATTTTCTAGCTGTCAATGATATTATTCCGTTACAAGCATTTACATTTTCCTCACAATAATCAATCTATGCTTTTGAGTCATTAAGGCTTACAAATCAGAAAAATTGCCAAAATTATTAATTTGCACACTCTCTAATTTGCAGTTTACTTGTGGATTACAACAAGGCGAGAGAGAGAGAGAGAGATAATATCTTATTCAAAACTTAGATGATCATTGACAATGTACTAAATCCTACGACAACTTCTGGACACGTCAAAAAAGCAGATCAACAATAAATTAAAACCTACTGCTAGCTCATGATGTAGCAACTACTACTAATACAAGTGTCCATTGATAACCACTAACTAATAATTAATAACTAACCATAATTGCATTATTCTCCCTTACTATAAAACTCGACTCTGAATGAATTTAACTTGCACTTGATTACAACAACAATGAACATGAGTTCAAATGTCCCGATCAATGTTAGAAGATCTAGTGTAGAATAAGATGTTATGATTGTTGTTGTCTTTCATGAGCTTCAAGATAGTGCTAGATTGTAATGTTTGTCCATATAGATCCATGTAGCATGTAGGTATGATCGACCACTCCATCTAATACAGTAGCGCTAAGAGATACTGATACAACCCTCAGCCGTCACCGGCGAGAATCGTGCAAGAGCACGCCCAAAAGAGAAATAACAAAACACTAGACAAACCCTAACACAACTCTAAGGCCCTTATTTATAGACTTCACTACTAAGCGGACCCGGGTATGACAAACCAACCCGACCCGCTTATTAATAATCCCTACTACTAAGACAATTGGCCTGTAACAATAGGCCCGTAACAATGGGCCCGTAACAAATGCCCTCCACTCAAACTAGCCTTGTCCTCAAGGCTGAAAAACTTCAACTTGCCCAGATCCCAAATTGCTCGGTAAGTTGTAGAAGCTGGTGCCCCAAACATTTCGGTCTCAAGCATGTTGCCGGGATCCCAAATCGCTCGATAAGTTGCTGAAGCAGGAACACCAAAGATGGTCGCCTCAAGCTGAACAATCTCATACTTGTGCTCAGGAAACACGCCAGCAAAACCATCAGCCTTCTCAAGTAGTTCATCGATTGGAAAAGCAACCACGGATTTATCCTTGTTTTGTCCCAATAGAGCTGATGAAGGATATGCGTTGGTACCCATACCCAAACGGTCGGATTCCATCTGATGAGGACCCCCTATTACCATTCCTTGTTTAATGTCTTCAATTTTAGATTCTTCTTCTCTTGGTTCCTCAATAGCGCCAATAGCGGGAATATCATCATCTATACCAACCATGTTAGAGGCTATCGATGAGTCTTCAACTGTAGAAATTTCTGTACTGTCAAATATATTGTCGTCACCAATAACCAGCTCCGGGAAGATATCCTTTTTTTCCTCAATTGATACTTGAATGGTTTGACTCTTAGCCTCAGCTTCTTCAATGCCAACTACATCTTCATAGTAGCTCTCATCAAGGACCGGAGTTGTATGAAAAGTACTAAAGCTATTTATCATCTCCAGCTTCAATCGTTCCCAAGAGAGATTGGGAATCTGTCGTCTCAACCCTCGAACCCAATCATATGCTGGTCCCACCATACAAACAAATGTCATAGGAAACTTTAAATCATCTTGCGTACCTCTATTGGTGAAGAAATATTCAGCTTGTGCAATCCAATCTTCTGGAGCAGTGCCGTCAAATCCGTACAAGTCCACATAAATGCGAATTGGCTGTCTATCCTCCATAGCACTTTGACTCGGTAAGGTAGTCTTCAGGGCCTCGCTCCCATCAATAATCACATTCATTCCTTCTTGCCGTTGTTTCTCCCTCACCATCTCTCTCAACATCACTTTCATCTCCCTCACCAGCTTGTACAACCCTCAGCCGTCACCGGCGAGAATCGTGCAAGAGCACGCCCAAAAGAGAAATAACAAAACACTAGACAAACCCTAACACAACTCTAAGGCCCTTATTTATAGACTTCACTACTAAGCGGACCCGGGTATGACAAACCAACCCGACCCGCTTATTAATAATCCCTACTACTAAGACAATGAGCCTGTAACAATAGGCCCGTAACAGATACCATGTGGTGAGAGGACCATCTATGTATCTAATATTTCTTGAAAAAATAACACAGATAGAGCCGCTCAAGGGAGTGCCAGTACCGGAGTGGAAGAAGGAATTTGAACTGAAAATAATTCAACAGGGGAAATCAATAGGACTTGTATCTCCCTAATAAGATAGCAAACTCTCAATAAAAAACAAGACTGATGTTTAAATCTATTTTCTAAACGAATTTTTAGGAATGCATTTAAGTCGCATGCAAAATGAATAAAATCACCTTTATTGTACTTACTTTACCTATGCTGTAAAATGTAATTCAACATCCAAATTATTTTAATTATTAGCTAATGCAATTTATCAATGAATATGAATCTCATGTGAATGCACTCAGGAAAGCGCTCAACTGGTTCCTATGGGTGGGATAGGACAGAAATCAAATCAACATGCTAACAAGGTGAGCAACCGTAAAAACTTCAACTGAGCAATTGCTTAAGTTATTGACAAAAACATTCCCAAGTCTTCAAATAGTAGCTTACACATTTAACAGCTCAGTCCACCACAATAGCAGGCATGAGGCAACAATCTATGCAATCATATAACTTTTAACCTAAAAAAAAAAAAAAACTTACTCAGCCGAGAGGCACTTTTGGTGCTACACATGAGAAAATATATCATTTTAAATAATCTAAGAGTCATAAATAAGAATATATTATCCCCATGGGCACTTTCTGGACCTTAAAAGAAAGTTCATATTAAGAACATTTTATGACTTAAGTTGGGATAGAAATGAGGCATTGAGAATAGTGTCTATTTTGTTACCTTGTCCACTTGGTAAGTGTTACACTAGGAGATAATTTTGATAGTATCTCACTTAATGAATAGAGAAATTTTGATCAGGGACTAGGACGATAATGTAATATCAAGAAAAATAGCTTGCAAGATCTCAGCATATAATTCCAAACTAGGAATTTTCTAACTAGAGTTTAAGGAATATAGAATTGGGTGCCCTAAAATAGGTAATCGTAATGTATCACGATCAATAAAACCATGCCAGTCTCCCTCCTAACGACCATAAAAATGTGAGCAAAATTATGATCGATAAAGTTTCATCCTTTTAAGCAATCAAATCTTAGAACCTGAATATTTATCTTGCGCAAAGTGATAGCAACTCCACTCAAGGATCATCATATTGATTTTCACTTGCATGAAAAAGATCCAAGATAAAAGCTACTATAGTGAAAAAAACTCTACCACTCCTAGTGTTTTGGCACTTAATTTCTTTTATGTAAATATATTTTAATGCTTTATAAGTAAATGCAGAACAAATTCATTAGACAATTAAATAGCATTTCAAGTGCCTTAAGGTCTAAATAAAAATGAATATAAACTCTTTGTTATAAATAGATTAATGTTGTTTGGTTCAGCGTTTCAAGAACTGTTCCGTACCGAGCAGTCGCCGGCACTGGAACCGCGAGCGGAACGCGGCACAAGGCAGAGACGTGGAGGTAGGGCTGGGAGGCAGCTGGCGGCTTCGGCGGGCGCGAGGGAGGCTTCCGCGGCCGGCGGATTGAAGCTTTCGCTTTTCTGCCAACGCCTCCGCCGCCTGCCGCCTTCGTCGATTCTGCCTGCCACTCGTCGATTTCGTCCGGTATGGTACCGCCGGTACATACCGGTCCGGCCGGCCACCGGAGCAAGCCACCGGACCGGCTTTGCAAACCTTGGTTTGGTTTACTTGAGTTTCTCACCAAATGATGGCCATTGGTTGATCCTCTTAACTTAAATGTCTCCTCTCCTATGATCCTATCCCCTCCTATGATCCTATCCCTAGAGCATCTACTGAAAACCTTAAAAATCTCATAGAGATGAGGATTCCTACGAACAAGAGCTTCAACCATCTTCATAATCTCCTGATGGAAGTCATGATGGTGTTGAAGTTCTTGATGAACTGCATGTGGAAATTACTCAATCTATGTAAACTCCTTTTATTATGAATAGAACTTAGTTTGTGGAATTCTCTAATTGCCTTAATTTTGTTATGAGATGTAGAAATTCACTAAAGAATATTGTACCTAAAAGAGGCCTAAGCCTGTAAAAAAGTGTACTTTTTAGATTGACATACAACTTTTTAACTCGAAGTATCTTCAAAAGAATTTTTTTTGTTTTGAATTTTTCTCCATTTTTTAGAAATTTTGAATATTTTCCTCTTTTGTTATGTCGATCTCATAAAACCTTTTTTTTTTTTGCTTTATGCTTCACATAGTCATATGCCTATGAGGCTGTGACCACATCTTCTCCTTATCTTGCACCCATAATCAAGGGTATGAGTTACATATCAATGTGGCTTGGAGGCTTTTGCCATGACCTCAAAAGGTCTGATGCTAACTAGGAACAGTCAGTGGCCCATGACAACTAATGAAAAGTGGCACTAAATAATTCATCCATGCCAATGAATGCAATACACATGATACAGAGCCCCAACAAATAGTAAGCTTACTTTGAAGGCTGTTCATAAAGGGTTTTAGAAATACAGCATGAGACGTCTAATGATGGCAAGTGGGGATGACAGACATTAGGTACAGTATCACAGCGAGTGACGAGGGGAAGCTACAACTAATGTTGGTGTGTAATAGTCGAGAGCTCATGATATGCTTTCTTCATCTTCTAATCTTATTTTTTATTTTTTATATTTCCTCTATGATTTGTTGCATGGAGTGTGAGGCATCAACCACATATCTGTTTGTTGAGTGGTGGTCAATTTTTAGTGGGGTTAACACGAGCTGAGAGGTGAGAGAAGTTGGATAGGGCAACCAGAGGAAGGTCAATGGCTATCAATGAGTGAGTTAATAATAACAAGGATGATACTATTGTTGTAGAAGCATTGAATGAGGTTATGGGTGAGTGGATGTTGAAGAGTGTTGGTGACAAGTTGTATAAGATCTGAAAGAGAACAATCGACAGGGAAGGGAACTGGTTGGCTCTAATATCATCTAGCACAAAACAATGAAAAGATAGTGAGATGAGAGAGAGATTAGAGGAGAGGAGTTAATATTTCATTCTAACTAGATGATTATTTACAATGTAATAAACCTTACAAATAAGCTTTCAGACACCGCCCAAAAACATATCAACCACAAATTAAAACTTAACACACACATGATCTATTTTGTAGACTCTTTTTTCTCTCTATTGAGCTCAACTACATTTACTGAAATTGATCCTCACCCATCATGAACTTTATTTAGTTAAGAATAAAGGCATTGCCTCCACATCTCAAAAGAAAAGAACATATGTGGCACTCTTTTTTTAGTAAAAGCTTGTTTCATCTACAACTAGATATAGAATTGAAGAATATCGGCGAGTTTACAAGGATAGAAACATTTCAATGAGCAAGTTTCTATAATCAGAACAAAAAAAATAATTTTGTTTGCATGAAAAATAAAGTGCATTTTAATAACACAAAGGTTTAGCTAAAACAGCAAAAGTTCATTCTAACTATTTTTGTATGAGTCAGAAGAATCTCTGCACTCTTTGTTGTCAGATTGCTTAATTAATTGCGTTGATGCTGAAATGATCATTCTAATAATTAGTAGAAGTGCAGCCAATGATCACACTATTAATGACTGTGATTTAGCTTTTTTAAGTATGTAAAGGTAGGACTTTTGTGCTCATTTGTGGTTGAAAAGTAAGAATTTGCTTTTAGAGACTTAGGGTATGTATACTTGGAAGGAAAATAGGAAGGGGCGAATTTTTTATTACTTTTTCCGTCATTTACTTCAGCGGACGGATATTTAGGAAGGATATTGGGAGGGAAATTATGAAGATTATCCGCTGATTTATCATCCGGGCGGATAATCAAAACTCACGCTCGGGCGGATACCTTTGCAGCCGCTTGCAACCCTTCTCTGGAAAGCTTCGCCGGAAAGCTTCGTCTCTCTGGAAAGCTTCGCCGGAAAGCCTCATCGTCGCTTAGCCTCGTTGCCCTTCCTCGTTGTTCGCCCTCTCCCTCCACCTCTTCCTCGTCTTGTCCGACGCTAACCTGCTCCACCGTCGTCCGTCCACCACTCAGCCTCGATGGTGTGCAAAGCGTCCTCCCGAGCTTCCCTCTCCTTCCACCTCTTCCTTGCCTCGTCCAGCGCCAGCCCGCTCGACCGTCGCCCTGCCTAGCCTCGTCCGCTGCCCAGCTTCCCTCTCCCTCCGACTTCGCAAGCAGACGATGTGCGAAGCGTCTGCCGCCCAGCTTCCCTCTCCCTCTGACTTTGAGAGCAGCGACGGCGTGCGAAGCGTCCGCCGCCCAGCTTCCGTCTCCCGCCACCCAGCTTCCCTCTCCCTCTGACTTCGCGAGCAGCGACGGTGTTCGAAGCGTCCGCCGCTCAACTTCCGTCTCCCGCCGCCCAACTTCCCTCTCCCTTTGACTTCGCGAGCAGCGATGGCGTGCGAAGCGTCCGGCACTCAGCCTCGATGGCGTGCGAAGCGTCGCTGCGAGCCCGCGGGAGGAGGGACGAGCGCGATGGGTTTGGGCGAGGTTCACGTGCAACATACGTGTAAAACATTTCCATCCACAGCTGATTTGTTAATCCATCCACTGTGAATTCCATTTAAAATTCCATCCTTCCAAGTATACATAGTGTTAGAGATTATGGTTTGGGCGCCTACACGGTATAGTTTGGTCCCAATGCTTTGTTCTGATGTAAGCATGAGTGTAGTACCGTGATTGTAACTAGTTATTTTATGGTTTCATAAAATGAGGGGTTACTGCTGCCCTTTTTCCTTTGATAGTGTCCTCTGTCTCAATATTTTGATCTCCTGGAGATTCATTGAGGTATTGCCTTACGCTAGGAGACTCATTGTCCAACAGACCAACTGCATTAAAAGATGTCATATGTAGGGAACTGCTTCAATTTATATTAGGGTCACTTTGATGGATAGGCAATTGTAAGAAGCATTGATCAAGAGAAAATGTGCTTGGTTTGATACTCAGACCTCTTTAATATTTTTGTAAGACAAACAAACAGGATTAAGAATGCTTAGTGAAATCTGACTTGTAGACGGACCTGAACCATGAACATTGATCTGGGTGGTATCTTCATATAATGCCCCAATTTGAAGTCATGCAAGAATAACAAGGCCTGTTTGATACTAATGGACCCATATGCTTTGAAGAACATATTTGCAAGTGGGCGCCCAGGGTATAAATAACCCATCAAATATGACGTAATAACATCTAGTTCTGGCATCTGCTTTGTCAAAATGAACAGACTATCACCGTGGTTAGTTAATAACCCAGAACTACAGAAACATAAGGCAAGCTAGAAAACAAATACCTGGTTTGTGGTGGCTCCAACGATCCCAAATGGTAGAGTGAAGAAAATGGCAACGAAACAGGCCAGTAGCACACCCCACCATGGCAGTTGGAGCTGATCATCGTAGTAAACACATGCAAAGATTGATAGAGCAATGCTGGGTACAAGAATGATTATGAACCACCATTGCGGAACCTGGCTATATCTGCGCATTAACTTGGTATGTATATCCATCTTTTTCTCATTGAATGCTGAATTGCTCGTCTGCCATATTTCACTATATGCAAGCAATGAATTCTATTATATGTTTCACAAATTTATACAACAGCTACTTACTGTATGATATCCAAACTGATTGATATGTGATCAATTGTTCCTTTGTTTTTATATCGCATTCACTTATTGGATTGACAGAAATTGTAGAAGTACAGTGATCAAAATTTTGTTAATAACTTGAACCTGTAGGAAATTTTACGGTGCCAAACAGAGTATCTTTACCTTCCATGGAAGAGGAGAACATGAGAGATTATAGCAGTGAGAGACGCAAAGCCAACACCATAAGTCACTGCAAAGAATGTGCTCAAGTAGAGTGGACCATTTTTCTCATAGGCCTTGATGTCAAGGTGGAAGTCGGAGTCTACAATGCTAGATATGTTGTAACTCTGCCCATCATATCTGAAAAGGCCAGCTGAGAAGATAGGAAAGACTTTGGCCTTGTAAAGGTTGAGCCAGTACACAAGTGGGGTAATAACATACATGACAAGCACAAAACCAGCAGCAACATTGGCAGTGGCAAACCAAGGACTGATTAATGGGCTACCGAGGTAAGAGGAGACAGTGGACCAGTCAAGGCCAATGGCGCCAATTCCAAGACCGTAGAGGCCAGAACCAAGCTGCTGGGCAAGGATGGAGTGAGGGAATACCCAGCAAGCCCAAGAGAGGCAGCTGAGCATGGAGAAGAGGTATCCAGGGAAAACATAGTATGCAAAGCCACTGGTGAATGCCACCATGAAGAACTGGTTGCGAGTCAAACCTCCCTTCTGGCAATCCTCTTTCTCGTGCAGAGCCCTGCATGTAGATAAAACGCAGATTGACCAGTTTGCACGCTTCAGTGAGCCTCAATTCTCAAATCCATTTAAAGAATCTAGATTACGAAGTGAGTCACGTGAAACTATTATTATAGTTATTGTGATCAAATAATTCAGGAAAATGTGTTGAAATGTGAAAGCAGATGTGCGCTTGACCTAGAAATGATCCGACAATAGTATCAAACTGATTGTTTCATCAAATTCAATTAGGACAATTTGAAATTGTTCGATATGTGGCTAATAACCCATAAAGATTAAGTTTCAAACCCGATCAAAGGCCATACTGTTTAAGACACATGTGTAGTTCATAGTAACTGTTCTGTCCTCACGTTATGGAACCAAAAACTCAAATTGCATATCAGAGAGACGGATCGGCCTTAAATTGGCTATCAATTGATTAAAATCTTTGATGCCTGTCTAATACCTGAACAGCGAGACTTGCGCCAAAGTGTACGGCCACCACATGGCCGCCGGCTCCACCAGATATCTCCGGAATATTCCCGCCCATCCAAAGCCCAGCACCTGGCGTCAACACCACAAACTATTAAGATCAAGAAGACGAAACAGACTTGTACAGTACTTGTAGCACACGAAACGAACCCTCGTGGTGATGACGAAGAGCAGCGAGACGAAGAAGGAGATTTGCTTCTGGTAGAAGATCCTGATGGCAGTGACGACGTTGACAGCCAGAAATGTGCCTCCGCCGGAGCTGGCCAAGACTGTGATGAGCACATGCTCCTTGACGTTGAAGGGCCCCGGGTTGAGCGTGAACTCCCACCGGCTCCCCTTGAGGAAGACGCGTTCGGTGAGGGTTGCGGCCATGAGATGGCCCAGCGGCAACACCGCGATCTGGGCCGACGCCGAGGTGACGACGAGCGGCTCCTTCCGGTACCAAAAGAACTGGTTCAGGAACGAGAGCAGCACGCACGAGGCCACGCCGAGGACCCACACGCGGAACGTCAGCGCCGGCATCGCGGGGTCGTCGTGCACTGGCACGGTGAGCGCCACCTGCTCGATCGGCGAGTTTTCTTCCTCCATCGTCACCGGAGGAGAATTCACCTGATGAGTGTACCCTCCTAGGAGGGGAAATATGGCATCTTCCTCTTCGTCTTCTTCTTCATCTACTACTGCTCTAGGGTTGTCCATTTTGGTGTATCTTCGATTCTTGATTTTCTTCTTCTCGCCGCCTCGATCTCTCGCTGGAGATGGAACTTCTGCTCTGATTGCAGTCCGCGATTTTCAATTTTGGGAGGTGGAGGGAGCAGTCAGCAGAATAAAAAAACTGTGCCCGGAGAAAAAAAAAATCGATATTATTCTCCAAGGCGTTGTCATGTGAGACGCGTGCAGTTTGTGCTTTCTCCAGTTGTATCACGTGGCTCACGCTGCTCGACCACTGTCACAGGATTCACTGATTCTTCCATTACGATCCCTTCAAGCCATCCCTGCTAACAAGGCAATAGGCAATCTTGGGAGAGACGGGCCTGGGCTGGTCCAAATGAACTAGATCAAAGAGATCCATGCCTTCAAGGCTTCACCCTCCGCAATGGCATCGACGACGTCCAGGCTCTCGTCCTCAAGCTGCTCCAACCCACCTTCCTCCACAACAAGCTCTTCCAGGCCTATCCTCGCGCCGCCACGTTCGAGCCCTGCGCTGCCCTCTTTTCCCAAATGCACCGCGCTCCCGCTCCCAACCCCCAGTCCTTTGTCTTCCTCTTCTCCGCCTGAGAGAGGATTGCTTGACAACCAAATTTTGGTATGTCGGAGTCTTTGCTTTGTCTGTTCATCAGCTTTATTTTTCGTTTCTGTCATTAAAGCTGAGATTTTATTTATTACTGGACAAATGAATGATTATTCATCGTTATATCAGTTCTTTGCTATTGTATTCACTTGTACTGATTTGTCTTGCTAATGATATGTAATCCAATATTTATCTTCTACTTTCCCTATATAAATTTTTTAAATTGTATGGACTGGACCTCGAGTTGAATTTTATCAAAACTTATCATGGAATCAGACCACGTATTAAGAGTTTTCTAGGTCCAGTTTTTCAATTTTCCATGTCTATCAGTCTATATATGAAACTAATAGCTTGATCGTAAAGAGGAATAGGGGAGTGTTTAACCATACACATGTAGATTCGGCCTCTCTTTGTCACAAGTGATTATCCAATCAAATCTTACTGAAATGCAAATTAATGACTGTCATAACTTTTTGCCCAGTGTTATAGATAAAAAGAACCAGAATTTAGAGGAAAATTAGAAGAGACAACGATTAGTTTCAAAAAATAACTTCAAACCATAATAAATTTGAGAATTTATTTTTTTTATGTCCACTCTTGTTGAAAAGCAAAAGCTTTAAAAGCATGCATATATAGGCTAAAGTAGTAGCATGAATGAACTAGATTTCTCAATGAAGATCTACTTTAAACTGCCTAAAAACAAAGATTCTAGTGGGACTGATCTGAAAGAAAATAGCAAAATAAAATCCAACTTTAATTGACAATTGCAGATATACTACTGGCCTTACAGCCGTGTCTTCCACCTGAGGCCCCAAAAGATCATACTTTTAGTATGATTTTATTGTAACTTGGGTGATCTAATTTAACTTGCACATATCTAGCACAACATAAATGGAGCTGCAATAGTTACCAACTTTTTAACTCAACCATCATGACAATACTGGACAACCATCAACAATAACACCCTTAGCCGTAGGACAGGAAGCCAGGGGACAACTATCTAACTTATTTCCCCACCAATTGAGACTAAAATTCTCCAATCCCAAGCAAAAGTAGAGCAAAACCCCCATGAAAGCCAGCCCAGCATCCAGAGCACATGAAAGAATATAATTGTAACGCTGCCACCAATCTCGCTGATACCGATACACAACATAGCCAAACAAGAATCCAACTAAAATCCAAGTGGTATAATTCACTGATGTTGCTGGTGGCATTAATCCAGCAGCACCAATCAGTATTGGCATGTTAATGAGACGAATCCATTTCTGATCTGGGAAAGCCTTGTGCGCAATCCAGACGAATGCAGGCGCCAATGCGCCGGCTAGGAAGAACCAATTGATACTAGAGTAGGTGCCAAGGTTTCCAAAGATTCTACGAGGACCAATGAGACCCCAAATGACAGAAGCATCATAGAAAACATGGTCAACGGGGCATGTCCATGGACTATCCATAGGCAGAAGCTTTGTATTGCAAATGTTGGGAATGCTTTCCATAAGCCACCATGCAGTACCCAAATAAACCGTTGCTGCAATTGAGGTGCCTACAACCTATTACAGATGTATATGTAGTCAGTTCCAATACCATTGCATCAATTAATTTGTCTAGGCAATCAAAAAAATAATTCTATAGGTATGCATACGTTGGCTTTGGTTTCTATTTCAAATTTTACAGTTGACATGACATATTACTCTATTACAAGCATTTACATTTTCTGAACCTATCTATCCGTTTTAGTCAGTAAGGCATTCAAATAACAAAAATTGCCAAAATTATTAACTTACTCTCTAACTTGCAGTTTACTTGGAGAAAGGTTAGGGGAGTATTTTATTCAAAAATAGATGATCATTGACAATGTACTAAATTCTATAAATAGATTTCTAGATACCTCAACAAAATATATCGGCAATAAATTAAAACCTATTGCTAGCACATGATCTAGTAACTACTTCTTGTAATTAATAATTAATAAATAAACAATAATTGCATCATTCATTCATTCTCCCCTACTACAAAACTCTTCAATGAATTAAACTTGCACTTGATTAGAACATCAATAATGACAATATGACATGAGTGCAAATGTACTGATCTCAGAGGATCTAGTGTAGAATAGGGTGTTATTGATTGTTGCTGTCTTTCATGAGCTCCAAGATAGTGCTAGATTGAAAAGCTTATCCTCATAGATCCATGCATAAAATAGGTATTATGGCCCACTCTATTGAATAAAGGTAGGACTTTTGTGTCAATTTGTCATTGACATATAAGAATTTGCTTTTAGAGACTTAACTATTGTGGAGGCGCCTATTTACTGGGAAAAAACTGTAGTTTGGCTCCATTGCTTTGTTCTGATCATCTGATGTTAGTAAGAGTGTAGTACCGTGGTTGAAACAAGTTATTTTATGGCTTCATAACATGTAGGGTTAATGCCTCTTTTCTTTGATATAAAACAGGTTGAGGTTTCCATATTCTGTTTCATTAAGGTAGCGCCCTCCCTATTTTTGATCTTCTAAAGATTCATTGAGGTATTGGCTTATGCTAGGAAGCTCACTGTCCAACAGACCAACTGCATTAAAGAAAAATCTTGATGTCATTTGTAGGGAACTGCAATTTATCTTAGGGACACTTCGATGAATAGGCAATTGTGACAAACAGATCAAGAGAAAACGCGTTTGATTTGTTACTCGGACCTCTTTAATATTTTTGTCAGACAATCAAACAAGACCAAGAATGTTTAGCAAAATATAAGTAGAACAGTTATTATACTGAAGTGTAGACAAACCTGAATCATGAACATTGATTTGGGTGGTATCTTCATATAATGCCCCAATTTGAAGTCATGCAAGAATATCAAGGCCTGTTTGGTACTGATGGACCCATACGCCTTGAACAACATATTCGCAACAGGGCGCTCAGGGTATAAGTAACCCATCACATATGAAGTAATAGTATCTAGTTCTGGTATCTGCTTTGTCAAAATGACAAGAATATAGCCTTGGCTAGTTAATAACCCAGAATTGTAGAAACATAAGGCAAGCTAGAAAGCAAATACCTGGTTTGTGGTGGCTGCGATGATCCCAAATGGTAGAGTGAAGAAAATGGCAATGAAGCAGGCTAGTAGCACGCCCCACCATGGCAGTTGGAGCTGATCATCGTAGTATACGCATGCAAAGACAGCTAGAGCAATGCTGGGTACAAGAATGATTATGAACCACCACTGCGGAACCTGACTATATCTGCTCATCAACTTTGTATGTATATCCATCCTTTTCTCATTGAATGCTGAATTGCTCATCTGCCATATTTCACTATATGCAAGCAATGAATTCTATTACATGTTTCACAAATTTATATAATAGCTACTTACTGTAGGATGCCCAAACTGATATAGATGATCAATTATTCCTTTGTTTTTATATCTCATTCACTTATTGGATAACAGGAAATGTAGAAGTACAATGATCAAAACTTTGTTAATAACTTGATCGTGTGGGCAATTTTACCGGTGCTAAAGAGAGTATCTTTACCTTCCATGGAAGAGGATAACATGAGAGATTACAGCAGTGAGAGACGCAAAGCCAACACCATAAGTCACCGCAAAGAATGTGCTCAAGTGGAGGGAACCATTTTTCTCATATGCCTTGATGTCAAGGTGGAAATTGGAGTCTACGATGCTAGAGATGTTGTAACTCTTCCCATCAGATGTGAAAAGGCCAGCTGAGAAGATAGGAAAGACTTTGGCGTCGTAAAGGTTGAGCCAATACACAAGTGGGGTGATAACATACATGAGAAGCACAAAGCCAGCAGCAACATTGGCAGTGGCAAACCAAGGACTGATTAGTGGGCTACCGAGGTAAGAGGAGACAGTGGACCAGTCAAGGCCAATGGCGCCAATTCCAAGACCGTAGAGACCAGAACCAAGCTGCTGGGCAAGGATGGAGTGAGGGAATACCCAGCAAACCCAAGAGAGGGAGCTGAGCATGGAGAAGAGGTATCCAGGGAAAACATAGTATGCAAAGCTACTGATGAATGCCACTATGAAGAACTGGTTGCGAGTCAAACCTCCTTTCTGGCAATCCTCTTTCTCGTGCAGAGCCCTGCAAGTAGATAAAAAGCAGATCGATCAGTTTGCACATTTCAGTGAACCTAAATTCTCAAACATCCGTTTAATATATCTAGATTGTGACGAGACTATTACTATAACAGTATTGATTGCACAGTTCAGTAACATATGATGAAATGTGAAAGCATATGTGCGCTTGACTTTGAAATGATCGAACAACAGTATCAAACGGTTAACTCATCAATTTCAATTAGGGCAACTTGTACTTGCTTGATAATAGCTTTGACATGATTCATAAGACACAATGTTTGAAGTGTTTGAAGACGGATGGAGATGCGGCTAACAACCCAGAAAAGTTAAGTTTCAGATTTGATTAAAGGGCGTACTGTTTTAGAAACAATTGGTTCGTAGTAACTGTCCAGTCCCCACGCGATGGGACCAGAAATTCAAATTGCATATCAGAGATAAGGATCTTCCTTGAATTGGCTATGAATTGCTTAATATATTTTGATGCCTGTCTTATACCTGAACAGGGAGACTTGCGCCAAATTGTACGGCCACCACATGGCCGCCGGCTCCACCAGATATCTCCGGAATATTCCCGCCCATCCAAAACCCAGCACCTGACATGGACACCACAAATTGCTAAGATCGAGAAGACGAAAGAGAAATTGTACAGTACTTGTGGCACGCAAGATAAACCCGCGTGGTGATGACGAAGAGCAGCGACACGAAGAAGGAGATTTGCTTCTGGTAGAAGATCCTGATGGCAGTGACGACATGGACAGCCAAGAAGGTGCCTCCGCCAGAGCTGGCGAAGACGGTGATGAGCACGTGCTCCTTGACGTTGAAGGGCCCCGGGTTGAGCGTGAACTCCCACCGGCTCCCCTTGAGGAAGACGCGGTCGGTGAGGGTTGCGGCCATGAGATGGCCCAGCGGCAACACCGCGATCTGGGCCGACGCCGAGGTGACGAGGAGCGGCTCCTTCCGGTACCAAAAGAACTGGTTCAGGAACGAGAGCAGCACGCAGGAGGCCGCGCCGAGGACCCACACGCGGAACGTCAGCACGGGCGTCGCGGGGTCGTCGTGCACCGGCACGGTGAGCGCCACCTGCTCGATCGGCGAGTTCTCTTCCTCCACCGGCACTTGAGGAGACTGCATTTGCTGAGTAGACTTACCTAGGAGGGGAAATCTGGCATCCTCTTCTTCCTTGACTTCTCGAGGGTTGCCCATTTTATTGTTTCTTTGATTCTTGGTTTAGGGTTCACCTGCAGATGAACTTCTGATCTGAGATTTCATTGCTGGGTTTCCTTGCCTTTCAAATTTTGTCAGTGGGGAATGAGGGAGCAATGTGGAAACCATGCGGAGAAAAAAAATCGAAAATATTCTCCAAGGCGTCATTATTGTTGGTGGCGGATTCGATCCTATGATTTCTTTTTTAGAGCGCACTGTACGTTCATGCACTGGTTACGCAGCGTGCCTTTCGACAAAATTGCTCTCGCCTGACTGCAAAATAAAATTACAAAAAGAGAGGCATAGCTCCAGTAGACTACTACTACGGACGCCGTTCGATTTATTTTATTAAGCAGCTTAATTATAAAAATAGACCGTGGGCCCGCCGCTCGCTTGTTTCGTTCTGCCCGCCACCGCACCACTGTTGTTGCTGAAATTAAAAAATTAAAAAAAAAACAAATTTCGTACTGCAGCTTTTGCTCAGCGCGGGAACTCGCATATTATTTTATTTTAATACAAATAATGGTACAACTGTGCTTCCCATTTATGAAATAAAAAATAGAATATTATTTTAAATAATATACTTATTTATTATTTAAAATTATAAATTTTGATATCACATACATTACATTTTATCATAGTTGTAAATCAATTAATAGGAAAACAAATATTCCTACATATATGATTAGAGGGGGATGACAATGGATCGGGTCGATCAAGTTTTGTCATCTTCGATCTTGATCCCAGAAACTTTAACCCTATACCTAACTCCGTAGGAAATCTGAACCTAATCGGTCTAAAAAATAAGTATATATTATAAATAGTACTTTAAAATTAATTTTTATTGTATATTCATACTATATAAATAAAAAAATATTTTACATAAATTATATAATTTTTTTATAAATAATACTAAAAATAATTAATAAAGTATCAAACTATTATAAATTTAGTAACTAGGTTATAACTTAGAATAAGTAAATTTATTATTTTAATAATCTGAGCGCGTTCGATATCGTGTTCAGGGCGAAAATCTGAATTCTCATACCCAACCTCGATCAGACTTTATTTAGTTAGGTATTCCTCAAACCCAATCCGAGACTCAGTCAACTCAAGTTTTTCCTGTTGACTTTAGATTGGGTTGAGTCGGATCAGAGATGGACTTTCTTATCATTCCGTGACTGACACGTACCAAGATGTCATGTAGGTCAAACTCTGTGTCGTCCTTACTCATATCAAAATCGCATATATTAATTTTAATCTAATCTATAGTTATGATATTATATTGTATTTATTATTTGATTTTTAAATTATTATTTAATGCATGTTAACTTACTAGATTTATTTGTTACCATCATTATAATTTATGATTATTATTATCGATATGATATGATTATTATTATTTAATTATTATGTCGTATGCATTTAAACCAGGTTCTTATTTGGCCCCGCTGCACGTGCGGACGATACACATCAACACAGACAACGGGTCGGACTCGAGGCAATTACCGGCAGAAGTTCATCGGAACAGCGATCCGCGGGTTCGCAGTGACCGGAATACGGTCGCCAGAAGGGGAGTTCACTGGAATAAGGGCTTAGCAAGGGCACAAGAAGCCGGAGAAGGGACAAGGTTAGGGAAACAATTCGCCGAGTCTCGTCGTAACACAGTACGCCGGAACAAAAATAGAGGACCACCCGCGGCCATCGCTGCTCTCCGGAACAAGGAGAAAGTCGGAACGCATCGCCGATGGCTTGGAAATAGCGGAGAACCACTGATGGGTGCGTCAAGTTTCGCGAGAAAACAAAAGGGGGCGCCGGAGTTTCGTTGCGGCCCGGGCAAGGGCCGAGGTCGGTCGGCTCCGAGCTTTAGAACGAAGCGCGGCCGAGTCCGGCGAAGCAGGAAGAGGGGCAGGGACGGCGTCGCAATGTCGACGAGTCTGTGGGATAAAAAAAATGAGAGGGAGAGAGAAACGGGAGGGGGTGATGTGTCACACCCCGCGAATCGTTACTCCGACGAACTTGAGTTTGTGTGCCGTAGTCAAAATTTTATCCCTCAATTTTGACCCCATGTTGAGCTTTGACCCGGTGCTCTCTCGCCTCGTGCTCCTCTCAAGCTTGGCTGAGTCACCTTCAACCGCGCCATCATCTTCATGTGTACACACGTAACTCATCACCTGAAGAACAAGAATGTGCTGGCAGAGAAAGGGCATCGCGCCTCGCCCTCAGCCTCATCACAATCGTTTGTTAGCCCACTAGAATGATACAAGAACTTGTTGATGGAAACAAGGAACAGTGAAGGGAAATCTGCTTCTTTACTACACAAAGAATTACAAACCCCTTGTCTATGCCAACGACCCCCGTCGTCGGTGCCCTTGTCCCTCCCTCGCCGGTCAGCAAACACACACTGCCGGTTACAAATACTCACCTGGCAGCAACCTCTACTGCTAGATTTTAAAGTCCTCACAGAACTCTTCGATGGCGTCCTACTCTCCATCGGCATACATAGTGTCGTCCCTCAACGTACACTAGAACAAAGCTCCTCAGGCCCGGTGGGGGGCATCTCTAACTAACTCAGATGCCGCACACCGCACTCACTAAAGAGGGGGCTCCTTAGCCCCCGATGAAGCACTCCAACAGCACTGCACCGCCTCTGGTGGGGATGCCTCTGCACAGACGCCGCACACACTCTATAAATCACCCTCCTGGTGATTATAAAGGGATGAGGAGAATACCGCTCGTGATCCCACTTGGACCACGTTGCTGCAACCACCCGAACCGCTAAGAAACCGCCAAGGAACTGCCACTAACCCATGCTGAGGCAACCGCCCGTCTCCACATTTGAAGCTCGCCAATCGTCTCATCGCCAACCGTCGAAGTTGTTGTCCGCGTCCAGAAAGCACGCCGAAGAAGACGCTCCCGTTCGATGTGGATGTTGACCCAAATATTGACTAGAATTTGGGCTTTTTAATCGTGGCTTTGGGCTGTGGCCTAGGCCTGCTTCATCTAGCCCGGCTTAGAGGAGTTGGGGTGTCACATGATGGGACGGAGCGGCAGATGAGACGAGAATATTCGCCGCCGCCCATCCCCATCATTAATGACGAGATCAGTCATTGCGTGATTGGTCCCTTTGCTTGATTAAGGATTATGCTGAAATTTATTGCTTGAAAAAAAAATATGTCAGTGGCCCGCCAAAGATTCCCATTCGGCCATTCCCTTGGAGAGCCATCGAGCTTCACGTGGGTGCGTTTTATGAGTATGGTGGGTATTTAAATTTTTTAAGCGAAATTATTCAAATATTTGTTAGAATCTTAGCGTAAAAATATAATTTTAATTTAATTATTATTTCAATTTTTTAATAAAAATAAGAAAATTAAAATAAGACGATATTTTACCATTGAATAGAGCTTAAAGCATGATTAATCAAATTATACTAAATTTTTTTTAATATTTCTTAAATATTTTAAGAAACTAAATTTAAACGGTTGAATCACTTTCAAAGGCCCTCCTGATCAGAATAGTCGATTAGATAGAGGGTGGATCAAATTAGGGTTCTTTGCCAAGATTTATGGGAAAATTCAATCCAAATTAACATTTGTAGTAGGTATTATTTTGAATTCTTGCATCTACTCTCAATGCAATGCAAGCATATCGTAAATAGCATATGTTCTTATCACATGCTGATCACGTGCAATTTTTTTTTTAAAAAAGGAAATTTTCGAATAGGAGAGAGAACCCTAATGAATGTAAGAAGATATAAATAAGCAAATCTTGGGCGAGACGGGCCTGGGCTGGTCCAAATGAACCAGATCAAAGAGATCCATGGCTTCACCCTCCGCAATGGCATCGACGACGTCCAGGCCCTCGTCCTCAAGCTGCTCCAACTCCCCAACCTCCCCTACGCCCACGCCCTCCTCCTCTCCCACCCCCACCCCCCGCCCACCTTCCTCCACAACAAGCTCTTCCAGGCCTACGCCCGCGCCGCCGCGTTCGGGCCCTGCGCCGCCCTCTTCTCCGGCATGCGCTGCCCACCCAACCCCCACTCATTCGTCTTCCTCTTCTCCGCCTGCGCCGCTTGCGCCCGCCCCGCCCACGGCCGCGCTCTCCACGCCCGTTTCCTCCTCTCTGGCTTCCCCTTCGACGCCTTCGTCGCCACCTCCCTCCTCGATTTCTACGCTAAGTCTGGCCTCCTCGATTCGGCCCGCCGCCTGTTCGACGAAATTCCCGGGCGGGATGTCGCGATGTGGAACTCCATGATCCGCGGGTACTCCCGAGGGGGCGATGTGGAGAAGGCCAGGGAGTTGTTCGAGGCGATGCCTTTGCGGAATGTCATCTCCTGGACGTCCATGGTATCTGGCTACGCGCAGAACGGACTGTATGAGGAGGCTATTTGTGTGTTCGCCAGAATGTGGGAGAAGGGGGAGGTTAAGCCTAACGAGGTGACGCTTGCGAGCGTGCTTCCGGCTTGTGCCCACCTCGGGGCGATGGGGCTGGGACAGAAAATAGAGGTATATGCCCGAGAGAACGGATTGCTTCGTAATGTGTTCGTGTGTAATGCTCTGCTGGAGACTTACGCCAAGTGCGGGAACATTGAACGTGCTTGGAAGGTGTTCAATGGGATGGGAGCAAGTAGAAATTTGTGCTCTTGGAATTCGATGATCGTGGGATTGGCAGTGCATGGGAAGTGGCGCGAGGGTCTTGAACTTTTTAAGGAAATGAAGGTACGGAACTTATATTACCCATTTCTCAAGAATGAAAACTCTTATTCCAGATTTATGTAACACAAACTAAAGATTCCAGTCCATTGATAACCAAAATTTGATATTTCAGATTCTGTTTTGTCTATTCATCAGCTTTATTTTTTCCTCTCTGCCCTAACGCAGACATATACCTTTCATTTGTTACTAGACATAAATGAATGATTATTCATCATTTAATCAGCTCTTTGCTACAGTATTCACTTGTAATTATTTGTCTTGCTAATGATATGTAATCACTATTTGTCTTCTAATTTCCCCTGATATATCTTTTAATCTATAGGAATACGGATTGGACCTTGAGTTCAATTTTATCAAATCTTATCATGGCATCCGATCACGCATTAAGAGTTTTCTAGGTCTAGTTTTCCATTTTGCCATGTCTATATAAAACTACTAGCTTGATCTTAAAGAGGTATAGGGGAGTGTTACACCATACAAATGTAGATTTGGCCTCCTCTTGTGATAAGTGATTATCCAATCAAATCTGAATGAAATGCAAATTTATGACTGTCACAACTTTTTGCCTATTAGAAGGTATTCTATACAAACTGTATAAACATCAAACAAAGCTATTATAAGTCATGGGCATTCAAAAGGCTCCACTTTTTCACGAAGGAAACAATGAAAAAGCTCGGGGGTAAATGCTTTGCAAAATTATTTTTGTTTATTTGATTCTACTTGACACTTAACTAACAAGCTCTTCACTGCTAGGCAGGAGGATTTATCCCTGACGATATCACACTTGTTGGTGTTCTCTTGGCTTGTACTCACGGAGGATTAGTGGATGAGGGGGAGTATTTGTTCAATTCTATGGAAAGTGACTTTCTCATTACTCCCAAAATGGAACACTATGGTTGCATGGTTGATCTTTTAGGACGTGCTGGACTCACAAAAGAAGCCTACAGCCTGATAACAAGTATGCCAATGGAACCAGACTCAGTGATATGGGGTGCTTTACTAGGTGCTTGCAGCTTTCATGGTGACATCCAAGTGGCAGAAATTGCTTTTGGTTTCCTATATAAGCTTGAGCCATGGAACCCTGGAAACCTTGTGATTCTTTCAAATATATATGCATCATCAGGGAGGTGGAATTGTGTTGCTAAAGTTTGGAAACTGATGAAAGGAAACCAACATAGAAAATCAGCTGGTTATAGTGTTATTGAATTGAATGGAATTATGCATAAATTTCTTGTGGAGGACAAATGTCATCCTGAATTTGCAGAGATCTATACTGTCTTAGATGAGATCACGATGATTATGAGACTACTTGGTTACAAACCTAATCTGAATCTCCTGGCGGAAAGCTAAGTAGTAAGTTATTGGTAATGTTGTTTCCTGGGGGTGTATGAGATGAATAAATTGCTGAAAAACACTAAATAAGTCCAACTAATCTTTAAGCATTCTACGGCTGAACAGAGTTAAATGATCATTAGCTTGGTTGATTTGACTACTTGGATTGAAGAAATAAGCACTTCTCACCATTATATTGAACTTGTCAAATCCAAAAGCAGCAATTGTTTCAGGTTGAGAAACTCATCCTCAATTTGGCTGATCTCAGATCTGATGGAGAAACTTCATGCTGGTATTTTGTGCACCTCATAATATTTAAGTTTTGAGTCAATGGTGTTGCAGGATCTTAAAGTTGTAAACAAGCTCACTATTGTCCAAACACTTTCCAGTGTCAGGTTCAATCAGCGTGGGAATGGAGGCTTCTTTATGTCTATGTGTATACGTGGTCTGCTCTAGAAGCAGCGTGTTGTAAAGTAACAATACAGAAGTTGAACACTAGAAAAATGAATCAGGGAATGCAAATAGGCTTTCATTCTTCAATAAGGTGAGTTAAATGACTACTTTTTATCGTCATTCTTGATTGATATGAGTTTTACTAGCATATATAAATTCAGTAACGAACTGCATTCTCACATAACTACTTGCTTGGGCGAGGAAGTTCTTTATAACAAGGTAGCCTAATTTCTACTAGTGTGTTTTTGCCATACTCACCAATCTAATAGTTTTCTCTGACAGTTTCATTCAACACCTGATTTTGAGAAAGTAATAAAGCAAAGCCATTTGCGGAAAAAGAGATTATTAACTTAGCACCGATTTGCTTGGATACTTGATTTGTCCGAGTAATATAGGAAATATCAAAAAGCTTTTGCTGTGTTTTTATCAAGGACTGAAGGTATTTTCTTTCCTTAAAGTGGTAATTGCCCACACTGGGTCTCACAAGATAAAGGTTGTTTAATTACTAAATACTTGAATCACTCTGTCACCATATGGAAGTTGGATTGCAGCAACTGCCATAATCTCCATGCTTCAATGTTTCCTTGCCACGTCATGATTTCCATTGACAATTCTACCTTGTTTTCTTTTGTCACCTTACCTCATTCCTTCTTCTTTAGCAGGCTCAATCTTATTGAATTCAATCTTCATCGCAAATTTAGGATTTTAAGCTTGCATTTGGTGGTAATGCCTCATTTCAAACGTGTGAAAGTTAAAGTTCCTTTCACGCTTCACATTCGTCAAGATTTTCTCCCCCACATACACTTGGATCTTAAATTCACCCTTGGGCATTATGCATATGTAATTTTCGCTTTAGTTATCATAATTAGAAACTTTACTTTTGTATCTACTCTATTATGAACGCATGACTTTTATATATATATATATATATATTGGTCGGTTTCTTTCATTATTATGTTTTTGACCTTGATAAATTAACTGCAGGGGCTAACTGATCTGGCTTTGAGACAAATTAAAATGTTTTATTGTGAATGAAAGTAATCTCTGCTGTATAATTATGAAGGCTCATCTCAAGAACTTTGGCATAGAAGATAGCAAAGCGGCATTAGATTGTACAATAAGGTTAACTTTTTCCTTGGTGGGGAAACGTTTGGCATAGTTTTATAGTCTGTGATATGTCAATCATGGACGGTACTGAGGTAATCTATTGGTTCTTTGTTATAATGATTTTTCCTTGTAAAAAATGTTAGATGAATTATATGCAACTAGGAATCATGTAACTCTAAGATGAGCTCAAGTGCGTTGGCCTGTGAACAATTAGTGCTTGAATTTAGTCTATTTAGATCTACACCAAAGTTACCAACTTGTTTGAGTCTTAAATGTTAATTACACTGCCAAAAACGGCAATACCTATTCTTATTTATTAACAAACTAATATTGTTTTATTGTGTAATATAGGCTGCAATGAAGCTCCGATCAATGGGGTTTGCCGCAAATATTCTTGGTGTGACTATGCAAGAGAACTAGGAAAAGTTCAATCCTGGGTTTGGCGTCTTCCTCCGGAACCGATTAATCAGGAGAAAAAAATTTTAGATAGGTGACTTGCCTAAGATTTCTAGATTGTGCCTGCACATCTAATAGCATAAATCTTAGCCTTTATTCTAATATAATACATGAGCCCAACAATGTATATATAGTTCATGTATGTTAGTATAGTACGTAGGTTCAATAATATAGAATATATGTACTTGTTCGAAGAGCCTTTCTAAAACTCCTAAGAACCCGAGTTCCTTGTACTGCTCGAGATGGTTGCTGGAAACCTTCGAAGTTGAAAAGCAATAAATCTGGAAAGCAAAGTCGATTCAAAGAGTACTATAACAATTTGTTGGCTCTGGCTGCAACTCCTTCACGGCCATTATTTGAAGGTAAATCTAATATGGTTATTTACAATTATGAATTTATGTGAATGTCATGATCTAAATAGGCTGGCTTATATTATCGTTGACAGACTCCTTTTTTATGGTAGAATTTATTGACTTTTTCACATTTCAAAACTCATCTGAAAATTTAAGCAATGTCTTACATTTTATGTACTTCAAAAATTGGATGCACAATTTCCAAGTTCACATTTAGCACGTGCTAAATTAAATAAATCATTTATAATTATCCATGTAGTCTTAGAGTTTCACTATAATTGTACAATTATGAGGTGATTAGGCAATAGTTTGTGTATTGAATGGGAATGAATTACATATTTAAATCTTGGTCACACATGATACAAATATTAGGAAGTAAAAGTGGATTAGCCAAATTCGTTGTACATTTTGCTTTTAACTAGGTGAATTAAAAGCCATTTTTTCTAAATTTTCTTTGGCATATATCAACGTGGGTCGATAGAACTTTAAAATCTGCCATATCCACTTTATATATATACACACACATTATCTAATTTATTTTAAGTAGCTCATAATAAAATCGTATGTTGACAATTTGGTCTTTATATTTGTTTACATTATAATCACTTTATATTGCTGAGTTTAATTAAAATAGAAAAAAAATACTTTTATAATTTTTAATTAAATTTAAATACTTTTATAATTTGTACCAATTAACTATTGCTACACACTTTACTTTGATATTTGATATATCCATATTATATTTTCTCTTTCTATAATTTAGTCTTGTTTATTAGGAAATCTATCAATGCATCCAATCTAATCAGCTATGGGCTGATTGGATCAGGTTAGATATTGCTAACGGAGGTGGATCATATATGGATTGGGTTTTTAAATATCCTCCGTTCCCATCCCTGTTAATATGGTAAACAGCCAAGCCTACTTTTTTTTTTCTATAAAACGTTCTGCTCTTTCTATATATCGTTATAATCAAACCTTTATTGTGTAACGGCTTTGTCATTTATGTCCCCCCCATTTTAAGCAATCCCGATCATCCCTTTAAACGGTTAACGCCCCCGTTGAGATCTACGTGGGCCCTGGTCGCTCACAATGGAAGGCCGGTCCCACGTGAAACCCGCCGCAGGTTGTCGAACCCAAATCCAACTCTTGGCCGTTATGCATCACCATTCAAGGATCTACTCCAATCGACTCACGCCATCTGCAGCCTTCCAAGCCCGCCCGCCCGCCCGTCCGTCCGTCCGTCCAATGGTTCGGTAGGCGGATTTTAAATGTAGCAAACGGGCGGCTGAGATGGAATATTGTAAAATTTAACCGCTTAAGGAAAGATCTTCTCACTTTTTCTGATCACAGCCGGACCATACACAAAACGGAAACTTTTGTACGCCAAAACTATACCACTGTGTACTATGTGGATCCCGCTCGGCGTGCGTTACCATGCGATTGGGTAACGATCTGGATAGAGCAAGGAGGAGCGCGTTCGAATTTTGGTTTTCGGGAAGGAGTAACTCATCGCTACTTCGCTTCCACCTGGCTACAACACATAACCATTACACCGCGGTGCAAGAATGTTTATCCGGTGACTCTCGTCTCCGTAGATAAATTCCCAAACCTTTCCCTCCATCGGCACTGATTCGACACCGCTCGAGCAATCCCCACCACCCCTCCAACCATTCTGCGAGCTCACTGCCATTCATCAATGGCGCCATCGGGAACGGAAGAGAGGCAGGGACAGCCGCGGAGGAGCATCCTTGTGACAGGCGGCGCGGGGTTCATCGGCACGCACACCGTGCTTCAGCTTCTGGAGGAGGGCTTCCTCGTCACCGTCATCGACAACCTCGACAACTCTGTTCCCGAAGCGATCAACCGCGTGCGTCTCCTCGCCGGCCCGAGTCTCTCACAAAATCTCGAGTTTTTCATTGTAACCCTCTCTTGCTTTATCTCCTCAGCTTCGAACTCGTTTCTTCTGCGTCTATACTTGGGTTGGTTTGAATTTGTGTTTGCACTTGCGTGCAGGGCGATTTGAGGAATAAGGAGGACTTGGAGACGGTCTTCTCCAATAAAAGGTAAGGGTGTTCTACCTTTTCCATCTCCTCTTCAATGCTATTTTGGCGATACATGAACGGTGTTTGAAAGGATTAGAGCTTCACTTTACATGCGGCTTCCTAGATCAAGAGGCCGCTTTGTACTGAAACCTAAGCAATAGTCGCGACGAAAACAAGTGTAGATTTATATAAAAGTCATGAATCTCAATGAACAATTTTTTTTTCGAAACTTGGGATCAAAATTTGAAGAGAAGCCGTGCATCTTGCTTAAGTTTCGTAGATGGAGGTGAAAGAAAAGTATCTTTTTTCTTAGAATATAAACTATTTTTAAGTAAGAAAATATGTCTTTCCTGAATTTTGCATCCGATTTAATATAAAGCTCGGTGCTTTACGCCAGAATCAATGTCGAGGGTTAAGGCATTTTATGCTCAGAATTATTCCATTTCGGTGGTTTGTTGCTTTAGTGGATGGTTATCTGCCCACCATCTTCTGTAACAAGCTGGCTTCATGTTAGAATTGTACCATTGCCAATGCTTAGTTGCGTGCGTGTGTGGTTATCAAGCACAATCTTTTGGAATCAAGTTGGGCAAAACTAGTTCTCTTCCGCCATTGAGTTCTATGAATTTGATATGACTACCTACTAGTTCTATTGGTCAAAGGGTTAGTAAGTGTGATATGTAATGCTTCTTACATGGGCAATACATGTGCCCAGAAACTTAAATCAAGGATTCATAGTCCTTTGGCCTTACCTCTAGTAGCAACTTATTTGAAATGATCATGGGTGGCTTGTCCTCATTGTCTTTCAAGAAAAACACAAGAGAGTGCCAATTCTTTCATCATTTAAAACATATATAGATATATCTTTTCTTGTTGGTCAGGCTTTTGAATTGTTGTAGGGAAAAATGAAAAACTTATTCTTCATTTCCGTTGGTCTATGCAAAAGCAATGGTCATTACTATGCTTTTGACTCTCACTTGTGGCATTTTTTTTTCCTGCAGATACGAAGCAGTCATTCATTTTGCAGGGTTGAAGGCTGTAGGTGAGAGTGTGGTGAAGCCTTTGCTCTATTACAACAATAATTTAATTGGAACAATAAATTTGTTCGAGTACATGGCAAAAAATGGTTGTAAAAAGGTATTTTCTTCTTCCTCATAGTTTTTTCTATCTCTTTTTATCCTTCCTGTTCCTCATTGCATATCTTCTTGGTATGGTTATTCGACATATTTTAAACTGTTTCTCTAATACAAGATGGTATTTTCGTCATCTTGTACTGTTTATGGTCAACCGGAAAAAGTTCCATGTGCTGAAGACTTGGAGCTGAGACCAATGAATCCGTATGGCCGAACAAAGGTATGCTGAGAATTATTTCATAATAAAGCCAATTACATTTTTTTTTTATGATGGTAGATTGTTTTCAAGGAAATTTGTTTTATGATTTTGTTGTTCCACAGCTTTTTCTTGAAGAGATAGCTAAGGATATCCAAAAGTCTGATCCGGAATGGCGAATCATATTACTAAGGTACTTCAACCCTGTTGGTGCTCACGAGACTGGCCAAATTGGGGAGGATGCCAAAGGAATACCCAACAACTTGATGCCTTACATCCAACAAGTCGCTGTGGGAAGGTTACCTGAATTGAATGTGTATGGTTATGATTATCCAACGAAAGATGGCACTGCGGTATGTGCATTTCTGCTATTCCTGATGCTATATTGTATGTGTTCATTTCAAACTTATATTCAGAGTCACACTAGGGGTGCGTGCATCTATATCATATCTGATTTGATAGTATGTTTATGTTATTTCAAACTTGTGGTCAGAGAATAGTATGCTGCTGTTGGCAGTGCGGTAGTATATAACCCTTTCTATTTTATCTTGCGAGAGTGTATCAATGTCACCAATCCTCTGATTCCAATAATCGAGAATTTTGAATCGCAAATATCTAATTTCTAGCAGTATTTTCCTTGTTAGTTCTGAAGTACTTGATGATCTGTGAGTTGTATGATATATTAAAAGTACTTGCTCTTTTTAGTATTTTCATTCATCAAGGTTTTTGATTAGGGAATACAAGTGCTTTGGAAAAGAGGGCCTTTGTTTAGTTAATTTCTGTTCTCTAACTTCTCTTATCAAGCATATCAAATTTAAACCTACTGTTGAAATGCGAATTTTCTCTGTACAGATTCGTGATTTCATTCACGTTGTAGATTTAGCCGACGGCCACATAGCCGCTCTCCATAAGCTTTTTGCTTCAGAGAAGATTGGCTGTACTGCGTACAACTTGGGAACCGGATTCGGCACCTCGGTTCTTGAGATGGTTGCAGCATTCGAAAAGGCATCTAGCAAGGTGCGTTTCAGTCTTTCCTTCAGGATCAACTGAAGAATCACGCAACATAGCTTACGTTTACGACCCTCTTCATAATTTTTAGAAAATCCCTGTGAAGTTTTGCCCTAGACGACCGGGTGATGCCACGGCTGTTTTCGCAGCGACAGAGAAAGCAAAGAAAGAACTGGACTGGAGGTATGTTCATTGGCTTAACTCAATTTAACTTTTGATGTTGAAGTTGCTTTAAGCACAACTCTTGAATGCGGCTGGTGGTCTCTATATACCTGTGAAATTCATTGTTGAATTTCTGATGCCTAAATGCTGCTTCTGCAGGCCGAAGTATGGCATTGAAGAAATGTGCAGAGATCAATGGAAGTGGGCAAGCCAGAATCCATTTGGTTACGAGTCCCACCAATCTTCTAAAGGAAATTAATGGAGATCGAGAGCCTAAAAATCTGATACGTATACTAACCCATACATGCAGTATGATATTTATTTTTGTGTTAATTACCGAAATGTTATCTAAAAGAATGTAATAAGATGAACGCAAACAATTTTTCATGGATTTGCATTTAGAATAAATGTTCAGAAACAGATATATCTAGAATTCATCATTCTACTTGGTTCGTCATTGCACAGACTAGTATCTTCTTTAGCTTATTGGCAACTCTCCAACTAGTTTGCCTCTCATTGACCCTACGATGATCTCCATTGAAACATCGCATGTTCTACTTTCGTGGCGTATACAGTGGCAAGACACGTTGGAATGAACTTCATAAAAAATCTACTCTTTTTAGGACGAGTGACGTGTCGACGTGTGTCAGCAGAGAGTGCTGAGTCACATGCGTACGTGTTCTCTTCTTCTGCCGGGACATGACTGCATCAAACGTTGAAATAATTTTGCTTACAACGCAACAAAACATGCTCATCGAGGAGGCAGGCCAAGCATTCAATTCCGCAGCAGGCTCCGCAGACCGTGGCGTTAATGCGCACAGCTGGCAGCCAGGCCCGCACCTTTAATGCGCGCCCAGTGGCCAGCCCCATAGCCCCCACCACCCGGCCCCCACTTTCCCTTATCCCAGCCATCATCCAACCGATTACACGTGCATGCATGCATGAAAGGATTAGATTAATATATATAAAAAAACATAATACGAACCAAGCAGTGACAGTACAAAAACTAGTAGATGACAAAATATCATGACAATTGAATTAATTACATCGACCAGATACGGCAGCCCTGCATGCATGTGTGTATTAATGTCATCCACCCATTTATAATTATTTTCTTCTACAAACAGTGTTTTGCCTTTTTCATTAATTAAGCACACGCACCGGGGTCCGGGTTCGGTTGGGTCGACGGATCGAGTCAACGCCCCAGCCAGCGAACACCCTAACTAAAGTCAAATCTTGCCTCTACGACCCATACGCCGGCTTCGTTCTCGATTCCCAGGTCCTCAATCGTCGCAGTGGAGCGCGGTCTTGATCTTCTGCAGGGTGCAGGAGATGAGGCCGTTGACGGTCTCCACGGACTCCACCGTCAGCTTCGCTGTCGGCTGCCCGTTGACCAGGATCTGGAATCCAACTGTCAGCAGCGACCCGCCACCGGTTCGGCCGGAGGTGCAGTCGGGAAGGATCGCGAAGCCGGAGGGAAGGAGGGCGACGTATGCGGAGTCGCCGCCGTTCATGACGAGGTGCATGGCGGGGACGTCCACCGGCGCGTACACCACCATGGAGCCCGTCGCGTCCGCCCACGTCTCCTGCAGGATCAGCATGGACGTCTGGTTGGAGTTCACTGCCTGCATGCCACGTCACCAATCACGCATATATTTATTCTACGCACAATTTGTGCAACGGACAGGTCTGCATGCATACAAATATATGTAGAAAAATAAACATAATAAAATAAGTATGCATCATAATCTTCCAATTTTGACAAATAAAAGTGTATTAAATTTGTTTTTGGGAGAACATACATTCAGATTAAAATAGTCTGAGGGGTATATATATAAGATTGGCTAAGTTACTCATATATGGATCTTATTATATATATATATATATATATAATTTTTTTTAAAAAAACAATCTACCAAATCTTAGTTGTGTATAGATAAATTGTTTGAAGATATAGATCTTTTCTAACCAAAAAAGATGTTTATTGTTTAGTTAACAAATACATAATATTTTATTAAAAAATGCAAAAGCTAATAGGCCTGCCTAATTATATAATTTTTTAACATATATGGACTTAGATCTTTTTAGTGATAAATGAACTCTCAATCAAATCTTTAATATTTATAAGTATTTTTTGAAGCTAATTTATTTTATAAGCAAAAAAAAGGGTAATTAAATAGTTGAAATGCAATGAGCAATTTGAAGATTTGAAATCCCAAATAATGAATATGGATTTTTATGTAAATAAAAACTAAATAGTTGATGCTTACGCTGGCCCGGAGAAGGGAGACGGCGTTGTCGGCGTCCTGACCCTTGGCAATGCGCGCCATCTCGTACATGGGCCCACCGTTGGACAGGATGTCCCACTTGCTCCGGAACGCCGCCTCCCGGAGAAAGTGGAACAGCCGGCTCGCCGGCATCGGCATCCACACGGACGTCGCTGCGCTCAGCACCACCCCCGACGGCTCCCCCGGCTCGCACACGCTCTTCCGCGTCATCACCCGCACGTCCTTCCCGATGCTCTCCGACTCAAGCCTGCTCCACTCCCCGCCACTCCCCGATGACGACGAGCAGACGCCGCCGCAGAACGCCCTCGTCATCCGCTGCGCTAGCTTCAGCATACTCCGCCTCCCGCCCGGCGTTATCGCCTCTGTGTCAAATAATCCCAATTAATCGCGCACCGCATAAATTAATACGCATCGCTCTAAGACAATCAAGTTACCGTTTTCGTCGAGGGGAGTGATGGAGGAGGACATGAGGACGGCGAGGCACTCGCACTGGCGCTGGAGGGTGGCGAGCCACCGGCCAGCGCCGAAAGCTCGACCGGAGCGGAACAACGGCCGGTAGAGGTGGTGCACTTGTCCTTCGTCATACTCCACGTGTTCCACCCATGTCACCTGCATCAATCGATCTAATTATTTAGCGATTTTCCTCAAGTTATTATCAGGCAATTCAACCTTTTGTTCTCTAACAGTATGGGAGAATTAATCAAAAGAAGGACCTTGGAGCAGCCATTAGACATGTCTTGCACCACGCAGCCGGAAGGCATCCTCCTGCATCCCTGGGAAGAGAAGCCATTCCTTGCAGAGTCAACGGAGACGTCAACCACGGCCCATATCCCCTCCGCGTGCTGCTTGCAGAACCTCAAAAAGCTCACCTCCCGAACCCCGACCAGCGGCGACAGCACCTGGAGCTCCGCCTGCATCTGCATCCATTTCCAAAACCCTAGCCGGATCAAAAAATCATGGATCTGGTGAATTTAATTGATTAGCAAAGCTGAGGCTTTCTCACAAGCTGAAGAGCTCCGTCTCTAGTCCCGCCGACGCCGCTGGATATCACTTCCGAAGTCAAAGCTTTGGCGACGATGCACGGGAACATGTCAACCCACCGGGTCTAATTCAAAACCGAAGCATTTAATTAAAGCATCAGATTAATGTGATACACTCGGGCATTAAATTTCCGGAGCAGGTAGGAATTTTGACTTACTGAATCCATGAGGGTCTCAACGAGGGCGAGGCTATTTATAATGACCACCGCCGTCTTCCGCGTCGCCTCTGCCACGTAGCCTACCGGAGACAGGGCCGCGACCCGGCGAAAGCTCCGGTGGTACTGCTCCATGTCCAACACGTCCACTCCGGAGCCATCCGAGCTCGACAGCCACAGTGGCTCCTCCACCTGCGCCATGGCCACCAGCTCCTCCATCGCCGCAAGAGCGAGCTCCAGCAGCAGGCTCCTCTCCTCGTTGACACTGGGCAAGAAGTGGTCCTGAAGGGCGGCGACAGTGGGTGCCACCGTGGTGAGACCGGTGAAGCCGAGCGTTTGCGAGATGGGGCCGGCTAAGGAGGCTACGGACTTGCCGAGGAACTTTCCGGCGAGGGAGCAAACCCGATCGAGCTCTTCTTTGAGCCGGGCGTTCTCGATCCGGAGGTGCTGCTCCTCGATAGAGACCTCCCCGAGCATCGCCGGAGATCCGCAGCTGGTGCAAACGGGGCTCCGCATCGCTTCCCGGATAGCCATGTTCTCCGCCCGCAGCTTGTCGTTCTCTTGCCGAAGGATCGAATTCTCATGTCTCTCGATTTGCGTCTATGGTCAATACATGGCCAAGAAGATTCAACGCACGCTCAATCAATACCAAACCATCGGGAGAAATTGAATCTAAAGTTGTACCTTCATCTGCGTGCGTCGGTTCTGGAACCAGAACTTGACCTGCCGCGTCTCCAGGTACAGCCGCTTGCTGAGCTCAAGCCTCTGCTTCTCGTCCGGGTGCGGACACTCCTTGAATAAACTGCATCATCAAATTTAATATACAGCTTGTAGTTTGATCGAATCGAAGCCTCAAATGGAATCGAGATCGATCGCGCTTACGCTTCGAGTTCTTGGATTTGTTGAGGAGTGTGACGGTGGTATCGCTTCGTCTTCTTGCGGGGGTTCTCCTGATCCACGTCATCGCCAGAGATACCTTCCAAGTTCTCGCTTCCCGACCTGCTGTCGTTCTCCTCCTCCCTGTTTCGCTTGCCGGAGTCGCCGTCGCTGCCGCCGACGGCGTTCGATTGCTGTGCCAAGAAAATAATGGAGCCAATCACAGGAGATTTATAACGTGGATTAAGGCTTAGGAATCATCTTGATCTATCAATTACCAGGCCAAGAGAGAGGCCGGAGGAAATAAAGGGTCGCTGTGAAAGGAGGTGAGAAGGCGGCGACATATCTCCAGTGGACATAGCGGCCTTGCCGTATGGGACAGCACCGCCCGATCTTGCGCCGTCCGTTAATCCCCCAAAGTTCATCAAAGGTGCGTCCTTTTTCTCGCTGATCGTATCCCTCCAAGGCTGGCTCTCTTCGTTTGCTTGTGCTCTCATAATCTGTACTCCTTTTTCTTCCCAAAATCAAACTTTCCTGAGGAATTCATCAAAATTCAACGATGATGATTCAGAAGGGGAAATTTTGGGTGTAGAGAATCTGCTATACAAAACTAAGGAATGAAGCAGCAATGGAGTGATCAGAGAAGGCAAAAGCACAGAATTTATTGCGAACCTCCACTGCCACCTCCAACTCCTCCCTCTTTCCAGATAAAGAGTGGAAGAAGAAAAAAAGGCAGAAAAAAGGCCAAGCTTTTTTTCTTCTTTTGCTGATCAGCGACAGCGATCACCTTTTCCCTTCCTTCTCCCTCACCCCTCCCTCCTATATTTGCACCATCTAGAACCCTAACTCGCACAATTCCAGTGCTCACAAGATCAAATTTTTAACGTAGATAGCATCGAAAAATCCAATCTTTGGATCTCCTCTACATCATCCTCATCTACAGAAGTAGGACAGGCGGAGAAGCAAAGCCGTAATGGCTTCAGAATGGCAGCAGCGGAGTGGACGCTCCATGGCCCTCTTGATAAAAACCAGAAATTTGGACTCTACTCATTCTTCTTCCCCCACATCAACCAAACAATAATTTACTAATTTGTTGAACTTTATGTCTTCCTCTCTCTCTCTCTCTAGATCAAGGTAGTACAGTAATGGAGTAGACAAGTAGGAAAAGTTATCTTTTTTATAAAGATAAAAAATGGTTTGACTTTATGGGCACACTGCAATACTAGCCTGCGGTCAAAGACTCAAAGGGATCCTATTCAGTTTGAACTTTCGACCGGAAACCACCGACTATTTTTCATTTTTGTTTAAGATGAAACTTAACAGTGGAAGCAAAAGTAACAAAACGAATCAGATCAAGCTTATCTCAATCACACATTACCTCTCTGCTACATGGACATCTTTGAGTGGAGATGGAGGAAAAGGATCGAAGGGAGACACTGATGGAGACTGCAGAAAGGTCCGAGAAGATGAAGGGAGAGGGGAACGCAGTGCAGGCGGTCTGGTCTATAAGCTCCCAGGCGACCGTGAAATGGCGAAGTTACCCCTGGGTCGAGAGGATCCGGCGAAGGAAGGACATATGATTGTGATCCGACGGCTGACGGTGGAGGTTGGGCATTTTGGGAAGGGGATCCGCTGCGTCGTGGGGGGATTAATTGCAGCTACGCGGAGGAGGCGTTAATGAGGTGGTGGCGGAGGCGGATGCCGAGGTGGTGGTGCGCGTGTCCGCTGGCGGAGCAACCTGTGATGAAGAGTTAATGAACCGGCCGCGGCTTGGGGGAGGGGAGTTAGGAGTGCATGCACTGGCGAAGCTCCGTATCGGCGCTCATCCACGCTGCAAGAAGAGATGTAGTTTTTAAACGTGCAACGGGTGAGGCCGTCGTCGGATCGCTCTGATGAATGTTTGTGTGGCGTTCATGTGATCCGACGCTTGGAGGATGATGGTCGATTAGTGCAATGGGCGTTGGTCGTAATCCGGGCGAGCATTATGGTGATTCATGCATGCTCATTTGATGCATGGTATTGAAGGTTTGCCATCCGTGGCCGGGTGACTTTCGCGCTTGCCACATGGCGAAATGCTATTTGTCAATTTTAATTTTAATTTTTACTATATTTATTTGAAATATTATTATCTTACATAGAGTAAATGGAATACAATAAATAAAAATCTTAGAAAGAATATTTTATTATATATATATACACACACTTAGGGGATACAATTTCTTCACTTAATATCTGACAAATGCAAGAATTATAGAATTTTAATATTAAAAATAAAAAATTTTAAATTTTAAATTCTAAATCTTAAATCCTAAATATTATGATAAAATTTGAGACGCCAATAAGGGAGCTCATCTTAAGCTCAATGCATCGAAGAATTGGGAGCATGCCATATCAAAAGCCTAAGATTTGATGTGCGATAAACATAATTAATTTCTGCCATTAATGCATATGATCGACCTCAGGTGATATGATGCAATCTTCCGAGCCTATTGGAACTTTTTTTATTTATGGCATTAACATTTTCCTGTCCGATTTGATTCTTTATTAATAACCTTATTTATTGTTTGATCAGTGACACCACGCACCATTCCATTGTCCCTACTCTAAACTTTAATTATGTGTGTAATTAATTACTATATGCCATAATTATTAAATAAGAGAAAATTATGTTAAAAAAATTTATATTTACACTTACAATAATGGATTCAATATTCATAATGAAAGTGGACGATTATATAAGATGTATAGCCTTATGTAAGTTATGTTTGGTGGGATACTGGGATTATCAGAAGCGACGTCCAAAGTTAGTAAAGTTAAGATATAATTTAGTTTTATGTTCGGGCAAAAAGTAAATAAAGAGATTAATGTCTAGGTTTTTTTTTTTTTTTACTTTTTCTTATAAACTATTCATCCACTTAAGTAAACAAGCATATACTATTTTCCTTCTTATTTTCTCTCTTTTCTTTATAATTTTCCCTCAAAGTAAATAAGCCCTTAACGACAGCAACAAAAAATAAAGCTTATGAATAGACAAAGCAAAGACTCTCGTATATCAAATTTTGATTGTCAAGCAATTTGTTCCTTTAGGCGGAGAACGAGGACGAGTAGTCAATGAAAACTTATAGTGAATGAGGACGAATAGTGATATAATGAAAAATAAATTGTGAAGTTAGGACATAATTTTAGCCTTTGGTCTGATTCATACAAAAAATAAATATAGAGATTAATGTCTAAATTTTTCTTTTAAACTATTAGTTTGCCCAAATAAATAATCTATACTTCTTCTCTTTTTATTTTCTTTCTTTTTTTTTTCTATCTTTTGCGTAGTAAATAACTCCTAAGAGTTTGGCCAATCTTAGAAGCGAAGCAAAAACTTATATATAAGTCAATAATAATATTTTTAAATAATTTTATTAATAAATTACTAAATGTATTTTTCTTAATCTAAAAGCACAGTAATTTTTTGAAACATAGCTATTCCGAATTGCGATTAGAAAGGCCGGTGCGAACGTGTCAAAAAGAGAAAAAAGGCCTGGCCCACAGCGCGCCACGTGTTCCTCAAAAGCAGTGCCGGTGTAAAATTCAACCTGGCGGCCCGTTACAAGCAATGATGAAAGCCCACGGAGTGAAGCGGCAGCTCCCAGCGTGTACGCACCCTCCTAATTATATGCGGACATGTGGTTTCTTCCATATCAAGCAACAGTTTTGTCGGCACCGCTGCGCCACCAGACGTACCTACGTATCCAATCTAATCGGCTTAGGTTAAATTGATTGATGTGTTAATAATAATAATAATAATAATAATAATAATATTAATATTAATATTAATATTGGAGGATGCATGATTGATGGAGTGTGGATGGAGACGGGGAATGCATTATTAGAGAGTGGGGGTAGATAAGACAAGACGCTTAAAGGTGGCGCTTGTCCTTTGTTAACACCTTGTAATTTGACATCAAATCATGCAATCAAATTATCCCATGAATCATAGAGTCAAATGCTAAGCATCCACGTGGATGTGTTGACTCATATATGAATGATCATTCTTAGTGTTTGGATATTCATCGCAAATATTTTTATAAATATAATTTTATAGGTCATTTTGCAATAAGATTCTTCTTTGATGGCTTCTAGCATTGAATATTTTCTCAATTTTAAGGTTTTTTATTTTTTTTAACAATTTTATTGACACTACCAATCCTATTTTCTTTTATTATCATGATATTTTTGTAATTTAGGAGTTAGTATGCGAAAGTTTAAGGGAGACTATTGCAAAATTTTTTTGCTTATTCTAAATATTATAATATTTTTTATATTAATAAATTTATTCTTGTCATTGGGCAAAAAAAAAAAAAATTAACGAAGGAGGTGGAAAATTAGACGAGTCCAAATCGAAATTTTAAAAGATATCAGACCCCTGGTTGAGAATATGAATACTTCATTTTTCAGATTCAAATCTATGCGATGAGAGCCGTTCCCCTTACCTATTTGACGCAATCGTAACCGTCAGCCAAAATCCCGGACCTCGAACGCTTGGGCCTTTTTTCTCCCGCCATCGTCGGCCCATCGCTTTCCGTGCTTCCCCTCCGGCGTCACTGTGGCGATTGGCTACTCTCCCTTCCTCGGTTGGCCCTATTCCGCCTTTCCTCCATCGTCTCGCCGCTTCCGACCGCCGCAATGGGTGAGAGCGCTGGCCGTAGCATTTCTTCTGAAACTAAGCCCAAGGCCAAACCCTCGCTCTTTTCTTTCCATAGAGATGAGGCCCGCCTCAATGCCGTCATCCAGAAGCGTGTCAGCCTCTTCCAGTTCATCCAAGCCCAGCAGAAGGTTCCCAGCGCCTCAAACTCGGAGGAGAACCCATAAAGTATGGCCTCTTCTGTTTCCACGGGGTTTTGAGTAAGAATTGGGGACTTTTCATTGACGGTAAATGTTTGAAGTAACTAGCTGCAGACATAGTTGACTATCAGTTACATGTACGTTTATGATCTCCATGTTAGGAAATAACAATTTCGAGATCCAATGAGGCACAAGTAGTTTCTTCTGGCGCATTATTAACATTCCCGGGGTATCCGAAACATGCATTTTGTACGTTGTTTGTAATTCTAAGTACAGATCTCTTCTGAGCCATGTGAAAATAAATGCGCGAGTTATCAATTTCTAAACATTAACTGGATAGATTTTGGTGTTATGCCATAATCTTAGAACATGTTTCTGGTGTCTCTAAATATGGTTCTAACTTATGACAAAAAAAAAATAGATTGTTTTACTACTATGTTTTCTCCTTTGTAAAATAAAATTGCCTGATGGCACGATCAAAGAAGGGAAGAAATGGTTAGCATCTCCCATGGACATTGCTAAAGAGATTTCGAGTGGATTGACTGCTAGTGCTTTACCCTTTTTTTTAGCATAAGCTTCTTTTCCCACGTCTTTTTCACGATATGCATTCTCAGTTCGAGTTCTTTCCTGGATCATTTAATTATCCGAACTAAGATTTAGATTAACATTCTTTAAATGAACACGTTAACTACTCTCCAGTATCGAGCATTTGGAATGAAGTGATCTTATGTGAAGCGAGAATTATAAGTACTCTAGTCTTTACTCATACTACGTTTCATTTACTCCATGGTCTTCAACATTTTTTCTATCTAATTTGTAGGCATACCCTTTTTTTTCTTTTTCTTTATAGCGAACACATTTCGACTAGTTAAAGCATAATAAAAGAAATTCAAATTATTTGTCAATCTAGCCTTCAGCTTTTTAGTTTACTGTCTTACTTCTATCCCATGCTACGTTGTGTAACAGTGTAACTCCAAACAGGATCATGCAGGATTCGAAATATCTACCAATCAAGAAATTTTATTTATCCTTATCTTGTATCCTCTTTTCTTAGAGGAAATCAAGTGAAACCATGCTGCAGAGCTTTACTCAAGTTTTAGAATCTTGGTCTTATCATTTACGTTGGATTACTATTGGATTGGTAGTACTGCTTTAGTATCATGCTATGCTGGCATACAACATGCTTGGACCATGGCGAAGTCATCTCGACCAATTTCATAAATATGTCCCACCCTCTGGTTCCAATCCCACAAGGAATGTTTAACTTGTCTAGACATTAATCTAGTTAGTTTATGATCATTTGAAATCAAATAGACTTGAAAGTAATCTTCATCAAGGGCAAGTGTGTTGTCTGTTTAGGGAGGAAAAAAATTCAAATGACTAGGAATTAAGTTGCTAGTGATGTACTAGTCCCACATATTGGTATCCGGTCATATCAACATATAGGAAAAAAATTTCTAAATAGTTTTTGCTGTATCATTGAGAAAATGTTTACAGTTTTTGTCCTCCTTATTCCTTTTTCATTCTTCTTACTGCGTACTGTAAAATATTTATTACTTATGTTTAAAAGATAATAGACATCTTTATTACCTGATGCATCTTCTCTTTCCTTTGCATTGGAAAATTTTTTTTTAAAAAATCTATTTGATTATCTCTCATTTCAGTATTTATGTGGCTTTGGTGTTTTCTTTTGACTTCAGAGTTCTGATGTGGGTCCCAATAGTAATTCTAATGACATTTCTTGTCTGCTCTTGTCCCTAATTTTACTGTGTTTTTCTTAGGAACGTAGAGCGGACTGAAAAGTACCTGGGAGATATAGAAACATGGGAGAAATCTGGAGCTGCTCTCTCGGAAGCTTTAAATGAATTTGGGAAGCCATGCAGGTATGTCTTGTTGACATCTATCTTCTTCTATTTGCCAACGCTCCAAGCACAATATAAAACAAAAAAAAGGATCGAACTATGAATCTGTGAGTACGAAGGTAATGCTGAAATGCATCTGAAATTAAGGTTTGACATTGTACCTACAGACTAAATTCTTTAGCTGATTAACAACCCGTTCCAAATAATTGCCAGGGGCTTACAAGGCATTGACATTTGATATTTTCTTATGTTATATATGTTTAAGAATGTTAATCAATTTCTACTTTCTGTGCTTTATTTACTTATTTGTCATTTTGACGTGAACCATTGTGTGCCTTCAAGGATTTAAGTACGGAATCATACACTGATCAGATCATCAGATGACTGGCTAAATAATGGACCAGATACCTGATTCATACATGGTAATGCATGGGCCAGATAATGGACCGCCTGTTGATAATATATTGCTAGATGAATGATTTTAATAGTATAATTTAACAAAAATATCTGAAATAATATTTGTTATATAATAAGGCTTTTGCTCTGTGACTCGAGGTCCTTTCTTACCTTGTTAATGTTTTTTTTTAATGTACTACAATTAGATGCTCTGTTCTGAATAGAATCCATTAATCATTAAATCTAGCAAGCAAAGTTTGTTTACAGATCAACGAAGGAGATGGTGCTTCTATGGGCCGAAGATTTGATTATTGGTGTTTTTGATGCATTCAATCTTGCAAAAGAAATTTTCTGGCTGATTGAGTGTGCCACATAATCTATGACTTGTTCTAGGTGAGCAAATTTGGTTGTTTGTTGTCATGCCAAACTACGACCTTTCTGTATTATATAATATAATTATATTGGCTTTTCTTTTGTTTTAGCACAAGTATGTTGAATAACTATTAGAGGAAATCTGCTTTCTTCCTTTTTTTTTTCCTCCATCTTCCTCCATGCTAATACCACCTTCCTATTACAAGCAATTTAATATCATCAAAAATTACAGTAGAAGTGGGAGAACAGAAGAGGATGAGGCGCTTGCACTCTTGTCGATGGAGAGGGGAATTGTGTGGTCTCATTGGTTTGAGTCACTGAGGCTGTAAGTGAGGCCACCCACTCGATCTAGGAACCTGAGGTAAAAAATATATTCTTTTAGCTGTTTTCATAATAGGGGTAATAATATAATTTTTGATCTATTTTTTTATCGTATACATGTTATCTAAATAACTATACTCCGCCCCCGAGTGAGCGGTTGGTGGAGCATGTGGAGTGGATCGGTCGATAGGGAAGACGTACGTGAAGGTGGTGGTGGCATGTGATGAGAGGCAACAAGTTTGTGGACCCTGTGGCAATGGTGTTGTGAGTGAGGAGGATGGAGGACCAAAATAAAATGGTCAAATGTGTTAGTCGAAAGCTCGTCTTACAACATAAGAAACTTATAAAGCCATTCTAAAGGAAAACAATAAAATATCATTTTTTGCTTTCCTTTGTTCATTCCTCACGTCTTCTAGTTTACCGTTATGTATATTATACTCTACATGCAGAATGTTGCTGCTGCTAGTTGTGATTAGTCAACCACGCATAACATAATCAGCCATCTATGATCTTTAACATCCTCGAAAGCATTACGGTCTTTTGCCACAGGTATGTGAGGTTCAATTGTCAATTTGTCATGGTACAGTTTCATATTGGTTGTAAGCGAGGAAGCAAAGACAGGACAGGTTCACCCTTCGGCTTTGAGTTTGTCCTACTACTTTTTTCTGTTTCCACTCTTCGACAAATCCTGTAACACACCAAATGAATATGAGCTCTTCTGTCCATAAAAGATTGACTGCTCAATTGGCATGCTTCATGGCATTGCTCTTGTTCTGCAGGTAAGCGTCCGTGTCAGAGGTGGTTCAGATCATTCAGTGGTGAGTTTGGTCTGCTTCAACAGTTCAAGACGTAAGTTGAAGCTTTCCATTGATTTCATAATAGAGCGTTTTTTATGATACTTCCCATCGATTTTATGATACTTCAACACTTATTTTTTGAGCTTCTTACCCGGTTGTTCGTAGTATGAATCATCTAGCGCATTTTACAAAGTTGAGCCTCCTATATTTATTTGCATATTAGAACTTCTAGTGCATTGGATCAAATTCAGGTTTAAATTTAATATAAAAAAAAAACCGTAATTGACACCCCGAGTTATTCTCACTTCTCAGTTCTCAGAATCTCATACACATCCAATCACTTATTTTCGGCAAATCATGTTCCATTATAGCTTTCCTTTTATGTTTATCTTTTTGCCTAATTAATTCCATACTGATTATTTATGCCCCCACCAAATCACATTGTTAGTTGCACAGTCCAGTCTAGTATCAAATTTGACCCACGAATGCATGTTGGATGTGAAAGATTAATAAATTGGTCCAGATTGTGCTTTAATTTTGGGTGTCTAAGCAATCTCATTCATGTTTTTTTTTTCTTACGTTATGTACATTATCACAGCTATTAAGTATGGACTAGATGGGTCAGTCCAAGCAAAAAAAAAAAATCCAAGAAATGACCATGTGCAATTAATTAAAGAAAATAAAAACATTATCAACGACAATTAAAATAATGAGTGATGATATTTTTGAAATGAGATAGATTATCGCACATCAACAAAATGCGCTAGAGCAAATGGACTCTACATTATGAAAATTGAATTATATATTTGATTGGTAGTTAAATACTTCTGAAATAGCTTAGTTTGGTATCTAGATAAATTATCTTCGTTTGATTGAGTTATTAGAGCACTACTCAATTGATCAAGCCACAGAGATCTTTTTACTCGTGTCAATCAAGTAACACTAAATGATTGAGCACCATAACTTTGCCCGAGTAATTCTTAACTTACTATCCCCACAGTAGGTGCTAGTGCTACCACTAACTCGCAGTAATGCCTGGTTGGCTTTTACAATATGTTCAAGTGGGTCACCATTCAAATATTGCCCTTGGCATGCATGTTCAACCTGCAACTCTACTACGAGTAATAGGTATAAATGCCCTCTCATGCTAGAGTAAGATAAGTCATGAAAATTTTCAAGCTTTAAACTCTCTCATTGCATAAATTTATATATCCTACGATCTTTATCTTAACCTAGAAAGTATATACTTGGACTCCTACTGGTTCATAATCTAATATTAGATAACACAAATATGATCCTCAAAGAGATACAAATGAACTAAATCGCTCCATCTAAATATGTGGATATTATGATATAAAATATGTACAAGATATTCAAAAAGGACTTGATTTTTTTTTCTAACTCAGCCTGTGGTTGACACGTGTACGGTCGCCAAGTCAATTCATCTTTTTTCACGCTAAAAAGATGGATTTGAATTTTTCTGAATTAAGCATGAATGTAAAGAGAATTTTGTCACTGTCTCATTTGTAAGCCATGCATTGTGATGACGATGATGAATAGCAAATCAGTATAATTATGAAAGATCCTGTCGGACACGAGTAATAAATGTTGCAATATATGGCGATAATTGATTTACAACTGTTAATTGCAAACAATAAAAACAAAAATACAATTATAGGCCAAAGATTCTTTTACTAAAAAGACAAGAAATTACAATGCCAATCATGCAATCTCATAATTTGGATGCAATAAAATCTCTTTTCTGCGCATAAAAAACATATGGCTATGGTGCAAGAACAAATGGTCATTGCTATAATGCATGTCTCTATCGCTAGCGGATCCAATACCCAAAAATATATGAGGTAAAAAAAATTTAAGGGGCAAATGGATAAAAATTGCATATGTTGCCCAGAGATAATGTATATTTTATTTATTTTTACACCTAATTATAAATATATAAAATTAATATTAAAACTAAAATTAAGTGGGCGCATTTACCCACCCTTCTTTACATGTGGCTTCTCCGCTGCCGCTAGCACTCGCTAACTACAGGAACGAGTAGTCATATTGATATATTAGTGCTAACTGTCAAGGCTACGGCTATTTTAGGTTAAATTTTAAAATAGTTTTTTTTTTGTCAAGCCATATAATTGGGCAAAAAAGAATAAACTTCGCCTAAATATCACAAGGTAATAAATAGACCTCTCATAGGCTTTTCCAAGCATCGTTCGTGAACAAGAAGCATTGCGATCGAGGACCCAAACGGGGAATCCGGCGAGGTCGCGCGCTTGCGAATGGATGTTGGCCTTCTCCCTCCTCTCCTTCCCCCCCTTCTGAATCTGCCGCCCTTCGCCAAGCGATCCGGCGTCGCCCTCTTCGTTTCCTCTAAATCCCTCACTCTCTACCGCTCCCAGCCCTACTAATCCCCTCGAGATCGCTCCTTCCCCTTCGCGCCTTCTCCTCTGGGCCGCTTGGATGTGCGTGTACCGCTAAGGTTTCTTGATGGGCGCCGAGATATCGAGCGCTGCGGGATCGGAGGGCGCGAGCGGCCCGACGGGACTCGGCGACCTGCCCGAGGGCTGCGTGGCGCAGATCATGCTGCGGATGGACCCCCCGGAGATCTGCCGGCTGGCTAGGCTCTGCCGGACGTTCCATGGGGCGTCGTCGTCCGATCTTGTGTGGGAGGCGAAGTTGCCCAGGAATTATAGGTATTTATTGGGGAAGGCGTTGGGAGAGGAGGATTCTGGAAGGCGAAAGCTTAGCAAGAAGGAGATCTTTGCTTTGCTTTGTAGGCATAATGCCTTCAACGGGACCAACATGGTATGAGGGGTAAATCTTCATCATTTAATTTGTCCTTTGTAGAAGGAAAAAAAAAAGAGAAAAAGGTGGAATTTTGATTGGTATAAAATTCGTTGGATCTGGTTCACCTCTAATTCTATAACTAAAAGAAAAGTAAAACTTTACCTGAGGTTATAGTTAATTTAATGACTGAAGCATCACTTTCTTGCTGTTTTTCTATTATCTAGGAATTTTGCCTAGAGAAGAACAGATGTTTGATTTGCATGTCAGTGTCTTCAAAGGGATTGTTAATTACTGGAATTGAGGATAGGAGATACTGGAACTTTATTCCTACTCCTGAATCGAGGTGAATGTCCTCCTACTTTTGTTTTTTCAATTTTTGTTATGTCCATTTTGTGTTTCATCGACATTCTAGTTGAGATAATTTTATAAATTTGCAGTCTTTCTTGCTTTCAAAAGTACTATAGTTCAGTGTAAAATATGATATGGATAATGATGCTTATAGATTTTGTTTTATAAGGTTTAATAACTATGGATTGTGATTACTTGCAGTCAAGGTTTGGAAAACCAATTTAGTCTCGTACTGATTTGCTACAGTAGTATTGACACAATACATACCAACACAGTGCTACGGTGAAGCGGTTCGGTACAAATTGAAAATTTCGGTCAATTCGGATAGAAATTCCAAACCTTGCTTGCGGTAGTGGTAACACTATGTTTTTTTCCTTTAATTTGATTATATCTATTTAATTGTATACTGTATGCCTAAGAATTTGCGTGACACATAGCCTCATGATTGGAATGTGACATACTTTGAGAGTATCCATCATGACAAAGATTATACTAGATAGCCTTCTACTCTTAAGAGTGTTGCAATGAAGCCCAATTAGACGCTTTCCCATGTTCCAATAGTGGTGAAGTTTTCAAAAGTTCAAATGGTTCTTGTCTCCCCACATTGTCTTGCTAGCAAATGAGATAAGTCTGCACATAGTCATTTATGACGTTCCAAAAATTTGGCTAGTAGAAAGCCTTTTACCCGAGGGCTGGTTCCTATGGATGCCCAAATGATTCAACTCTTAGGTGTTGTGGCACTTTGATGAGAGTTTTTACATTAGATTATCCACTTGTGGCATGTACACTTGATTACTTTTGGTAATCATAAAACTATTCTCCATTCACAATTGTCGTGTCTCCCTTAATTACTCAATTTCTTTAAGGGCCCATTGCATGGTGATCTTTGAGTAGTTCACCTTTGATTGCCTCTTAAAAATTTGAATAAACTTAGCTGACCATTGTCTTAAGTTGCTTGGAGACTTTAGTAGCTTTATCTTGTGACTTAGGGCTTTAGTATTGATGTTGATCTTTCTTAGTTTAGGTTGTGGTTGGCCTTGCGGCGAGAGTAGCAATGTGGCCCTGCACCATGGTAACGTCATAAAATCCTCGTTTGGCTGGACTGTTGCATGGTGCAACAGTGAAAAAATCACATCGGCGAGCCACAGCAAAAAGATGTGGGCCCCAGTCCATGGAGGAGAGAGAGAGAGTGGGAGTTGGAGCATGGGAGAGAAATGCGAGTCCCACTGTATGACAGATGTGGATCCTGTGAGAGAATGAGAGAGGGGAGTGGGTCAGTGGGTTATTTATTAAGATGAAGGTCCCACGGGTGAATGAGAGAGAGGGGGAGGGTTATTTATTTTAGTAGAAATTTAATATTAATATTACATAAAAATTTTAAATAATATTTTAAATGATTAAATAATAATCAAAATTAACTAACTTTTAATTTATTATGTTACTAAATTTTTTATATGTTAATATTATATTACTAATTATTTAATATGTATTAATATATAATATTATTAATATTAATATATATTAATATAAGATTTATTTATATGCGAGACTTTATTTTTAAATTTAATTATAAAATTATAAACAACTGCACTATGATTTATCAAACACTTATACAGCTGCCACGGTTATAGCACTAGTACAACTATACTGGAGCAACTGCACTAGACTCCCAAACACAGCCTTATACTAGAGCATGTCAAAGTTTGCAAAAAATCTTGCAATTAAATTTTTTTTAGCAACAATTTCTTTAGAGTCTAGAAGTAGCTAAGTGCAATCTTGTTTAACCCCTAATAGGTAGTGCTACCATGTCCGTGAGCAATGCACTATTGTTGTTATCTCCTCCTCATGAATTAGGTATCTTCATTTTGTTTTATTCAACTTCCAGGTAATCAAACATTGAGCTTGCATTAGAACTTCTAATGCATTAGTGTGGATATTGGTTTGCTATTGGCAGTGGGCTTCAAATTGTCAAATGCCTTTCGACATTTCTCAAACTATACCCAAGTTTGGCCTTCTTTAAAAAGTCACAGAGAGAGTAGCTTTCCACTAGTGCCCTTTAATCAATCTTAAAAGTAGTTCACAAAGCTAAGAAAGGATCTCAGCTCTATATATTGGTTGGTGATGGCCAATTTGCCACTACGTCAACTATGGTATTGTCTATATAAATAGTTCCTCACCGGTTTTGTGCTCAATGTAGTACTTCTCTTCTTTGACATGTAGCATATTCTATTGCATGATATCAAAGATGCTACAAGGTGCTCGATGAGCTCTTTGAGAGCTTGATTACATAACATAATATCCCACCATAAACTTGTTAAGATGTTCTCATCAGAGTTGGTAATCAAGGTACAAAATGTGGTAGGTGTGTTGATCAGATCAAATGGAATGATCAAGAACTTGAATGATCCATATCTAGTCAACAAGCATTCTTCTTAATATCTTTTTCTGTAATCTGGAATTGCTAGTATACCAATCAAAGGTCGGACTTTAAGAAGTACTTCACCTTTCCCAATGGATCAAATAGGCCCACGATAAATAAAATAGGTTAATTATTCTTCATTGTTTTCTTGTTTAATGCTTTGTAGTTGATATAATGTTGCAAGTTGCCATCATATGTCTTGTAGAAGATGCTTGTGTACCAAATGGTGACTTTGAAATATGAATAAGTCCTCCCTCTAGGAGCTCATGTAGTTGCTCTTGTAGTTCAACTTGTCTAGGAGTACGTTGATATGATGATTAGGCTAGTCATTTAGCTCTAGGCCCTAGCTTGATGCAAAATTCCATATACTATTATGGAGGTAGTTTCTTAGTAACTTGGGTAGCATCATTTCCTCTAACTTCTTGCAGGATTTCTTTGATAATATTAGGACATGACTCAACCTTCCTCCAACTTAATATCTGTGACCATTGTGAATTCTCCCGTGCAGACTCCCTTCAATTGTGAGGTCAAGAGCAACTTTCATTTGTCATTCTATGTGTGTTGGGGTTAGTGACACCTTAGCTCATGGGAAGGGCTTTTGTCAACATGCAATGTTTTTAACTCTTAGTGTACTAGTGTACTAATCTAGTCTTAGATTGTTACGTACCCAACATTATATTATATTAGTACTAATCAGAACGGTGCTGATTAGGTCTCAGATTGGTGTGTATTGTCCATTTCAGTAGTACAATCTGACTTTTAAAAGCTTGTAGTATTGGGCACTTGCTCCACCAAGTTCTCAATATGTCTTTGTCAAATATTGTACTATTTATGAGTGTCATTGGTCAATCAGGATACACATTGACACCTGCTTGGTTTTGATCCCCAGTACATTAATCATCACATTGCATAGCCACTATGATCTACTTGATCAACAGTTGTTTTATATAAGTGAGTCGTTCCTTGTTAGTTCATGTCCAATTCCCAATCTCCTTTGAGATAGGTTCTCTAATGGAACTATTAATGGTTTCACTTTTCTTGTAAGTTATTTGCCTTCTTTTCTTGATTTGCCACTAGAGCTTGTAATTTGAATCAACGGGTCATAAATGATTCGTGTCAACACGACCTTCAATCCATTTTGCTCAACTCAAGCTTGATTGATCTGACTCGAACATAACCCCATAACCCATTTATCAACGTCTCATGACATGACCCCATAACTTATTTAATTTATAAATAAAAAATATATATAAATGCAAAATAAATACAATATATACAAAAATAAATATTTTTTTTATTTAAAAATATATTTATTAAATAAAAAGTTAAAGAATCATATACTATAGTGTGTGTATATGTATATCATGTATATAGAATATGTATAATATAAACAGGTTGCATGAGTTAACCTATTTATGACTCAACTCGACCTAAATAAATTTGGGGCATAAATAGGTCGACTCGATTATGACCCCAAATACAATTAAGCCTGTCCTGACTCGCCTAATTTTGTGTCAAAAGTGGTTGGTGGGTCGGGTCAATTTTTGTGAGTTCTATCTGACACCAATTGTCCTGGATTTAACTTTTAGAACTGTGTTGGATACCTCCTTGCACTTATCACAAATGACATTAGACTTGTGAAATGCAGAAAGACATAAGCACTTATATACAAAATGTTGGGATCATAGTTTTAAATATCAATATGTATCAGTGTACCGAGGGTACCGATCCACTATTCTGTTGTTATGTATAGTTATATACTAACACATGATACGGTGGTATAATTAGTTTTAATTAAATATATATCTGATATACTTATTATATATAGTACGTACCAGCATATCATCATACTGGTATAAATCAATTCTATCGCTCAGTATAAATTAGTTTTTTAAACTATGGTTAGAAGTAAAATGTTGGTATAAATCATGTCTGACCATGTAGTGTTGATTGAACATCTCATGACTAAGCTCGATGCACTAGTAATATTCACTATACTACATGAAACATCTGTACATAAACAGAATGAGGACTGCACATAAGTTAGGATAAGGATAAATAGTGTGGAACCTTTAGTTTTAAATTTGAGATAATCATAATATTTAAGTAACTATGCACCATCATCCCTTGGGTACGATTTAGATATGCGAAAGGGTCATGCACATTCTAAAAGCTTCATAATAGTTCAATGTGCTTCCTTTACACATGCCAGTCATTACACATTGTGCCCCCTCAAGAATCCTAGCGTTGGTCCAGAAATTTTGCATTGCAAACTACCCCATAGCTTGTTGTCATCTTAACTAAAGAAAATGTCAATGGACGCATGCATTTAAGTAGATTACATAAAGTACACCATACACCTTTCAGTCCTTAACAACCCTGTAAGTAAGCATAGTTCAGCTTTGCAAATCAGCTAGCGACTTGTATGATAATGTTAATTAAGGCCAAGAAGGAACAAAAGCCTTCTTAACCGGCCATTTACATAATATCAAAGTGAAGGCACTTTGGAGATAAGGTAATTAAGGGATATGAGATGCCATAATAAATATGTGCACTTTTCAAGGAACACGTTTGTTAAGATTTTTTTTGCAGACATTATGTGCATCCCCTAATCCACCATAGGGCACAAGAAGATTTCTACCTTCTCTCTTGCTGCAGCCCTTCAACAATATCACCAACCTCTCGATTGAGCTTATGACCATGCTTTGTACCAAAGCCATAACAACTCGGCGTGATAAATAGCAATAGGTTAAGAATTACCTAGAACTAATTTTTGCTTTTGAAGCAATAGGTATAAGATCAAAATTAAGAATTGAAAGAATGCAAGCCTTTCTTATCCCAAGTTTGAACTCTTTCTGAAGCAAGTGAGGTGCCTCAATCATCCAAATGGATGGAACCCTATGTCAATCAACCATTTGTCGAGCCTATTAGCCACATTGAACTTGATGTCTCCCAAACAAATCTTGGTAGACGCATTTTTAGGAGCCTAACATATCAGCAACTCTAAGCCCCATAATGAGCAAAAAGGTATCCTTCTACCTTCATTGGATCTAGATTGATATGATGGAGTCGTTGATCCTTCTAGCCTAATTATTTTAATATGATCACAACTTGTAGCATCATTATATTGCCAACGAAAACAAGGCAAGAATAATTTTTACTATGTTAGAGGAGACTAAAATGTGATGCTAACAGGTCGTTACCAAGTATCCCTTCTTAATGTGGCAAACTTTTACAGAGCCTTACTATGGATATTTTGGCCAACCTAATTAAGGTGGTATCCTGAAGCAGATGTAGATATGACAAATCCACATGTTGATTGACAACTAGAAGAATTTTGAGCGTTCGATAACTTGTGACAGTGCCAATCTTTTTTATATAAATCAATTCCAAAATGGATCTACCGAGTTTGGATTGGCGTAATTTGTGAGCATGACATTAAGTATGATCTTTTCTGAACTTGTAAAAAATCTTGAGCTCCATAAGTTTTTCTTGACAAAGTTTGAACATGACTAGACTCAAGCTTCGCTATAGAGTCCCTTGATGTAATTTTCAGCTTGGTTTGAGCTTGAGAAGAGTTTGAGGTCCACGAGCTTTTCTGGACAAAAAGTTTGATACTAGCTAACTAGGCATCATTAGCTTCAAAATAGTCTAAGCGTGGATGGATTCTGGGAGACTAGCAGTGAGGTTCCCAGGAGCCTTTGGCAAGGTAATGGGATATAATAAACAGTGATAGCCGAACACCAAATTATTAATTCAGTATTGCAGCAGCAAACATCATAACATATAGCATTACGGTAAATATAATCAGAATGATGTCCCAAAATAGAAAGCGCATAACCATCAGCAATGAATTGCAGGTAAATGAAAAGGAGGAACATAATAATAGAGGAAGAAACAACATGTTTTAGCCAATAGAAGTAAAGAAAGCACAGTGAAGACAGAAGCAAGTAGCAATAGTTGGCCACTGGTTTTCAGCAACCCAGAGTTTCCCTACGTATCACTGCCCCCTACATGTTTGGATATTGCATATGCCTGTACCATTCACATTATTATACATTTCAATGTGTTAGTCAGGTTTAAAATCCTGTGTTAAAATTCAATTGCGGAAATAGTGAGATCTGAACAACTTTATTTTTTTAACCTAGTAAACGTCTTCCTCGTGTCATCTACCACAACTGAAAAGAACAAACCAGCCAGGATGCCGCCATATAGCGTGAATCATTATATGTCTTATCTTGTCTCGGGAACTTTCATCTTATTCCCGCACAATGATTTAAATATCAATTATTGATCATGGATTTGTCCAGATCCTAGTTTTTGAGGGCGACAAAATTTATTTGCTTACATGTCCTTAGATCATAAAATTTAGATTTACTTGAAACCTTATTTAGTAGAAGCAACTGATATGGGCTTCTACTGTGACGAATTTTATGTTCATTTGTTGGCAATTTTTATTTAAACATCCTATTTAAAGATGATTAATATTTTTTGGATGCTGAATATTGATTTTTGGCATGGTTGTGGATTGTCTAGTGATGACTGTTTCCTTGTAAACTATTTGTTAGTAGTGACGTGAAGCTTGTTGCTGGTAGGTTTGGCATGGTTGCATACCTTCACCAAACATGGTGGCTTGAGATACGTGGGGAGGTTGAATTCTGTTTTCCGGAAGGTACATATAGCCTATTTTATCGACTTCATTTAGGTAGAGCCACAAAACGACTAGGCCGTCGTGTTTGTAGCCCTGAGCACGTACATGGATGGGACAAAAAGCCTGTAAGATTCCAACTATCAACATCCGATGGCCAACTTGCCCAGTCCGAATGTTATCTAGATGAACCTGGAAGTTGGATTCATTATCATGTTGGCGATTTTGTTATAAGAAGCTCCCATGAACCAATTATTATCAAATTCTCAATGATACAGATCGATTGCACACACACAAAAGGGGGTCTCTGTGTTGATTCTGTTTCAGTACTACCCAAGGGGTTTAGGCCAGCATCTGCATCTTAATCCTGAATAATAACGGAGAGGGTGAGACTTTTTTTTATTTTCTTTTCCCCCTTATGATGCATTTTCAGTTTTACTTTGTAAAATGGACAATGTATGAGAAAGAAAAACAAATTTTGGTTGGAAATATGTATCACTGTAACTGTAAGCCTTTTAAAACTCTAGTGAATGCAATGCAACTTTCTCATAGGACCTTGTGCTGTCAACAAATGACAACTGCAAGGAGAAATTGAAGTAGCACCAAGTTCTATAGTTAATGAATTGAAATGACAACGAGCAGAAAACAGAAGACCCAAACTCCAGAGTCAGTATAATAATTCGCCATCTCTTTAATCATCATAAAGTTCACCTGCTCGTTTTGGTCTGGAAGAAATTAGCCGTGCACCAACTAAACCACATCATTAAAACCATTGGCTCTTAAAAATCGTTGCCTAAGACTAGCGGGGCACCCTATAACATATTATAAGACTTGACGCAGCAAAATCTAATAAATTGAAACGATGGAACATCAAATCGCAGAACGTACATTTAATATATTTAAAATGGCAAAACTGAAAAATTGCCACAACTCAGGGAACTCTACCACATCACACGACGGCAAAAAGTAGAAAAACTATACATTGGTTAACAAAAAAGTATACAATTTATATATGTATATATGTTATATCAAGCAATTCAATCAAACGGAATGTCGCTAGGATCGCCAAAAAGCAACACTTCTTTCCTAATTTCATTAGCAAAGCGCTCTAATTCCTGCATCCATGCTGTGGGTAGGATCAGGTCCAGAATCATGATTGTTGCTGCTCATCGCGTGGTTGCTGGAAACCGATTTGAAATTGTTGTTCCTGTCCGATATATTATCTTCATGGAATTATTTCCAACTGATCCAGGATTCAACCTAGCTGAAACACCAGTAATGCCAGTAGCAATGTCTTCCGCAACAACCAAACTATTTACATTTATAGCAGCGACCGATTGTTCTTGTTCTCCTTTGTCATTTACAACCTGCCGAAGCATTTGGTAGACGCCATGTTGCTGCAATGAGGTATGGACATTATTCTGCAGGGGCAGGCAACTATGTGATGGAGATTGCTGCAGCCCAGGAACACAAGTATCACGTTTTATCCGTCAATAATGGGGCTCCTCGGAAACGGCCTCTGGCCATCGCCATTGAACATGATTCCGTAGTAGAAGTTAGAATTCGACTGACCTACAACTCCGGTGATCTTTTGACGGAAAGGAGAAGAACCACTGAACCACCGGTGCCGCCAATAATTTGGAAACATTAGGATCCTGTGTAAAATAAGATCGTGAATATTGAAACTTACATAATCGTGAATAGTGAAAATAAGATCATAAATATTAAAAAAAACTAACGGGGTGTTAATGCTTTAATGGAATAAACTGTTTTTTAAGATTCACAAAAGCACTTTAGATTCACAAAATCTAAGTGCTTCAAGATTCAATACTCAAATCCTACGCAGCACTGTCCAAAAATTTCTCAGCCCCTTGCTTTGGAAAATTTTCCCAAACTATCACCTCCGAGCTAATCTAAAAAGTACCTAATATATATAATATAAAAATCTAATTAAATAATCCATGTTTTCTACTAATATAATAAAATATATATAAATATAATTTCATCTTGTATACTGTTGGGGAGTAGATTTTTCTAACCATCTCATGCCTCACATTATCTATAGTGAATGCCTAAGATATACATCTTAGTTGTTGACAACAAGATCTTGGAGTTAAACCTCACTCTCATTATTTAATTTATCTATATAAAAAAATAATAAAATAATATGGCATGGGCCCTCTTGACTATGGGTTAAAATAAGCAATTTGAAATTTTATTAGCATCCTAATTCTCTTAAGGAAATTTTTATTTTTTTTCTCTTTTGTCAAAGGTAAATGGTTTATTAGCATATGAAGGTAATACATGGTTAAGATACGTATGCAGCATAATTGACCAATAATAGGTCACTCAACAATTTTTTTTTTTTTACGATTTTGTCTTTATCAAATGCACACATATATTTTATAATAAAATGACTAAATACTTATTAGACCGGCCCACGTAGTCAAAAGTATCTGACTATCCTTTTTATTACCAGGTGTCAGGCCCCGGTTTAACCGGTTTGGCCCAGGCCCAAACGATGATCCAAATCAGAGCCCGTGGAGAGAAATCACTCAGTCAACGTCATCAGCGCACGCTGCAGCGTTTCCTTCGTCGAGCCACGCGGACGACGCTCGCGCGTCGTCTCCGCGAGACTCGGTCGACGACGCGAGAGACGCACACGGAAAGGCGGCGACGGGCGTTTCGGACGCGGCAGCGGGAGAATCGGGCATCGGATGCCCTAAAACCAGATGAGGCGGCGGCTGTGGGGTTAAAAAGGGAGCTCGGGGAGCTTCGGCGGGGGATTACCATCACCTGGCAGCGAAGAAAAGTGAGGAAACTTCGAGAGAGATTGTAATCGGCGATTGGTTCGCCGGTGAGGGAGGGGACGAGGGCACCGGCGTAGGGTCGCCGGCGTAGTGAGAGTTGTAAGCTTTACCTTGAGAGAATAAAGCTTCTCTTCCTAAGCTTCTTCCCCTGTTTTCCTCTGTTCCGACCACTTCCGAGGCGACGCCTTCTCCTTTCCGGCAGCAGGCGGCTGTCCGGTCGGCGACGGCGAACTTGTGGACAGGAAGGCAGGCGGCCTTCCCCTGTTAATCTGCATCCTTCCTTCCGGCGACAGACGAACGAACGCGGCGGTGTGCGTTCGTTCGCAGCGGAGACGAAGACGTCGTTGTTCGAACGCGGCGGCGTTCGAAACGAGGCGTTGACGACGTCAAAATCGGCAACGGCGGATTTACAAATTCGACGGACGAATTGCACGGCTGACGTCAGTGAGTGGCGGCTGACGTAAACGAAATCGAATTTTCGATTTCGAATCTGATTTTCGCATCTGACGTAAGGCGTACGTCAGCGGAGCGAAGATTCGACGATTCGGCGGTCAAAATCAATTTTGACCAGAGGTATTTTCAAATTTTGGGTTTCGTTTGGGATTTCTCTAAATTAGGGTTAGAGTTTTCCGTGCGAATTGTATTTTGGGGATAAAATTTAATCGGGGAGATTAGGGTTTCAATTTAAGGCCGGAAACCCTAGGGCGAGTTGCGTTCCGGTATTCCGCCGGACGGCTCTGAGACAACGGATAAGCGCTGTTCTCAGGCCGATCCGACCGGGGCGTGACAACAGGTATCAGAGCAGGCTAACGTGTTCCAGCAAACACGGCTCGTTCAACTTCACCCTCGAAGGTGAAGAAAGGCCTGAAATTCCAGAAGATCACCCATATTGCTAGAGGAGCGTCAGAGGACGCCCGACCCAGGCAGGATAAAGGAAAAGCCAAGGAGACGGCTGATCCTGAGGAGATGGTGAACCAGGGTGATCGCATTGCTCACATCGAGCAAATGCTCGGTATGACTAGTGGTGGAGATACTGGGATGATTCCACAGGTGGAAAACCTTCAGAAGACTGTGGAGGATCAGGAATTACTGATCGAACAGCAGAGGTTGCAAATCGAGCAACAGAGGTTGCAGATTGAGCAACAAAGATTGCAACTTGAGGCCATGCAACAGACTGTGGAGGGTCTGCTCCATCTACCAGGGGAGATGGTTCGCATGAAGGAGGACATGCACGCTGAAGTTAAGATACTGCGCCTAGCCCTAGCGCAAGTATCAACAGCAGCACCGGTGGAGCAGGAGGCTCCCAAACCGAGGATACGGGTGCCCGACCCAGCGACGTTCGGGGGGGCTCGATCGTCCAGAGAGGTCGAGAATTTTATCTGGGATATGGAGCAACTGTTTTCAGCTAACCATATTTCTGCAGGAGATCGGGTGCAGGTGTGCATCGCCTATCTTACAGGCGACGCAAAACTTTGGTGGCGAACCAAAGTCGGCTCTACTTCAGGGACTGCTGGATGGACTTGGGAGACTTTCCGTGAGGAACTGCGGCGGCAGTTTCTTCCCGGAAACTCGGCGGACCAGGCGCGTGGCAAACTGGATCGACTGAGGCATACAGGCTCGATCCAGGAGTACGTCCGGGCTTTCTCTACATTGATGCTGGAGCTTCCAGGCATGGCGGAGGACGATAGGAGGTACTTCTTCCTCCGGGGCCTTCAGCCATGGGCAGAAGTGGAGGTCCGACGTCGCGAGCCGGTTGACTGGAGGGCGGCGGCGGCAGTGGCTGAATCTTTGGTGGATAACAGAAATTTCAAACCAAAGAAATCCAAGACACCACCAAAGCGCGGACCTCAGCGCGGCTCCCCATGCACACCGCCGGGAGATAGAGTTCCAGAGAGAGGTAGACCATTTTACCGGCAGAACAAGGGTTCACCGGGACGACGGGAGCAAAAGCCACAGGGTTGTTTCTGGTGCGGGGGACCTCACTGGGTGAAGGACTGCCCCAACAAACAGAAACTCATGGCAATGGCGGCACAGGAACCAGCCGTGGAGGCTGAGGAAATCGAGCAACCGCGGATTGGTGCTTTGAGGATCGGAGCGATGGTTCTGCAGGATCCGCCCGCTAGAGACATCGAGGGCGATGTCCAAATTGGGTGGGGGAGAATTGTCAGGCCCCGGTTTAACCGGTTTGGCCCAGGCCCAAACGATGGTCCAAATCAGAGCCCGTGGAGAGAAATCACTCAGTCAACGTCATCAGCGCACGCTGCAGCGTTTCCTTCGTCGAGCCACGCGGACGACGCTCGCGCGTCGTCTCCGCGAGACTCGGTCGACGACGCGAGAGACGCACACGGAAAGGCGGCGACGGGCGTTTCGGACGCGGCAGCGGGAGAATCGGGCATCGGATGCCCTAAAACCAGATGAGGCGGCGGCTGTGGGGTTAAAAAGGGAGCTCGGGGAGCTTCGGCGGGGGATTACCATCACCTGGCAGCGAAGAAAAGTGAGGAAACTTCGAGAGAGATTGTAATCGGCGATTGGTTCGCCGGTGAGGGAGGGGACGAGGGCACCGGCGTAGGGTCGCCGGCGTAGTGAGAGTTGTAAGCTTTACCTTGAGAGAATAAAGCTTCTCTTCCTAAGCTTCTTCCCCTGTTTTCCTCTGTTCCGACCACTTCCGAGGCGACGCCTTCTCCTTTCCGGCAGCAGGCGGCTGTCCGGTCGGCGACGGCGAACTTGTGGACAGGAAGGCAGGCGGCCTTCCCCTGTTAATCTGCCTCCTTCCTTCCGGCGACAGACGAACGAACGCGGCGGTGTGCGTTCGTTCGCAGCGGAGACGAAGACGTCGTTGTTCGAACGCGGCGGCGTTCGAAACGAGGCGTTGACGACGTCAAAATCGGCAACGGCGGATTTACAAATTCGACGGACGAATTGCACGGCTGACGTCAGTGAGTGGCGGCTGACGTAAACGAAATCGAATTTTCGATTTCGAATCTGATTTTCGCATCTGACGTAAGGCGTACGTCAGCGGAGCGAAGATTCGACGATTCGGCGGTCAAAATCAATTTTGACCAGAGGTATTTTCAAATTTTGGGTTTCGTTTGGGATTTCTCTAAATTAGGGTTAGAGTTTTCCGTGCGAATTGTATTTTGGGGATAAAATTTAATCGGGGAGATTAGGGTTTCAATTTAAGGCCGGAAACCCTAGGGCGAGTTGCGTTCCGGTATTCCGCCGGACGGCTCTGAGACAACGGATAAGCGCTGTTCTCAGGCCGATCCGACCGGGGCGTGACAACAGGGAACCAATAAAACCAGCGTTATATAGCACACATAAATAGTCGTACCGATAAAGGATGCAAAATTAGCAGAGAAGACATGTGCATCAAATCAATAAATTTTGACTTTCATATAGATCTGGCAAATCTGATCTGACCCACAGCGTTTTATAGCACACATAAATAGTTGTACCGATAAAGGATGCAAAATTAGCAGACAAGACATGTGCATCAAATCAATAAATTTTGACTTTCATATAGCAAATCTGATCTGACCCATTGACTTGACTTAACACGAAGTTAAGCGAATTCGGATTATAAACAGGTCAATCTATTTATGACTTAAAAATAATTAGATTGTATCAGGTTATAAATGGGTTGACCCACTTAACCTGATTACATTATATATTTATATATAAAAAATTTAAATATATGCTCACCTAACTTTCATTGCTAACTCATAAGCTCAAATATCTTCTAACTATCATTTAATCAAAATTTCGACCCACACATAAGCCCAAAGTTTTATTAATTTTAATAGAATTTTTATTAATTTATTATTTATATTTAAAATATAAATGATAAAAAAACTATTCGGGTCGTTTAGGATTGATCCGATTATATTTGAGTCATGTTCGTGTTAGACGAGGTCGTGTTCAGGTTGATTTAATTAGGTCACTGATCACAGTTGATATAACTCGTTTATGACCTGCTAACCCGAATTACCAGATCTAGTTTCATACCTACTAGTTTAGGATTTTTTTTTTCTTAATTTTTTTTTTATCAGTTAGTTGGTTCAAGCTGAATTATAATATATTACAAATTCAAAAAATCAGGATACTCAATTGAAACTAAGTCATATTTTAGTTTCGTAATAATTAGATGAATTGTAATTTCCCTTATTTTAAGTATTTATTTTTATAATTTTAAAATAAATTGAGAGCTTTAATCATCATAAAAGGCACAAAGTATTTGAGAAATACATCCTTAGATCGTCTTTATTAATTGATTAAATCAGTTTGTCATACATGGCAAAATTATATTATTAAACTTTTTAATTATAAATTTATTAATTAGTTCAACTAATAAGGATCTTATTGATAATAATATTTTATAATCAAATTTCAGTCTCAAAATAAATTTATTTGGAGTACATCGAATAAAATTACTAATTGGTCGGTTAATTTTGAATCATTTGATAATATATCATTTTTCAATTAAATTACTAATTGATTGGCTAATTTTGACATAATGACATCTAGTAATGATTGGCTATCGGATTGATCAAATAAAACTTTTTGATATCTAATACTATTTTCTTTTTTTGTAAAAAAATAGAGGACCATAAACCCATTTCATTCGGTAACAGATTTTGGAGTTTAAAACTAAGAACTGCTCTCTCAGATATTACCTTTTCTGACAAAACTATATTCGTGGGACCCACAAACGAACGAGTCTGAACTTTAGGTTCCAGTTTCATTTTGCACTAGGCCCACACCCATACAGCTTTATGCATTTATGTCCTATTAATTTTGAAATTTACACTTAACTGTATTGTCTCATTCGTTATAAAACGGGTGGAAATGTGGAATTGTAGTTTATATGGCTAATTATTTTTTACAGGGGCGTAGTGAAATATTATCTTTTAATAAGCGGTTTTATGTTTAAGAGAGAGTTTGCGTGAGATATGTGTGGGCTAGAGGACGAAACCCTGCATCGGATTCATCTCTCGCTCGATCGGTCGCTCCCATGGCGGTGGAGATGGCGTCGCTGGCGGCGGCGATCGGGGTCTCTATCTCCGTTCTCCGTTTCCTGCTCTGCTTTGTGGCGACAATTCCGGTGAGCTTCTTCTGGCGGCTGGTTCCTGGAGTGCTGCCGCGCCACCTCTACGCAGCCCTCTCCGGGGCGGTCCTTTCCTACATCTCCTTCGGCGCTTCCTCCAACCTCCATTTTCTCGTCCCGATGGCGATGGGGTACGCCTCCATGCTCCTTGTCCGACGCTATGCCGGTGCCATTACCTTCTTCACCGGCTTCGCTTACCTTATCGGATGGTGAGATTTGGTCAATTAATTCTTAATCAGAGTTCACATTTCCTATAACGTTCTAGATCTGGTTATTAATTATTGTTTCTAAAGAAATTTGGACAGCTGGGAGGGTGGTAGTGATTTAATTTTACGAATGGCAAAATCGATTTGGTTCGTTCTTAGTAAACTAGTTTTTGCTAACTTAGAGTCCTTAGGAAGATTGTTTGCGTTCGACACTTTGGCTGAAAATGGCAAATCGTCTTTTGTTAATCCTCTTATTTTCTCTGTAGCCATGTATATTATATGAGCGGTGATGCCTGGAAGGAAGGAGGGATTGATGCAACAGGTGAAGATTTTTTTGCTTTATTTCCGTGAACCTTTTGCACACATATCACTGGTTTTTTTCTTCTTTATATCTTCATGTGCACTGTACATATGCATTACATTATCCAAATATAAAACCTCATTATCTATGGAAAAGATGGATGTTTTTGTTTTGGTGTGGACGCTAGTGGATTTCATCTGATTTCTCTTGTTCATATTTTGGAAAATCTGGTGAGTTTCATCTCATAACTTTGTTTAGAATGAAGGAATATCTGTAGCTTTGAACAAATGTAAGTCATTCTATTGGCATTCTTGTCAAACTTCAAAAGCAACTTTTCCTGATACTGCTTATTTTTCGAGTTCAGGTATCTCTTATAATTTGAATCAACTGATTTATATTCGCATAATATTTCCGGAATATGAACCATAATCAACTAAATTACTTCAGTTTCTCCATTTGACTGAAGTAGGAAAATGTGCGTACAGAGTCTATGATACATCCAATTTAACTTTTTTAAGTTCCTTTCACTAGATTTGGAAACCTTTCCACATATTGTAGCATCTTTCACTGCCTTTTGCTGGAAATTCCTTAAAGGTGACTAACAAATCTTCTATGTTGACCATCATTCTTCTAAGAATACGCAAAAATGCAAAATCAGAATTTTTTTTTTTACCCTTCATGATCTTCACCTTTACTTGCATGAATGGATATATTTTTTGAAGTGAAGTGTGGCTTAAAGCTTGCCATATCTCACAGAAGAAACTTTTACATGTGTAAACACAGCATAAAGTTAGGAAAGGTGCCAATCAAAACTAATGTACAGGATTGGGGAGGTAGAAGATTACACTAAGATTTGGAAACTTCCTTTAGTAAACATTTCCATAAACTAGAAACGTTAGAAAAATGTAACAGTTGCTTCATCCAGTACTTGACTCTTGTCTTTTAAAATCTTTTGATTTCTCTCCTTCCATAACCACCACCACCATCCTAGAATGGGTCTCTAACACCCTGTTTCCTTCAATGGAAAAGCAAAAGGAAAAGAAATAAAATATACTTTTCCTTCGGATCTTTGGAAGGAAAGGAGGAGGGAAAAAAAATGGGATCCATTTTCCTTCCAATTGGCTTCCGCCTGAATCGGGTGGAAATGGAAGGAAAGGAAAATACTACCCCTGCCCTTGCCATCCACCCACTCCCTCAACACCTGTTGATTGCCTCCAAAGGCCAAACTTGCCCACTGCAGCTCCCTCCACACCTCCCGCCACCCGCATGCTCCACCCCCCACCCATCTGAGCTCCCTTTGCTCTTGCCGTTTGCCCTTGGACGCAAGACCTGTTTCCCTCCGCGCCCCCTTCTTGTGCTTGCTGCCTGCCTCGGACATAGGACCGGCTCATCGGACATAGGACCGGTTCATTGGAGCTCCTGTTGTTGTGACCTCCCCTTGCTCCCTGTGCCCCCTCGCCTGTGCTCGCTACTTGCCCACTGGATGCAAGACCCGCCCACCAAGGCTCCTCTTCTCCCCCGACACATGACAATCACTTGTGTGCTTTAATCAGGGATGACAAAAATACCTAACTCAACTTGACCCGACCCATTTAAGATGGATTTAGGTCCTCGATTACCTAAACGGTTAAGGTTTAGATATGCGGGTACCTAATACCCGATTTAGAAATAATAAAAATATATTATTATTGAAATATGTGTAATAGTAAAATAATTATTATTTAATATATTTTTTTATAATAGTAATAATTTATAGAATTATATTTTATATACTAATTTAAAATTAAAAAAATAAAAAAAATTAAAGTTTTTTATTTAATCGAGTACCTCGATTTACGGGTACTCGTTTAAAGACTCAAGTTGGGTTCGGGTTGCATAATAAGGTTAAGTCGGGTGCAAGTAGTAGGAAAAGGGTTGGGTGTTGGGTACCCGACCAATTGCCATTGCTAGCTTTAATCCTTTCCTCCTCATTTCTTTCCTTCCTCATCTTTCACTCTTGCCATTTTTCCACCTCTCCAAGGAAACAAAACCTAATGGCATGCAATTCAAGCTTAGATTGTGGTTAGGTTTGGTCTTGATGGTGATGTCTTCGTTGAATTGATATACGCTTGCATGGGAGTCATGGAGATGAACCAAGAAACATTTTTTAGCAAAAGTACTCTAGTGGATGGAATATAGATAAGAAGTTCTTTTATTGCCCGGCGTTGCTAAGTTGACAAGAGTCCAAGTTATTGTTGCCCAATTAATGCAAGAAGAAAAAACCATTGAGATACAAATATTTATCATGAGCATCCGAATGACTCAATACGTTTTGCAAGATCTATACAAATGAAAAAAAAATGAGGACGAGTCCATTAACCCAATAATTTTACATAATTAATAACTTAGTCCAACACTATGTGAATTATTGTAGTAGATTGCTTCAAGTCCATAAATTAGTTCAATTTTTTACTTTGGAATGAATAAAGGAAATGATCAAGCATAGGTGTTATAGAACATCTAATCATTCAAGCAATGTGAACATGGAGTAGTGACCTATGAGCTATGTTGCTGGTGGCCTATGAGCCATAAGGCAAGAAGAAAATTTGAGATTATGTGATCTAACACAGGTCGAGATTCAACTGTACATACTTGCCATATGAAAGCTACGAGGAACAAACTTTAGAATACAGAACAATTTTATGACTTACTAAAAAATTGATTTCGATATGAATAACCCAACTGATGGTCCTGTAAGCTCTGGATTGACCACGAAAATGCCTGAAGTTAATTATTGGCTTCCAAAGATTAAAAAGCGATATCATGTGTTGATATTCATTCTGGTCAAAAGATTTTTTGAGGATTTTTATAAGCATGCTCCTGAGTAGAGATGGTTGTAGTATTTCAACAAGATAGCTATAATCTTGTAATTCTTGTATTTCTATTGTGTAAAATCAATCACAAAATTACCAATTTTAGCATTATAAAAGAATGTCATTTCATAGTAATCGAAAAGAAATAAATACATTAAACAATTAGTTTGTATAGATCACAAGACTAACCAAATAACTAAAAGACCTAAGAGAAAAGTCATGTGGCTACCGTATCACGAGGACAATGATATGGCTACGGTATGCAAGGAAGAATGCAGCTACCATATGTAAGGAAGAATACAAGAGCGATGAAACAGAACAAGAGAATGAAAACGACGACTTTATGACAATCGAACCTTATGAGTTTGTGGAAGAGATAGATGACCAGTCAATTGTGATAGAAAAGGAACCACATGACATATCTCTTCAGGCTTCCATTTCTTTGGTTAGTCTTCTAATTCATTCAGACTAATTGTTTAATATATTTATTTCCTGTATCTCTAAAATGACATTATTTTATAATGCTAATATTGATAGTTTTGTGGTTGGTTTTACATAGTGGGAATGCAAGAATTGCAAGATCATAGCTATCTTGTTAAAATATTGGAGCATGAACTATCTCTATTTAGGAGTAGACTTATAAATATCCTAAGAAAACCATTGATGAGAATGAATATTAGCATATGATGTTGCTTTTTAATATTCGGAAGACAATAGTTATGTTCAATCATTTGCGTGGTCAATCCATAACTTATAGGACAGATCATGAGTTATTCATATCGAGATCTATTTCTTGGTAAGCCATAAAATTATTCAGCATTTTAAAATTTGTTCTTTTCATTGTAGTTTCTTTGTATGCCAAACATTTGATAGTTGAGGCTTCCTTCTCAATTCTCGATCATGTGTTGATTATATAAGCTCAAATTTTCTTCTTACCTTATGGCTCACCCAAACCACCAACAACATAGCTCACATTCCTCCGCTTTATTGTTTGCATTGTTTGAATGATTAAATGTTCTATAACACTTATGCTTGATCATTTTTTGTTTATTTCAAAATATAAATTAAACTAGTTTATGGGCTTGAAGCAATATACTACAATAATTCACATAATTTTGGACTAAGTTGTTGTACATTATTCTAAAAAATTATTGGGTTAATGGACACATTCTCTCTTTTTTTTTTTTTTTTTTTTTTTTTTCATTTGTATAGATCTTGAAACTTATTAAGTCAACATCCGATGATCATGATAAACATTTGTGTCTCTGTTGTTTTTTCTTTTGGACAACAATGACTCGCATGCAAGCTAAGGGAATCATGGAGATACAAGCTTGATGATGATGCCTTCCTTGAATTCATATAAGCATGCATGGGAGTCATGGAGATGAACCAAGAAACATCCTTGATGATGATGTCTTCCTAATTGATATAAGCTTGCATGGGAGTCATGGAGATGAATGAAGAAACATTTTTTAGCAAAAGTACACTAATAGAGAGATAAGAAGTTCTTTCAATACCCGAGTTGCTAAGTTGACAAGAGTCCAAGTCATTGTTGCCCAATTAGTGCAAGAAGCTTCGATGTAAAGCCTTTATTTTAGGGCTAACAAAATTAAGGTTTTGAACTTTAAGGGCTAGTCACTTTATAAAGAGTTTTGAACCAACTTCCTCGTTGACTTCCATTGTTCAAGATCCTATTGTATGATGAGATATAGAATATGCTATTCGTTGTAAGTGTCCTAATTATACATTCTCCTTCCTTAAGATAGGGTAGGAACATGTAGATACAGAAGTTAGAGGAGGGAGAGAAATAGTTGGCATCCATCATGCCACTCATTTAATAACTTAGAAGGGAGCGCCCAAAGGTGAGATGGATGATGCATCCCACAAGCTCACATCAAGATAAAGATTAGAGATGTAAGCAAAAGGAGGGAGATGTGCTCATTTCAATTATCTCCAATTGAATATAAGTTGACAAGATAATAAAGTTCATGCATATTAAGAAAGCTTACATCATCCATGGCCATGAAGTAGATGGTGAAGCAAGATGCTAGCGGTGATAAGGGAAGCAAAGAGCTGTTACGGTGGGAGACCAAAAAGCATTTTTTGTATCGACAAATTTTCTCCATCACTTGGTGATACAATTAAATGTTGACTATTATGCATTTTTATTGGATAATATTTTATATTTAATAAGGATAGTGGTTTAATGGTATGAAATATGTGATGTGTATTTGTTTATGGTTGTCTATATAGATGTTTCTATATATTGTAATATGGTAGACTTTAATTAATAAGCTCTCATTACCTAAATATTGTAATGGGAACCTATATAGATGTTTCTAAATATTTTATTGCGGTAGACTTTAATTAATAAGCTCTGATTTCCTCTCTAATCGTCTCTCTCAGTTCTTCCTCTCCTCTCTTTTTTTCTTCTCTTTCTTTCCTTCTCTCCTCACATTAATTTGGTACTAGAGCTTAAACTTTCCTCCCCTCTGTCACTGTCATCTCACTTATGCCAACCCTTCATAGAAACCACAAATCCTTGCTAATTGTTATGGTAACTGTAAGTCTGGCCTTAATATGTTTGTAATTATTTTGTTTGTAATTGAAAAACTAAAATAGGCTAAATAAAGGTTTTCATAAGTCGCAGAGAAGTACTATGGGAAATAATTTGGGCAAAACGTAACGCTTACAACATGTAGATCAGGTTGGCTGCATTTCTAGCGGAGCCTTGTGCTAACCTTTTCATATGTTTTCCTTCTGTGGCAAGCTATGCTACTTTCCCTTTCCGAGGCAACAATGAACAAAATTTTCTAGTGCATTTGCAATATGTCCAGAGAATTTAACCTTCAAAGCTGGAAGTACTTAACTTGGAAAAGAGCTGTGATAAATGCATGTGCAAAGTACTTTACATTTTAATCAAAGACTGTTTGTAAAAGTCACTCTTAAAGAACAAGTAGAGAGGTTCTTTCTAGAATTGATTCCACAAATTCACTTTAGAAACGCTAAAACGTTCACAAACTCACTCTAATTAAATAGTTGTCTGTGGTTGAGATATCCCAAAAATATTTTGTTTCCGCTCATGACTATTTAATATTGCAACTTCAGTAAGTACATTTGCTTGGATGGTTAGTGCATTCAGGCTAATTTGCCATGGGTCTAGGCCTCTAAGGTTCACTTCCCAGTAGTGACGTTTTGTGTGTTTTATGGTTCTTGTAACCTTTAAATAACTAACAATTAAAAAATATAGCAAGTTTGATACTTTCCTATTTGTCTATGCTGGATCTATAAGGACCTTACCTACCTTATTAATATGGTGATCGTAGGATTTTGTTAATCTAATAGTAATTGTGCTTTCATTCCGCTATCTAATTACAGAGGTACTCTAAGCATTACCTAATAGTTTGGTTTCACTAGGAACTTAATATTTGGGTAATGCAAGATGCTACGTTTCCATTATGATGTTAGAATCTAGTATTTTGAGATTTCACTCGCCTAATAAATATGATTTGCTTTCATCGTTACTAATTAGAAGAGGCTAAGCTGATTTTTTCACATAGAAACTAATTTAGATTTTTAGTATCATTAACTTATCTAAAAAAGAATCAGATATAAAAATCCCTAGTTATTGTTTTGTATTAGAAATTTTCACATCATACTTTGCAGATTATATATGATGTATCATTGCATTATTAGGAATGCTTATTAAGGAATTTATTCTTTTTCGTCAAGCCAGCTTTATAAGGTACGGTATCTAATTATCAAGGTTCAAAAAGACAACCTCTGATTTTCCATAGCAGCATCTTAACTATTGAGCTCCTAAAATGTTTTTTTTTTTGGTTTCAAACAATCCGTTGAGCATTATGCTAGTCACTCTCTGTATCTTTCTTTAATACATAATGATAAACTCCCTTTTGCCACTTTGTAGGAGCTCTAATGGTGCTGACTCTTAAAGTCATATCATGTGCGATAAATTATAGTGATGGACTTCTAAAGGAAGAAGGGTTAAGTGAAGCTCAGAAAAAGAATCGATTAATTTCTTGCCCATCTGTAGTTGAATACATTGGTTATTGTCTTTGTTGTGGTAGCCACTTTGCGGGACCTGTATATGAAATGAAGGATTATCTTGAATGTACAGCACGCAAGGGGGTAAGTACTAAGTGCAGCATGCATCTTTTTACAATATCTGATGTAGGCCAAATGTTTACCTTCCTCCAAGTTATGTTTTCTCTTTAATAATATTTGAACTTTGTCCAGATTTGGGCTTGTTCACATGAGAGTCCATTACCGTCACCTTTCGGTGCAACATTGCGTGCTTTATTGCAAGCTGCAATATGTATGGGATTATACTTGCAATTGGTACCACATTTCCCACTTTCTCGGTTCAATGAACCCTTATACTATGAATGGGGTTTCTGGCATAGGCTGTTCTTTCAGTACATGTCTGGATTTACTGCTCGTTGGAAGTACTACTTTATCTGGTCAATATCAGAAGCTTCTATTATCATATCTGGTTTGGGTTTCAGTGGATGGTCAGCTTCATCTCCTCCTAAACCACTGTGGGACCGTGCTAAAAATGTTGATATTCTTGGTGTAGAGTTAGCGACAAGTGCAGTCCAATTGCCACTTGTTTGGAACATACAAGTCAGCACCTGGCTGCGGCACTGTAAGTTTAATGATATTGCTTTTAGATAGATCTGGTATTTTCGTCACCTCAGATCCATGAAACATAACACGTGCTTCTTTGAATACGTGGATCTAGCTTAATTGGATTGCCCAACATCTAGCTGCCTGTGCCTTAGTGCCTCTTGAATGTTAGTTATTGACATAAAAAGCATTTGTGGACCATTATTATATGTTTGTCTCTCTTAATGCGTCTATTCATTGACATATGTTGTTTGACCTGTTCAACTTGTTCGTTTTTTGAAGATTAACGAAGTAGGTAAACGCCCATATATATTTGAAATCTTTAAACTATCAGCTTTGAAAGAGATAATGCAAATCATGATATTTGAGTTTATGCTTGTTTCTATAATTCAATTCTCATTTTGGGTACTATTTAGTGCTGAGGTAGAGGACTGCGCTTTCCATTCAAACCAAACTGAATAGACTGACAGCTTTGAACTTATTTTTGTGTGCATTTGTTCAAGCCGAACCTGAAAACCAAATCCAGTTGAAACTGAAATTTTCACAATTCGTTTTTTTAGTTTAGTTGAACTGAATTTATATTGTATAATAATTAACAATTTTTCCATTGACAGTAAATATTTTTTACTGATTCAGTATTCGTTTAAGGAGAAATGATAATGTGAGAGTAGTATTTTATAAATTAATAAAAAAATTGGTTTTCTTGTTTACTTTGGTTTGATATTCTGGAACCCATAATAAAACCAAAAAGTTTACGTACGAATCAATATAACTGAAACAAACTGAAATGAACCAAATTTGGTAAAAGCTGAAAGAAATTGAAGTTTGTGGTTATGTTGCAAATTAATCTAGACCTTGGATAGTCCTACTGATGTTAATATGCTATGTTGGATTGACCTATGGTACACAAAGGTGATTACCATTACTTGATGTTAATATGCTAATTCAACATATAATATCGGTAATTGTTCTTGCCACAATCTTGACTCTACTTTGTAGTATCATTAGTTTGTCGATCATTCTGCTTAGATAGAAGATGATTTGTTCAGTAGAGCATAAGATCTTGACTCTTATACAAGCTAGTAGTTTTTATTTATTTACCTGCTTAGATGTTAGAAGATCTGTTGAGTGATCATGCAATCTGAGTGGCCATGTTGTTTCAGATGTATATGAACGGCTCATTCGGAAAGGGAAGAAACCTGGATTCTTTCAGTTGCTAGCTACACAAACAGTTAGTGCTGTTTGGCATGTAAGTTATGCATGAGTTTATGTCTATAATATTATATATGTAACACGTAAATCTCCTAAATTAGTGAAGTTCATTTTTCTTGCAACTTTACCATTTCTCAACTGATATTTGTATTTTGTTTCTGTCATTTTCCCTGCCAGTATATGGGACCTAAGAGTATATATTTTCTGCATGATGTACAAGTTCATTATCTTGTATTATTTAACATCTACCATTTGATATGATTTTTCCTATGTAGATTTGCATATTGTATAAGCCTCTGGATGCATCTCTAATGCTCAATCATGCTAGATGCATAGAAGAGCACTAGCTGCAGTAAAAATTGCTTTTCATTAGTGCATAAATTTCTCAGGACTAATAACTTTGCTCGATGCTTACACAGGGATTATATCCTGGATATATTATATTTTTTGTTCAGTCAGCACTGATGATTGCAGGTTCTAAAGGTACTTGTGTGGCAAATATTTTTTTTCTGTATTCATACTAATCATTTTATTTTTTTCCTTCATAAACTAAACCAAAATGATTGAACTTGTTTTTTCTTTGCCTTATTCTTTCTTTCCATTCAACAGTAATCTACAGATGGCAGCAAGTTGTGAAGGACTCATTGCTGGGAAAGATGCTGACACTTGTAAACTTTGCCTACACTCTACTTGTCCTGAACTATTCGTGCATTGGTTTCATGGTTAGTTATTTATTCTCCTATTTTCTGCTTTAAAACATTTCTAGGTGTGTTATCAGAATGGTACGTCTTGTTCAAGACTCCTGTTTTTGGCTCAGACAGTGTCCAAAGGTTCAAATTGAACCGAACCATAGTAAACCTGTTTTTTAGAGAAAAAAATTGCTAAACAAAATCAAATTTTTTTGGTTTGGTTTTAACCAAACTTTAACATTTTTTTATACATAAAGTAATACTTTTATATGAAAATGTACATTTAAAACAAATAATTAAATTTGGATTAGTTTTCTTTCCCCCACAAATAGGAGAAATTTTTTTAAAGGAATAAATTAATATACTAACAATAATATAAATAAATTTTATATATATATAAAACTCATAAACTAAAGTGAAATGAATTAAATTTGATAATCAAACCAAATAAAAAAGCTTATTTGGTTTGGTTTTTCAGTTTGAACCAAAATATAAAAATCTCTAGCTGTAATATGGTCCTCCGGGACAAGTGTCCTTTTGCTTCTGAAATCTACAACGACAATTACTTCTGCTATTTCCAAATTTTCCTCGGAAGTTATTTCTGAAACGACCAAGAGAGTTGGAAATTTTGTTTAACATGGTCTAGGTGTAAGTGTTTTTAGAAACATGCTATCATACTCCTTGAGAAGGATGCGTACAGATGGAATTGTTTTCTTTATATACCACACCTGTAATTGATGTTTTCTTTTCTTTATAGGTTCTGAGCCTGAGGGAGACTCTTGCTTCTTACCAGAGTGTTCATTTTGTTGGCACCATTATTCCCCTCGTGGTTATCCTGCTTGGTTACATTATTAAACCAGCAAGACCTGTGAGGCCTAAGATTCGGAAAACCCAATGAACTGCTATACAGAAAATTTCCTATTTTATTCTACTAGGGCAATAGGTGAAAGAATATCGCAACATTTAAACACTGGGAGTTTTACCATGCAGTTATCTCCAGAGCTGGGAAAAATGTCATGTATTCTGCAGACGCCCTTGACTAGGCGGCATTTATCTGCTATTCTGTGCTATTTTCTTCACCATTGTTGTGGTTGGTGCTTTGTTCAACTTTTTAATTTTTTGCAGAAATCCAACTTTTAGTTCTCTGCGATTTCATAATGGATGTATTAGATAAAGAAAGTTATAGCCCCTTGGAATGAAATGTTACTTGAACAAGAGCAGGAATTTCATGTTCTCTTCATTTGATTAATTTTACTAGTCATTGAAAAGCAGTGGGTCTGCTGGATGAAACACTCGGGAAGTGCTCTTTTCCAGATTCTTTCGTCATCATGCATCCTGTTGTGCTAATTGAGCTGCAGTGTCATATTTGTTTCTAAGCGACCCGCAATGATTCAGTCACTTGATGCTCAACTTGATTAACCAGCAATTGATTCCTTTAAGATGACATATCTTGTTTTACTTCATTGTTGACTCCTGAATGTTAATACTTGCAGTCGTTTATTCATCAGCAATGACCTATTATCGCCTTATTGTTATTTACACTTCCTAGTAATACTAATCAATCAATTTGTTAAAAAACTGTTAAGGTGTAGTGGACTCTTTCCAAAATGCTACTTCTAGTTTGTTCCTCTTTAATCATTTGTGTTATTTTTAACGGACTTAATCATTTATCATTGCCACCCTTATCCTTACGTTTTAATTCCATTCTAATAGACTCTTTCCAAACCTGTCTTCCCGGTTATATGAATTTATCATACTTGGAGCCTGTGGAAAAAAGGATAGTGGGACTATTCTCTTGACTAGCTCTACTTATTCTCCAGATAAAGTTGAGATGCTGGGGCTATTAACACAGTCAATTGCCCAGTGACGCTTACAAACTGAGAAGCAAAATTATATTTATAGATATATTTTTTTTATTTTAGTGAGGATAATAACATATTTTTTTATATTACATGTAATAGCTACTCTTTATAAGTTGTATATTCGCCAAAAATCTTGATGGTTGGCTGCACTGAATATAGGATAAGATCTACGCTTAGGCCCGCTGAATATACACTATAGCATACTCATCTAAGAAAAAATTTCTTAAGGAACTGGAGGTTGCACAAGAGTCCTAAGCACAACTCTTAAAAAAAGAATTTATAATATTAAAAATCGTGAAAAAATATTCATGATGTAGTCCATGATGAGAGCTATCCAACGATACTAAGATCTACGAAAATGGACGTATCCACAATAAGATATCGTGGATCAAAATATTGTTACTGTAGTAGTCCGTATCCACGATCTTTTGATCCATAATATCTCATCGTGGGCATGTCTTTCGTGGATCTTGATACTGTTGGATAGCTCTCATCGTAGACTATGTCATAGATATTTTTTTAAATTTTTAGGATCATGAATTTTTTTAAAAGGGCTGTGCCTAGGATTTCTTGTGTAGCCTCTTTGCCTAGAAAATTTTCTCCTCACCTCAGAAAAAAAAAAATTCCTAGGCAACTGTAGATTTTCTTATTGTTTATGTTGAAAGGCTTATATCCTCTATCATTAGCAGTAGACGATATATTATGCATATGAGACAATGATAATTTATCTATTTACCTCAATATAAGGCCTCAACCATGGAACCAGAAAAATGAAAGCGACGCACGTATAGATAACATGTGTGCAAATTGCAATCTGCCAACCCTGCATGGATCAAAGCCCAACTTCTCCATCCTCCTCTTGCGATAAGTGGGTTCCCTGATCCACTACACAGGGATGGGCCGCGTCCGCCTCGCCACAGGCCCACATAGTCATGGGTAAAGGCTTGACCATCGAGCTGCAGACCTGCTCGTGGGTCAAGCTCGGGATCCTGCCCACGAACTCGCTCTTTGGCTCGACTTCCCCTCAGTTACCCAAACTGAAGAAGCGCAAGGGCAGGAATCAGGATGCCCTCAAATTGAAATTTGAACTCACGGGCACCTCCTCCTTGCCTGCGGAGATCGGTGGCGGGGGTGGGGAAGGCGTGGTCGAGCGAAACTGGGTTAGGGGGAGCTGCATGGCCAGGTGGCTTTGCTGCGGCTGGCGGCACTGGAGGTTGTGGAAGCAACGACGGAGGCAAAGAGTTGCGGCAGCACGACGGAGACGAGGTGGAAGACCAAAGGGCGATGGCTGGTCCCCGTGGGGACTCATCGCAGTAGGTCGTGGCGCGACGGCTGAGCCAAATCCCGGCGCTATGGGGATTGAGAGACACCATGGCGATGCCATTGCGCACCCTCGATCGAGCTATTACTGCATCGATTCATCTCTATAATCATACGTGTTGTTGCTCTGAATCGGTGGAGGAGGAAAAGATGGCGAGCAAGCAAGAGTTGGAATATACAAAGAATGAAGCGGGAAGTAAATTGCCAGAATCTCGAACGCGGCACCAGATGGGGAGAGGTAAAGGGAGCTGTGTGGCCGGTCGCCGTTGGCAACCTACCTGCCCGAGAAATAGCAAAGGTATATTCAACTCTGCCAGCGAAAGATTATTGAGTTTCCGATTCCTAAGTCTACCATACATTTTAGCATTTTGTTTGCCATGGTGTTGATTTTGAACTGCTCCAGGAGCAATAAGAGAACCAAAGTAAAGGGGAAAATACCTTCCTTCATAATTAGAAAGGAACAAATGCCATTTCTAGTGTTTTTTAAATGTCAGGGAAGTTGATCAATTGAAAAACTTTACATGGGCATGCCAAGAAATACGATCAAAAGCTTATCAAGATCAATTTTAATGAGAATTTATGGATAATTTTCTTGGTAATTATGAATAGAATGTGCGCGCTCACTTGCTAATAGCATATTATCATGAATATTCCTTCTCATTATGAAAGTATATTACTTATGAGAGGCTAGTTATTAAGAAGAGGTTTGATTCATTTTGCAATAACTATGGACAAGTATATGAAAATTAACATTAGAAAGAGCAATTGGTTTAAAATCCTGGAAGTTTGAGATTCTCAATTTTAGGAATGAAGGTCAAAGTGTAATCCTAATTTGCAGGGAGACTTTGTCAATGTGGAAATCGTCAGAGGCAAGTTTATACAAAATGAAAATAATTGACTAGTAGGTAGAATTTAACAGAAAATTCATCTAGGCTGTTATTTCTTTTATCCCCATATAATTGACAATATGCCAATTTCATTGGTAGAGAAAACAAGGATGATGTTCTATTGCTATGCGCTCTTTAGAGCAGTCCATGAAATGTTATGGGTGACATGAGGAGAAGTTGAAAGATTTTTATAAAAGGATCCAAAAAAAGGAAAAAAAAAAAAATCAGTAGTGAGTAGTTCATGTTTACTCAAAATATAGATGTCAATGGGGAATATTCTTGTCACCTTCATGAACTCATTCCTCATTAGTCATAGCCTAATTTTGGGAAAAATATATTTTTTAAGGGTTTTAACCAAATTGTAAGGGAATAGAGGTTCAATTTCTCCTATGAAGAAAGGAGTTTTTGAGTTCAAGAAAGCTGACATGGTCCTGAGCGTAGGGTTCAAGCCCAGACTCCCATAGCACTGATGAAAGTTTTTCCATCTAGGTAAAGGGTGATGAAGACTACAAAAGTTTCTAGAGAAAATTTTGTTAGTAGGAGGAACCACAAATATTTGGGTACTAGCTACAATTGATAATATTGGTAATATACTCAAATTATGTCATAAAGTTTTAGAATTTAAAAACCTAAATTTAGAATGATATTATCAAGAGCCCCAAGAAATATGGGTGCATGTAACAATGCCACTATTCATATTAGAAATAATAATATCACCAAATAGATTTGAACACTCTGATATGTAAAAGAATGATAATGTAGAATAAGGACCTGTTTAGTACTATTGTTATAACTTTCATAACTACGCTGAATTGTGCTATGATAATTTATAAGTTGTTTGACAAACAACTTTTGAAATGTTGTTACCTGATATTATTAAGGATTTAAAAATCGGTATGTACCCCTTATACGAACTATGGTAATGGTATGAGATGATTCCTGTATATACATATATTATTTAAAAAATTTTAATTATAATTTTTAAAATAATATATAATATTAAAAAATATAATTAAAATTTTATAAGCTCATTTTAGTATAATGTTATAAATAAATAATATTTTTATTAAAGCAAATTTCAAATAAAATTATAGTGAAAAAGCTAGTAATAGGAGAATTCTTTAAAGAAAATTTCAAATATAAATTGAGCATAAGGATATGTCCACAAAATAAAAAACAATGTCTAATCGAACCCTCATCTCTTATATGCTATTACATACATTATTACTTTCCCCTTGCTGTTAAAGCACAATCAATTTCATTTTGTAATTCATCCATCTCCCTTAAATCACTTCTCGGCAGTCCCATATCTATTTGATAGTTTCCTTTGTCAATTAAAACATATGCAGGAAGATAACTATAATTGTCTTGTAATAATGCAAATTTAGGATCAGTGTGGGATCTTTTTAGAAAATTATACAATACAATAGTCGCAATAACAATGTTTCTCTGCATGTCACATGGAAATGATGATATGTTAAGTAAGATTTTAAACCTTACTTTACAAATACCATAATCTTGAAGTGACAAATTTGCCTAGTTAAAGTGCTCTTGCAACCCTAATGGTGGTGAACTAGAAGCGATAAATGATATTGGTGAACTAGAAGATAGAATAATCCTCCCGTAGATAATTAGGACAGAATCGGAGGAAAGTAATGTCAAATGTGTACCACATGAACTGCTTGTTTAAAGTGACTAGAAAGAATTCAGATATAATTTCTAACCTCAAATAATGACTTAAATGCATTTTCATTTGTAGACTAGACCCGACAATTCCCGTCAGCGAGTCATAAACAGGTCGTGTCAGCTACGACCCGTGACCCAACTAAGCTAACCCGAACACGACCTGTTTAATTAATTGGGGTAAACTGTCTAACCTGAATACGATCCGAATATAATCAGGTCAACCCGACATGACCCGAATAACCCGTTTATCATTTATATTTTAAACATAAATAACAAATTAATAAAAATTTGGGCTTATGGGTGAGCCGAAATCTGGGTTAAAAGATAGTTAGAAGATATTTTGGCTTATGGGCTAGCAATGATAGTTAGGTGAGCCTATATATATATATATATATATATATAATGTAATCGGGTTAAGCGGGTCAACCCGTTTACAACCCGACATGACCCATTATTTTTGTGTCATAAACGGGTTGACCTGTTTATGACCCGAATACAGTTATGGCTGACCCAAACCCGCCTAACTTCGTGTCGAGTCAGGTCGGGTTAGCGGGTCGGGTCAGGTTTTGCCAGGCAAGGCAGAAAAAGACTCGAGAAATGAGATGAAGACTCGAGGAAGAAGATTCGAAACAAGATACTGGGGAAGGAGACTCGGGGAAGAAAACTCAAGGAAGAATAAAAAAGTAGATAGAGCGAATCGGCTAGGAATCATCTGAAGAACAAAAGAGGCAGATGATATAGGCAAATTAGGGCATGAGCGAGCAAGTGAGATGGTATAGGCAAATTAGGGCATGAGCGAGCAGGTGAGATGGTAGTGTCGTTGAGCACTCGAAGCGAAAGAGGTCTGATGCAACCTAGGTGAAAGCATCAACTATTTTAGAAAAACGAGCCGAAAAAATATCAATTTCAAGCTTTTTGAGCTTCTACTTTTCTCTAGCTTTTTCCTGCTTAAGATTTTTATTACCAAACTGGCTTTTATCAGCTTCTTGCTCAAAAGTTGTGAAGCAGGGCCAAACATCTTTCACAGCGCCAAACAACCCCTAAGTATTGTGACTTGCTACTCGCAATTGTTATACCAAGTAAAAGGAGTATAAAAAAAAATCTAAGATCAGAAAGCCCAAACCAGTAATTAAGTCATTGAGAATCTGTCATAGAAATACCATAAAATGGTCTACCAACACACATATCATAATAAGCTAAAATATAAGGAGATCACACAAAATGACTCCAGAATTATCTAAAATGTCTAACCTAAATAAAGAATTCCACATAGCTTTAATAAGTTATGAGCTAGAATGCAAAAGAAAAAAAGTTATGTGATAGAGAATTTTACATGAGTTTGGATAGAAGCACACATCCAAAGGATACTAATACCCTTAAGCACCTCTAATTGGATGATGTTTACCAGACTAATACCGAAAGATTGAATAATCCACTATGGTTTAGAGTGGCCAGCATGTGTTCCCACGAGGAAAATGTTTTAATGAGTGATTCAATTTTCTTTTTAATATGGTGACAAGAAACACCTATACAATTCCATAGTATTAAATACGGTGAAAAAAGGTTAGGAAAAGACTTAGCCCCCGCTAGAGGTGAGGCTTGGGCATAAGGATCCGTAAGATTCTATGATTTTTCATTTTTTTGGTAATGAAGCAGATCATTTATCCTACAAAGGTTCATGTCATTTCTGGCAATATAGCACCTGAAGGTTGGTATTTTTATCTCTGCTTGGAGCTTGACTTTTGGGATTAGCAAAACCCCCGAAGAATTTAGCCTTAGGAAGGGAGAAAAGAATATGCATAAGGTTCATACTAGTCAAATTTACACAACCTACATAGGGAGAACTAGAGTGAGTTTGCTTTTAACAAAGAAAGAAATCTATATGAGATTTATCTTTCATTTGACACTTTTGAGGTCTAACTTACATAGTACATGTAAAGCACTGAAGGCAGCCTAGAGATCAATGAATCAAAAGAGAACGGGACAGTTGAAGCCCACACAGTGTTGAAACCGGTGGCAATGGATTTCATAATGCCTCAGTGACTAGATCAACAAGGGCATAACCATATCCTCCTCTATGCACCTAGATCCACAGGCATGTGGATTTCTCAACGACTAGCTTGTCATTCTTCAATCAAAGCTTTGCTCGCCTGCTATCATTGCTACGGTCCAGTATCAACGTCCGGTATCACCGGTACAATACCGGTCTGGCGGCTCACTAGACCGAGTCGCCGGACCGGTTTTACAAACCTACTTCATACTACTAAATTTTTGTTGATTCAGTTGACGATGCCTCTTTCCTTAAGCACAAGCGAACGTTGGAAGTTTCGATGCTGGAGCTTCCCACTGCTGCCGCTGCCTGTCCGCTCGCCTTGCTTCACCCGCTGTTCCGGGTCCGGTCTCTGTCTAGAGTACCGTTGTATGGTACAGTTTTTAATTCCTTGGATATAGTATGAACAACCCTTATGACCTTCCAACGGATGAAATTGAAGAGTACCCATAAACCTAGATCTGGTGGAATTTGATAGCATAGAAGTAAACATATTAGAATGTAATCCATGAAGGCAACCTTCTCTTGCACTAGTAACTACGTGAAGGAAGAAGGGTGAGCAAACATTTTAGCCAAAACAACCACGTAACGAGCATAAGGTTGGTGAATTTCATACCAAATAGATGAAAAAACCCCTCTTGGGCCTTACTAATCATGTACCTTTGCTTGGCCGGCTTGTTAAATTTAATCTGAATATAGTTATGCCTATATTGGTCCCTTCAAAGCCAAAAACCTCATTGTCATTTTTAAGTGACCAGCCAAAACAAGAAGCATTGGACAATGGAAAGTTAAAATCTCAATGTACGAAGGGCAAGCCAAGGGGATGGATCAGGACTGGGGTGGTGGCGGTGTCTCCTCTTGGCTAGCAAGAGCAGACGACATCTGGCTTTCTCACTTAAAAAGATTGATGGTGTGTTATTAACGTCATACGCTCTTTTTATACTTGTTTTTTTGTATCATTTTCTGCTAGCTACCATCATATCGAGTGGAAGCAGTATCTTCTAAATTAATTCCTCCATGTGCTAACTACCACCTTAACATTAAATATTACTCCATTTTTATCGAAATAAGCATTCTTCTTTAATATTGGATGAACAGCTCCCATGATTTCAATGCTTTTGTTTAGTACTCAATCAAAGTCGCCATTCTCCACAAGTCATTAGGGCAGTGTCATCAAACACCTTACTGTTTTTTAGCTGGTGAGTTTATACCAACTGGACATTAGTTGGATCTGCAAGTAATCAATAGACATCTCAACCACATTGTATTTATCTTTCCATCTTTTAGGATGATACTTATTCTGACGTCTCTCCAGATTCCAATTGGAGGGATACTGGTAGATGGAGCGCTGATGTAGATGACCCACCACCTGCATCAATTGAATCTGAAACTACCGTTTGGCTTTTGCCGGGATGAGTCTGCATGATCCAGTTTTAGGAGTTGCCTTAATCAAACGAACCACAGAAGAATAAGAATTGTCTTAAGCATTGTGCTTCCAAACTCAATTTTTCATGACTAGTTGTTCTTGATGTGTCTCATTTGTTGAGTTGGTGCATCACTGGTTATCTTGATTTTTTTGGATCGTATCTCAATGCTTTTCTTGTTTCTCAAGGATAAGCCTGATTCTAGGAAGCTTGTGGTCAATGCATCATATACCCGCTATGTACTATAATTTAATATGAGAATATTCTTTGCAGGAAGCAAGTCTAGATCACGAGCAGTTGACTGGAATAGGACATTGTTTGTGTGATTCTCCTTCCTGTGGCCCATACTTTTGTCCGAGTCCCAACAAGAAGAAGACACTTTAAATTGTCCACAAATCTCAATTAATATTCTTTGTAGTATCTGCCGCTTGGAACCAATAGTCGTTGTACTGGTACATGCATTCATGCATATGTTTGAAAATAGAAACTCCTGCGCTCTCTGGCATGTAAAGTTGAAAGCTTCAGCTTAACCGTTCTCTTGTACTGACAGCTGATGAAAATTACATGCGACTTCTTCGCTACACTTTTCTGAAATGCTGACATTTTTCATTTCTAGTGCTTCAGGTTTTTTCTCCCCAACAGAACTTTCCTCAGACTGAATCATCTGTACACGTTAACCGTGAAGAATTCAAAGAACATGAGTTGAGATTTTTCTTTTCATCTTTTATTTGATTTCTCAGTACAATAAGTTGGGACTTGCTTTACATTTTGGTTAGAATCTTATGCTAAATTGATATCCAGAGATGCACACTGGGAACTCTGTTGACATCATATATCTCGTGGCTCTACAAAAAGGTACATTTCCTCTTTGGTAGTTTGGTTGAATGTTGATTCTTGTGATATACTAAATGATGCTTTAAGAGTTTTGTGGATATCTGATTTGGCTCCTAGCATTTATTTTCTCTCTGCTTGCACGGAAATTAGGCATTGAATAGAAGTACCTTTTCCAACTTCATCATTCTTTTGAAGTATGATCCTTAAACAATTTGTATGTCATTCTGTCACGTACTTGTTAAATTCACCAACGTTGAGCTTTTCTAACATGGGGCTAAGTTCATTTGTTGTGAGTAGCTCATCGCAGTCTGGTTGAAACTCAAGAATTCCAATTTTTATAGTTATTTCGAAATATTTTTCTGAATCATCTACGAATGTTTCCTCATTTGTTCAAGGTATTTTCTTCTCCCACAGGAACTCGCAGTGCCGTGAGGTGCGCCGTCGCTCTCCAAATCACGCGCGCCGCGATCGACCGCTAATGGCGTGCCACGTGGATCCTAAAGAGGCCGTTTGGCTTTGTAGACTGTCGGTAGCGTCGGGCCCAGTACCCAGGCGCCCCAAGAAAGGCGGTGGCCACTGGGCCCGACCCGTTTCGGTCCCCTCAGGGATGTGCCCGCAACGCCCGCCGCGTTACTACTCGGTACTCTCCCTCCCCATTGTGTCATTCCTAATTTCCCCCCCTCCCCCCCCCCCCCCCCCCCCCCCCCCCCCCCTCGTGCATGTATGTATATTTAAATTAATTTCACTTTGTCCAGAGTTTTGCATTTTTTGCATTTTGACCCTCCGCCCAATCGGGACCCACCGCTTCCGGACACGTGGGAAAAGTGTACCGCGGGTTGGCCCTCGGATTCACCGTCGTGATTGCCACGCTGCCATGACTCGTTCTATTTCCGGTTTGGCACGGCGGGAGCAGGAGAGGAGGAAAAGAAGCTTGTGGAGTAAAGCGTTAGGAGGATTCGGGGTCACGGCAGAACAGTAGTTACGTAGCGGTTAAGGTCGGCCGTAGCGGCAAAACTTTTCTCGCAAGCCTTTCTGCTTCCGCTACAAACAACTAAAGTTAACAGCGGCAGCATTTGCGAGCGCAGCGCCGCAGCGGCGGAGGTGGGTGGCAGATTTTTGTTTTCCCTCCCAATAATTGCTTTGTGTTTTCGTTTTTTTGTTTTCTTTTCCCTTTTTTGCGCTTGCTTTATCATCTTCACGCCGCTCTCTTTCCTTCTCCATTTGGTTGGTTTTCGAGAGGGTGAAACAGAAGCGATGTCTTCATCCATCACCCACCGCCAGTTGTTTCATTTTTTTATTTATTAATTTTTGATTCGTTGGCTCTTGACTTATTTACCGACTATTATAATCTATTTGTGTATATATAGATTCGCTCATTCCTTCTCTTGTTCCTTGGCCTTAACCGAGCATAGAAGCAACCGGAGATGGAGCAGCAATCCTCTAGAGAGGGTTGACTTGATCCCAATTACTGTTTTTGGAAGAAATAGTGGCGGTGAACTCGAGGATTTGCTTCTCCTTGGATCCTCTGTTTTCGAAGATCTAAGGTTCAAAGATCAAAATGCGGTCGAGGATGGTGGGCGGGGCGGCGGCGGCGGCGTCTGCGTTCAGCCCTATCAAAGAGTCACCACCAGGGGATAAGGCGGCAGAGTTGGAGGTCAGGCCGGGGGGAATGCTTGTGCAGAAGCGCAGCCCTGACTCGGCTGCCGCCGTGGCGGCAGCGGCGGTTCCTGTCCCCACCATCCGCGTCAAGGTCAAGCACGGCACCGCGTGCCACGAGATCTACATCAGCGCGCAGGCCTCCTTCGGTAGGGATTTGGATTCACCCTCTTGCATTTCTTCGTTTCCACTGATCCACGTAAGGTGTTCGATGAATTGACCGCGACGCTTGCAGGGGAGCTGAAGAAGGTGCTGGCGGAGCGGACGGGTATCCACCCGCTCGACATGAAGGTGCTGTACAAGGACAGGGCGAGGGACTCGGCGGCGTTCCTTGACACTGCCGGCGTGAAGGACAAGTCGAAGCTGGTGTTGGAGGAGGACCCCACGGCGAAGGCTAAGCGCCTGCTAGAGATGCGCAGGGCCGACAAAATAGAGAAGGCCGCGAAGGCCGTCTCCGCCATTAGCCTCGAGGTCGATCGGCTCGCTTCCAAGGTAACTTGCATCTAATTCCCGATGCCGATGGCAATCTCCAAGTTAATGGTTGTTACAGAGTGGCATTTGATCGATTAGGTGTCGGCGTTGGAAGCGATTGTGAACAAAGGGGGGAGGGTGGTGGAGAATGATCTGTCCAATCTCATTGAATCTTTAATGAATGAGCTGATCAAGCTTGACTACATTGCTGCCGAGGGGGATGCAAAATTGCACAGGAGATTACAGGTCAAAAATCCATCTTTTTTATCTTTATCTATCAAAACAATTGCTTGCCTTCTCTTTCTGAGTTCGCGCATTCATTGGATCAGTTGCTCATTGATTCTAATATACTCAAAAACAGATTAGGAGAGTGCAGAAATATGTGGAAGCATTGGATGCGATCAAGATAAAAAACAAAATGCCTCAGAATCATCAGCATCAGAATCATCATTTAAAGAGAGATTTGCAACAACAACAACATCCAATTCAACCTCAGCATCAGCAGCAACTACATCAAAACATAGATTTGCCCGGGCCACTTAACCCATTTCAACAGCAGAGTGGGCAGCAAACAAATGCACATTTCAGGCAGCAACCTCAGCCGTCAGCGGTGGTGGCGACCAATTGGGAGAAATTCGATTCTTCCATCAGGCCGTCCACCTCTACACCATCCTCGTCCACCACGACGGCCTCTTCCACCGCCTCGTCAACCCCTCATGCAAGCTTTGACTGGGAGCTATTTTGAGCATAAAAATGCACTTCAATTGAAGAAAAGTTGCCCTCAGAAGTGCCATTACATGGGTAATCAGGAATTTTGTGATCGTGTTTTGTTGCCGTTTTCCATTCTGATTAGATCCTTTAGAGAACTTCCGCCTGCTTTATCAATAATTCTTTGTGTATATTTATAGCTACTTTTGGGAATTGTGTTCAGCCTACCAAATATCTCGTCTTTCATAATGTTCAGATACCAGAGTGGAGAAAGAAAAGTTATAATTTTTGTATATTTGCTTCTTTTTGCCTCAGAAAACTACGAATCAATAAAGGGTGAAAGATCAATGTTGCAATGAAAAGAATGATGAGCGGGCAATGAATGAGATTAATAGCCATAAAACTTTGTAAGCCCATCGTTTTGGTTATGATAGTGCTGCTTTGTGTAGAGATCCCTTCATTCAACAGTAATTTGTTTTAGGGAGATGTGTTGGCAATAAAGACCAATCATGGGCAATGGACTGTGGAAGCTTTATGGCAATGTTTTGTTTAATGAATCTCAGTGGCGCTCATAATTACTTCAGTTTCTTTTTCCCTCTTTACCCCTTTTTGTTTCCTATGCCTCAAATCAGGCAAGCACAGCAGGTCGTTAATGTGATTCTTTTGTGAATTCTTTCTCCCATATTTAGATCTCTCCGATCAAATGGTGGTTTTACATAATTTATTTTCTCATTGAAAAGGGTATCCGTGTAGGCCATTTGTTAAAGACTTATAGCTTTATGACATTTAATTGCTAGATTGGCATGTACTGGACTCCAACAAAAGAGCTCTTGAGGCCACGTTTAGGTATACCTGTCGGCTTGTAACAAGTGAGATATTATGTGAAGCAGTTGATGGAGATGGCTGAACCCAAATTAAACTGCTCATCTGCACCACCGAACGAAGAGAAACATGCATTTGACTTGCCATTACATGTGAGGCATAGCAAGTGAGAGCAAGTAAAATAAACTTTTATTTATTATTTTCAAAAAGAATTGATAAGAGGTTTGTTCCATTGCTTTTGTTTGTGGTTTTTAACGAGCTGAGTTGTTGTCATTGTCGTGGTGTAACTCAACAACCTAAAGGAGAAAAAAATATATATTTTTCAATAATTCTATACTGGTAAGAGAGGAGATATCCAATAAATTTAATTTTACTTTATCAATTAGTTTTTAGCGCACCAAACCATTTACTCGTGAAAAAGTAATATCAAACAATACTGAAAGGAAAGTGTCACAGTATATTTTACACTAAGGCTATATTTTCTTAGAAGGAATTCATAGCAGAAAAAAAAATATGCTTTAATTATTATTTTAACAAAGTAATAATTAAAACATTTTTATCTTTTTTTATGGATTTCTTCCAAAAAAAAATACAACCTAAATGCCTAAAACATACAAAAATAGACATTAATTCTCCAAATACCCTCATATTTTTAGATAGAATATAGATGAATTTATGAGATGGAATATAATTACAACTAAGAAACTAGGAGCTTTCAATTATGACACCACGAAATTTGTTATTATTAACACTGCAAATTGCTATTATTAACACTGCAAATTGAGTACCAGTTAGAATTTTGGACATAATTAGATAGGATTTTTGACTTGGTAATAGTTAAGTGAAAAGTTGTTGCCTTTTTTTTTTTTACCAGCTAAAAGTTTAGTCAGTGAATTATCAATTAAAATTTCTTTTTGGTAAATTAGTTAGCAGTGCTCAATACAAGATGAGCTTGCATTTGGTGCGCACTTATTTATTTGTTGACCAAAAGCCTGTCATTTGTTGGATGACTCCGGCAATGGAGATGCTTGTGAATCATTTGCCACAATATAATATTGTTCTCCTACTCCTGTTCTTTTCCTGCAAGGCTGTACTTGTGCATCTTTTAGTTGCAATAATTTTAGCTTGATTATTTCCTCCCCTACTCACTCTGACTATAATTAAATGAATAGGTCAATCACCTACGCATTTGTGCCCTACCTAATTCACATTGGGGCAGAGATGGTAGGTGGAATTAGAGGCCGTAATGAATGAATTTATTAGAATTGGAGTACACATTCTGACCTAATTCTACCACCGTGAAACAAGTACAATTCTGAACTAAGGATATCCGATATATCAAAATGAGTTAATTAGTATATATGCAATTAATATTGCCCTATGGTTTAATTTGAAAGTAGAGTATTTAAATTGCAATTTTGAGTAAGTAAAGGGCCTATCTGAAAATAACCGCACCTCTTTGATCGCGGTGTTTCATCAGCCGCGGTGAAGCGGCCCGCTGCTTCCACCCCGCCCATTGTCATGCGCTTAATGATCAACGCACCGCCCTGTAGCGGCCATTAGAACGGAGATCCCGTGGGTTGATTTTTAGCGTTTGTTTGATCTCGCTGTTAATAGCTTTATAATTATGCTAAACTGTGTTGTGCTGCACTATGCTGTCAAAATTTATAAGATATTTGGTTAATAATTTTTTAACTCCTGTCAAAATTTAAAATAAAAAATAAATATATTATTTTAAATTATTTAAAATAATAATATATTTTATTTTTCTTTAGTATTAAAATTTTAAATTATTTAAAATAATAATATTTAAAATTTTAAATAAAATAATATAAATTATTTAAAAAAAAATAAAAACTACAAAAGCATCAAATTATAGCTTTTTAACTTTTTACTTTTTTTACTATTTTTTTCCGTTTCTATTTTTTATTATTAAATAATTTTTTTTATTTTTTACTTAAAAATTAATTAAAAATAACTTAAAAGCGAGTCAAATAGACCCTTAATATTCCGACACGTTGCGACTCAGTTGGCCTTTTACTCGTTCCCGTGATTCGTTCTTTCTCGCTTTGCTGCCAGTTATCAGCTAATCCTGCCCCACCAAATCCCAGACGGGCAGACCTATCTTGATGTAAATTTTGATCATATTGCTCTTGTTTTCTGGCTAATCAGCATTATTTTGTGTTTAAACTCTTTTTTTCTCTTATATCTCGCTTTGCTGCTCAATTTTGACAGGATTTCTTTTCCTTGATATCATCTGACAGGCTTGTCTTTAAATTAGCATACGATTATGAAGACCAATGCGTGGATGAACCAGTTTTTTGCAAGTACACAACCAAGGAGCACTTTTTCCATCATTGACTGTGAGTGATAAACTGGGTACGTACTAATTGTTAGGCCTTCGGGCTGAATTTTGGGCACGGCCCAAAACCCAGCCCATATACCCTTAAGCCAACCGGGTTGGAGGATGCAGAGCCGGATCGGGCGCCGCCCGGATCCGTTACCGCTGAACGGTCGAATGATGCGCGCGACGTTTGCGTGCGTTCGACGCGATGGGGGGGTGGGCGGAGTGCGTCTCGAACGACGCGTTGACTTTGGACGAAAAAACAAAAAGAAAAAAGGAGCGGGCGGCGAACGTTGGGCTCGCCTGCTCTCTCTCGAGTTTTCGAACGATCGCCGATCTCCCCTCCGATCATCTTCTCCTCGTCGGACGTTCGTCGGCAACGGTTCTCCACGCTTCCGGTGGTGTGGGTGGGTGGACGGAGGCCCCGGAGAACCCCGGTTCCCTTTTCTCACTGCCAGCCTCGCCTCTCGTCTCCGGCGCCGGCGACACCTCCAGAACGCCTTGGAAGGCGGCGACGCATCAGCTTCACCGACTCGACGGAGCCGGCGACCTGAGTGATCGCCGAGGTATTCCCTTACCTCTCTGGCCTCGTTCCCGGCTGAATCTTCGGTTTCCGGCGAACCCTCGCCGCTCCCTGCCTGCAGTGGCCGCTTTCCCCTCGCCACCTTCCTGTCCGGCGCCGGCTCACCTGCGTGCGTGAATTTCCGGCCCGGACCCGCCTGCGTGCGGCTTCGATCACGCTCGCCGGACGAGCCCTCCGCCTGCGCGCGGTTCTCTAGCTCCCTTCTCCTTCCTCCGTCGCCTGCGTGCGACGTCGGCCGCCTGGGCCTCGCCGCCTGTGGGCGGCTTCCTTGTCTGCTAGGCTCGCGTGTGTTCGGAGGCAGCGCCGTCGTCCACCCTTGGCTCCTGCGAGCGGATCTCCTCTGCTGGGGAGAGAGAGCGGCGAATCTGGACGCCTTCCTCATCCGCCATCCGCCTGCGTCCCCCAGCTACCGGGCTGCTTCCCTTCAGCCGCCGTCCGCCCGGTCATCTTCTCAGCGCCGCCGGCGACCTTCCTCCCCTGTGTTCTCTCAGCCGAGCTTGCCTTTGAGCGAGCTCCACCCTCAGGCACCGGGCGTCGCCTACGTGCGACCACCACCGGTTGCCCCGGGTCGGCTACCTTCGGGCGAGCCTTCCCCAGCGACCGTTCTTGCCCATGGGCAAGGAGGACGAGGCCGCCGTGCAACGTTACCGGCGGAGCGTCGTCCGGCTTCTTTGCCGGAGTGCGAGTGAGGAGCCGGTCGGATTCTTTCCGTCACCAACGTGTGACGTCGTGTAGACAACTGTCCGTAATCGCCGGGCGCCGGCTCGATTCGTAGACGTGTGGGTGAGTTGGTTACGCCTCTCGATTCTCCTTCCTACACGTGTGCGTGTTCGGTAACTGTTGTGGACCCCCGCCTCGACGCGGTCGGTTACGGGCGAGTCCCATTTGAGTTTGGGTGAACCCAGTTCGACCCGACGACACCGATTCGCGGTGAATCGTAAGCGTCGATCCAAATTGTGTTGGAACGGCAGCGATCTTCCGCTGCGAGTCCATAGTCGGGCTGGGAATCGGTTCGAGGAACCTTCCCCGCCAGTCGCGCCCAATCTGACGGTCTCGATCGTTGCGGTATCAGCATTGACGTATTTGAACTCGAGGCAAACGTTGACTCATTGGTAAAATAATCAAAAAAATATTACCTTAATTCAGGGCGTGACACTAATCTAACTTTATTTTAATGTAAACAAAAGTCATTATATATAAAATCTTAGTTTGGAAAGTGCCACTTAGTAATATGCCAGTATATATCGAATCGTATAATCGTATCAGTCCAAGTAAAATTCCAATTGACTAGTACTAACTAAAATTCTAAACCTATTGCTGTAAGTTTGTGCATGTCATTACTACCTGAACAAACAGCAGGTATTTCGGTTAATGCTTATGATCATTATCCCTAATGTCTGGTAACTTCAGGCCAGGAGAATCTGTAACATGCTTAGTTTTCCATGTTGTCTACTAGTACCCAAGACTTTGCTTAGAGTAACTTGATTATTGGCTTGTTATTGTGGCTCACTTGTATCTTCTACCTTTTTCACCATGTTCTCCAATGTCAAGCATTTTAGGATCTGGTAGGCGGTACCTGGTGAAGCATACCCTTCTTTTACAAGTTGACGTCTCAGCATTGTTCCATTTTTCTTCCTTTTCTGTGCTAGTTCAAGTATATGCCAGTGTTAGCTTGCTTCTGCTATCATTTTTCATGTTGTATATCCAATAACTTACCATATGTCACAAGATAGAAGCCAATTTAGTTGCAAATTCAGGATCCAATGTATGAATAATACATTTTTAATTAATTTTTATACTATATATATCATCAGCCACCTTTTATAATCTTAAGCATAAATATCACCTATATTCTTCACAACTACGTAAAAAGTATTTCTTTTCAGTTTTGGAGTAAATCAGTTTTCAAACCCTTTTGTATGCTTAGCGGTCTATATGAGAGAAGATTTGTCAGTCTACTCTTGAGTTGGCCTCTTCATTCTGTGCTAGCCATCTTTAATCTCTTACGGCCACCCAATTCCTTAATGGTTCATATTGAGGCCACTAATGTTCAGTCCGTTTACATATACCTTCGAGCAATGAACTATTGACAAAGTCTTCACTGTGGCTAGCCTTTTGGTTTAAGAATGTTCAAGATGAGAGCGTTATTGCCAACACTTGCACTGTTTTGGATGAGTAACTTACGGCCAAATCTTTATACATATATTATGCATATTTAAGTTTTACATCTTTATGCATTGCAAAACTTAACTTGCTCCATACTTGAAATCCAGTCATTGAATTTACAGAATAGAGCACATGAAAAAGAAAATGAAGTAGGTTAGTAAATTTATCCAATTGTATAGTGCACAAGCTTGATTTGCCTCAGTTAATATAGCTTTGATTATAGATTGATTGAGCACACAAAATAAAATAAAATTTTAAATTTTAAAAATAATTTGTTTCATATATAAATAACTTTTTGCGCAAATATTAGTACTTAAGATGTTTGATTATTTTGGGTAAATTGTAGAATATAAATTACTTTTCTGAGGATTGATTATTAGGAAAATACTAGTACTTAAGATGCATTTAAAGCTGGTTTAACTCCTCTCTTATTTCAAGAGACATAGTAAACTAACGCTAACTTCAAAAAGTTGTGCAACCAAACTTCAACATTCTTAATCTCTATGCAGTCAATTATTCTTTTCTTTGGACTGTACATCATTATGACATTGTTTCTAAACTTAGATTTCTTTCATTATTATGATGAATAAGAATAATTAAATGGCATGATATTGACATAGGATGAACATTGTTTTTTTTAATATTATAATAATACGATTTTATAGTTCTTTATTGAAGTGATGCAATGTTTGGCATATTCCTCAGTCTAGAAAATGATCCCCTTGCAGGACTTGCACTTGAATTTTTAGCTCTTTGTACTTGTCTTGACTTCTAATGACTAGTTCTTTAGAGAAGACAAAAGAGCACTTAGCTAGGTTCTCTCCAAAATCAGCTTAAAAGCTGTTACAGTGATGTATCATAACATTAGCGATGCTTTCAAAAGTGTCGGCAACTCAGCTAGCGTGCTCCAATTTAACATCGATCACGTCACAGGAGAAGCAAGAAATTAAGCTTTATAATCCCAATCTGATCTACACTTCAGCACACATCAAACATTTGTTCTCTGCTACATCAAAGCACAAAGCAAGCACCGAGTAATTAACAACTAATTACACACGCTGAGAATTAATCCACTTCTCTTTCCTTGAGGAAGGAAACCTGCTTCTTCTCTGCTTAGTTGCAACGCTCCAGGCACTCTCGCAGCCTCTCAAACGCTCATCGACGTCGACGCGCCCGCTGAACGACGGCGGAACGATGACAGAAGAAGCCACCTTAAACCTTTTACGCCCACCCTTGTCTTCCCCATCCTCCTCCCCGCGGTCATCCCCCCACTGACCCGCCGCCCCTGCGGCCTCCTCTTCCCGCTCCCGCGCAGGAACTATAACGCTCGGCCGCACCGCCTTCTCCAAGCTCCTCGAGTCGACACGTAGGCTGGCGCTGCCGTGATGGAACATGCTGGCGAACGTCGTCTGGTCGCTCACCCTCGTCATCGCCTCTGGCCTCCCGCCGTCGCCCGCGATTCCCTGCAGGTTCTTCCCTAGCCTCGCCCTCACCGTAGCCAAGGTGCTGCTGCCGCCGCCGCCTCCTCTGCTGACGTCAGAGTTCGAGCAGAAGGGCGGCGAGGCGAAGTTGGTCCGTGCGTTCTCCCCGCGCAGCGCGCGCGCGGCCTCGTCGTAGGCCCTCGCGGCCTCCTCGGCCGTGTCGAAGGTCCCGAGCCAGAGCCGCACTCGCTGGGACGAGTCCTTGATCTCGGCCACCCACCGCCCCGACGGACGCTGCCGGACTCCGACGAAGCGGCGGACGGCGTTGGCGGCGGCAGCGGCGGGGGTTGATTTGGGTTGATGAGTGGGGGTGGCCTTTATGATTCCAGGACCTGGCATTGTCGGGAGTTGATCGGGAACCGTCTGGTCTCTAAGCTTAAATAGAGGAAGGGGGATTGATGATAAAAGTCTACACACAAAGGCCGGTGTTTGGGCCATACTCTGAATTCTGATGGTTCGAGCTGCCCCTTGGCAAGGGGAGTTCCATACTTCTAGTACATAACCCCACCTTGATGTTTCGAGCTACCCCTTAACATGGGGAGTTCTGTACCCCCAAACAAGGAAGATTTCCAACAGGGGAATGAATGATACTTTGGCATTTAATCTTTTTGTTCCTTTTTGTCGCATGCTTAGTTGTTATGTTTCTAGTCGCATGCAGAGTGCAATTTTGCGCCTCGTCGTCTTGCTGTGCGGACGCAGGCAAACTTAGTTTAATGAGTACATAATATGATAATAATAATATTACTTAGGGCTAATTCATCTATTTAATAAGTGATACAGCACCGTACGTTTCATTTGAAAAGAATTTTTTTATGAAGTAGCCCTTCATAACATTTTCCTTTATATATGTCTCCTTTTATAGAGAAAAACTCTCTTCATTTTTTCTTATTTTGATTTATCCAAATTGGATGGAAAATAACAAACAAAACATTTTTTTCTTTGTAAAGTTTTTTTTCTTCCCTTTCACTTTTCTTATTTGTAAATTTTTTTTCTTCCTTTCACTTTTCCTTCATAGCGTTGGGGAGAAAAAAATAAAATGTAAAGAATAAAAAAGAAAAACAAAGAAAAAAAATTATGAAATTAATTTGGATGAACCAATATGAGAAAGGATTTTTTTTTTCAACGTTTCTTTCCCTCCAATGGAAAAATTATTTTTTTTATGAAGGTCCCTCCCATACTATCATACTTGTACCTTATAATTAAAAAAATAAAAAAATCTTGATTTGTTATTAAATGAATTACTTTTTTCACGATGTCTTTTCTTATTTTCTTAATTCCCAATTCTGATTCTTATATAAAGAAAACATTTTAATTTTTAAAAATCTTCCCTATTTTTTTTTTTTTTTTCTGTCAATTTTTACCTGTTAAGCTAGCTGCAGTATGCACGCTGTTATGGGCAAATTTATTTTTTTTATAATAAACTTAACCACAACCGGCAGATCCCCTCACGGAGATCTCAGCCCTACACTAGAGTGGCCCGCGACCGGTTAGGATCGCGTTGCGGAAGCTGGCCCAGCACTTTTACAAGTCCTCACACCACGTGCGCGAAGGGTTCGGTATGAATACCGCCCCTCGGACACGAATACAAATCTCTCAACTGTGTCAAAGTGATGGAGACTCTCCAAAACACTTTGCACTCACAGAAATTCCCTCAACCCGCGCTCCTTTCTCTACACGGCCGAGATAGGCACCGGCGCGGCCTCAATCAATCACAAGGGGACGGTGGCGAACACCTTCAAGGGTGCCGGCACACACGTCCTGGACTTTGCAGGCAAGCAAGCAGTACCTACAAATAAGCACAACCCGCACTACACATATGCGGGCGCAGATAACGCAAAGAACCGTCCGGACGAAAAGCCACACGAAGTCCGGACGGCGGTAAAGCCTCTATCCACTACACACGAGAAACCCGTCCTACTACCACTACACACGATAGATCCGGGGAGGGTTTACCCTTGTAGCGTGCCACCACTCCACGAGCCAAGCCCACCGAGATCCTCCGAGAAGCCGCGTCGGAAAGTCCGGTCGGAGACGAAGCGAGACGCGCGTACGAACCCGCGCGACGGAACTTCCCTCCTCTTCCCGTTCGCGTCCGCTCGCGTCCGAACAGAGCGACTTCGGTCGGAACAGGGGAGGCACGTCCTCCTCCGTCCGTCACCGTCCGGCCACCGAATCCCCGCCGGAAGGTCGGGATCTGGTCGCCCGTGAACGGAGAAGCCGCCGCCGGAGTATTGTCGCCGGAGGAGTCGCCGCCGACGAGAATTTCTACCCAATGGAAGCTGTGGCTGCGTGGAACCGGCGATCGGAAAATCCGATCGCTCTCCCGCGTCTGGCTGCCGGCGCCGGAGGAGATAGTCTCCTCGTTACCTCAGGGCACCGGTGAGTTGATATGAGAGGGAACGCCGACGAGTCCACGGCCGGAGCCTCGTCGCCGACGCCAAACAAGATGCTCTGTTCCCAGATCTGAATCTCGCCGAGAGTTCGTCGTCGCCAGACCTTGCTCAAGCTCCAATCTCGCTTGATTGCAACCTCCCCTCGACGAGGATGGGATTTCCATCTTCGTCGACCACGCAACCGTGATCTCCGCCGGTGATTGGCCGGAGATCTCGCTTCCACCGGGGCGACCTCCAATCGTCGCCCTGGGCTCGTCCACGTCAGAGTCCACGCCCGATTTCGCTGCCAACGTCTTCGCCACGGAGGCACGAGTCGCCAGCCACCTTCCTTTTCCGGTGATCCCCCTCCAGCTGGCCGGAATCGGCGCCGGAGACAGCGCAGGTGGAGAGGAGGTGAAGAACAGGGGAATTTTCCCCTTCGCGTGCGAGCGAAACACCGTCGACCGGATTGAACCGGCTGAACCGGTTCGGTTCAGCCTGGAAGATGGGTTCAGGTCCGGTTCAAGGCTGATTCGACCTCAGAATCGCCCCACGGTTGACCCTCCTCGTTGCACACGCTCGCAAGCTCGTGCGAGAGGGTCTGGGGTCCATGGGTCGAGTCAGAAGCCCACATCCACGTGTGAACCCACACTCCGTGGTTTGACTCAACCCTCGCCCTATGGACTTGTGTCAGCCTCAGTGACACAATCGCACACCCGAGTCGTCCAACACGGCTGATGACGAGGGGTCCCGCCATCGCTCCATCTCGGTGTGCTTTGGGATTTGTGCTAAATCCCGGGAGCATCACATACTCCCCCACCCAAGTTCGTCGTCGCCCTCGACGACAGGCTGTCCATGTAGATCTTCAACTCCTCCTCAAACTGCCACAAATCAGAAGCTTTCTCCCATTTAGCTTCTTCTATGGGTGTTCCTTCCCACTGCACAAGAAATTCCATCCGCCTGTTCCTCCTATACTGTCCAAGTGTTTTGTGATTCAAAATCTTTTCAATCTTTTTATCGAACTCTGCCCGAACACTAGGAGGAGCCCGACGCCCCTGAGAGCGACTGGGGTCGGTCTCGTCGGTGTGAAACTTTTTCAGAAAGCTCACATGAAAGGTCGGATGAAGCTTTAATCTGTCGGGAAGCTTCAGCCTGTAGGCTACAACACCAACCCATTTTAAGACCTCGAAAGGTCCCTCATATCTCTGAATAAGGTTGCGATGCGCAGTCTTGGCTGAGATCTTTCTCCACATCTGAGGTGTCAACTTTAATAGCACAAGATCTCCAACTTCGAACTGTTCATCGCGTCTACTCTGATTGGCATAATGCTGCATCCTTCTTGCAGCGTGCTCTAAGCTATCACGAGCCTCCTGGAGCACCTCGGCATGATCTCTCGCAACCCGATAGGCTGCTGGGCACTCACCATCAGTGTGCTGCACAATATCAGCGGGGGTGAGAGGCTGTCGTCCTAACACCAACTCAAATGGTGTCTTGCCGGTCGCTGAAGACTGCTGCAAGTTGTAGGCAAACTGCGCCGTGTCGAGGAGAGACACCCAGTTGCGCTGGCTTACCGACACGAAGTGACGAAGGTATTCTTCAAGTAGTGCATTTATCCTCTCCGTCTGGCCATCGGTCTGAGGATGGTTCGCTGTAGAAAACTTTAGCTCGGAACCAAGAGTCTTGAACAAGGACGTCCAGAAGTTACCAGTGAACCTGGCATCTCTGTCAGAAACAATGTCCAGAGGAAGCCCAAAAAGCTTCACTACATGCTTGAAGAATAGGTCAGCCGTCTCCTTGGCTGAACAAGGCTCAGGTGCTGCGATGAACACAGAGTACTTAGAGAACCTGTCCACCACAACAAAGATAGAAGCCTTCCCTTCGACCTTCGGTAACCCAGTAATAAAATCCATGGAAACTGAAGTCCATGGTCGTTCCGGAATGGGAAGAGGCTGTAACAATCCAGCTTCGCGCCTCCTATCGACTTTATCCTGCTGGCAGATCAAGCAGGTGCGGACATAATGATCGACATCAGCTCGCATGGAGGGCCAATAACAAGATCGGGATAATAGAATCAGCATCCTGCGCTGTCCCGGATGTCCACTCCATGTCGTGTCGTGAAGCTCTCGTAATAACTCGCGTCGAAGTCCGCTAGTCGCCGGAACAAGTGGCCGACCGCCCTCGGCCATCAGAAGGTCGTCGCCCTGAAGATAGTAACGACGAACCTTGCCTTCTCGCACGTCGGCGATCAGCTGCTGGTATTTGGCGTCGAGAGCAGCAGCTTGCCGAATGCGATCGAGGAGATCACCCTCAATCCTCGATATAGAAGCAAGCACCACAGTGCACATCCTGCTGAGAGCATCTGGAACCACATTGGAGCGCCCCGGTCTGTGCTCCCAGGTGAAGTCAAATTCAGCGAGGAACTCCTGCCATCTCGCTTGTTTAGGTGAGAGCTTTTTCTGCGTAGCGAAGTATGTGTTGGCGACATTATCCGTCTTCACTACGAAAGCGCTACCGAGAAGATAGATGCGCCAAACTCGAAGGCAGTGGATCACGGCGACCATCTCCTTCTCGTGAGCTGAGTAACGCTGCTCCACCGGACTTAACTTCCGGCTCTCAAATGCCACTGGGTACCCCTCCTGTAAGAGCACTCCACCGATCGCTCTGTCAGAGGCATCGGTATGGACCTCAAAGGGCCGACTGAAGTCCGGCATACGAAGAACCGGCTCACTGGCGATCCTGCGTTTCAACTCCGCAAACGCAGTCTGATGCCGTTCTTGCCATAGCCATGGAGTCTCCTTCCTCAGGAGGTCAGAAAGAGGAGCTGCGATCTTGGAGTAATCCTGGATAAATTTCCTGTAGAAATTCGCCACTCCCAGGAAAGATCGGAGCTCAGTAGGGGAAGTAGGTGCGGTCCACTCGACGATGGCACGCACCTTCTCAGGATCCATCTGGACAGTGCCATGGCCTACCACATGGCCCAGAAACTGGATCTCAGAAGCAGCAAAGGAGCATTTCTCCCTCTTCACATACAGCTGGTGTTCCCTCAGTCTCTGAAACACCAATCTCAGATGCTGTAAATGCTCCTCCATCGTGGCCGAGTACACCACGATATCATCAAGGTAGACGACAACAAAATCGTCGAGTAACTGTGTCAGAACATTGTTCATCAGGTGGGAGAAGGTAGCCGGCGCATTGGTTAAGCCGAATGGCATAACCAAGAACTCGTAGGCGCCGTACCGGGTGACACAGGCTGTCTTCGCCTCATCTCCCTCTGCTATGCGGACCTGCCAATAGCCTGATCTCAAATCAAGCTTGGTGAAGATAGTAGCGCCCGCTAGTCTGTCAATGAGGTCCTGGATATGTGGAATCGGGTATCTGTTCCTGATGGTGATCTTATTTAAGGCACGGTAGTCAACACAGAAGCGAAGACTACCGTCCTTTTTCTTTTGAAACAGCACAGGAGCACCAAATGGAGACTTGGAGGGTTGGATGAACCCAGCTGCCAAGAGTTCATCCAACTGCTTCCTCAGCTCTACGAGCTCTGCAGGAGGCATGCGGTATGGGGGTCGGAAAGAAGGAGCTGCCCCAGGAACCAACTCAATGCGGTGATCAATCGCACGTCTGGGAGGAAGCTCCTTAGGTAGCTCAGGCGGAAGAAGATCCTGGAACTCCTCAAGTAAATTCTTCACTTCCGCTAGTACGTCGTCTGGACCTTCTACAGGGGCCGTCACCCATGTAGCCAGAAAGGTTCGCTCGCCCCGACGTAAGCCTGTCTCAAGAGTAGTCGCTGATATGCATGTACTCTGAGCCTTCCCTGGTCGTACTGACTTATCCGACCCAGCCAACTGTAGGCAACGAACAAAACAAGGGTATCTCTCATCCATCACCTGGACACCCTTTAGATGAGGGACTATAGCAGCCTTCATCTTCTGTATCAACTCCAAGCCGACGATAACATCATAATCGTCCATCTGAACCACGCGTACATGGTTCTTACCCTTCCACTCCCCGAAGACAAGAGGAACATCATAGGATATTCCTGCGATCTGCCGCTCCTCAGCGTTGATCGTCTTGAAGCGGTCCTGAGCAGGGGACATGCTCAGCCCTAGCCGCGTCGCCATGCCATGAGCCACAAAAACATGAGATGCACCACTATCGATCATGGCATGAACTCGATGTGAGTTCACCCTCATCTCCACGTACATCAACTTGGTCTTCATTGTGGTGGAAGTAGCAATGGCATTGATCACCAAAGGATTCACAGTGATCAGAGGATCTTCAGATTGGGCAGCCTCCCGCTGAACAATGGCTGCAAGTGTATCTCCCCGAGGACAATCACGCATGCGATGAGGACCTCGGCAAAGGAAACACTTCAGCTGTTGCTTGGGAGCGCCCCTAGGAGGAGAACCGGCTGGTATGGCTTTCTTCTGGCCGGTTCCTGAAGAGGTAGCTCCTCCTTTTCCCTGCTTCTTCTTATACCCACCCTTGGGTCCTGGAGCTGGACGCTTCCCCTTATTCCTCTGAGGGGAACGTGACTTAGATGGACCAGAGGAGATAGGGGCAGATTGCTTCCTATCCCTCAAATCCACTAAGGAATCAGCTACGGCCATAGCCTCTTTGAGAGTTAATGGGCTATGTCTCCTAACTTCCAACTGTGCCCATGTCTGCATCCTCTCTAAGAAGAAGTACAAGCGATCCTCTTCTTCCATTCGTGGTATTTCGAGCATGGCGGCAGAGTAAGCTCGAACATACTCACGAACTGTCCCCGTGTGTCTGATCTTATGCAGAGAGTCTCTAGCAGTCTTAGAAGTGTGTGTCGGCAGGAACTGATTCTTCAGTTCAGCTTTCAACTCATCCCATGAGATGTCACGTGGCACCTCTTCTCCCGGAGGGGTCACTAAGGTACGCCACCAGAGCTTGGCGTCACCCGTCAGATATGCCGAACACAGCTGCGCTCTCTCATAATCAGGCACCTGAGCAGTCCTGAAATACTGCTCCATATCCCAAAGGAAATTCTCAAGTTCCTTTGCACTGCGTACCCCACTGAAAGTAGAGGGCTCGGGAACGCGCACTCTAGTGGTCTGCGGCTGGGAACTCCCAGCGCCTGTGGCTGAAGTAGAAGCACGGGCAGCAGCCTGCCCCTTCAAACCAGCCACCTCCAATGCAAGTCCACCAAGGGCACTGGAGAGACGTGCCAACTCAGAATCCAGGCGGGTCCCAACGGACTCGACCGCCGACCGAAGTGCCTCGAGACGCTCCATGATCGTAGCGTCTCCATCGAAGTTCCCTATCGCAGTCTCCAAGTGGGAGATGCGCTCTGCAGCTGTAACCATTGTGATCGTGAGAAGTAACTCTGAAGTTCTGCTGGTGGAATGAGATCTGATGGTCTGACCTCTGGGTGCACTGAAAAGAGCTAAGTAGTGCTCGGTCTGTGTCGGAACTGAGCGATCAGTGAAGAGGCTGAGAGACTACGCCCCGGCGCTAGGCACCGACGTACGCACCCTCCAAACAGCGTACACCGACGTCGATATCCCTGACAATAGACTTACACAAACTTAAGCTCTGATACCGGTTTGTTATGGGCAAATTTATTTTTTTTATAATAAACTTAACCACAACCGGCAGATCCCCTCACAGAGATCTCAGCCCTACACTAGAGTGGCCCGCGACCGGTTAGGATCGCGTTGCGGAAGCTGGCCCAGCACTTTTACAAGTCCTCACACCACGTGCGCGAAGGGTTCGGTATGAATACCGCCCCTCGGACACGAATACAAATCTCTCAACTGTGTCAAAGTGATGGAGACTCTCCAAAACACTTTGCACTCACAGAAATTCCCTCAACCCGCGCTCCTTTCTCTACACGGCCGAGATAGGCACCGGCGCGGCCTCAATCAATCACAAGGGGACGGTGGCGAACACCTTCAAGGGTGCCGGCACACACGTCCTGGACTTTGCAGGCAAGCAAGCAGTACCTACAAATAAGCACAACCCGCACTACACATATGCGGGCGCAGATAACGCAAAGAACCGTCCGGACGAAAAGCCACACGAAGTCCGGACGGCGGTAAAGCCTCTATCCACTACACACGAGAAACCCGTCCTACTACCACTACACACGATAGATCCGGGGAGGGTTTACCCTTGTAGCGTGCCACCACTCCACGAGCCAAGCCCACCGAGATCCTCCGAGAAGCCGCGTCGGAAAGTCCGGTCGGAGACGAAGCGAGACGCGCGTACGAACCCGCGCGACGGAACTTCCCTCCTCTTCCCGTTCGCGTCCGCTCGCGTCCGAACAGAGCGACTTCGGTCGGAACAGGGGAGGCACGTCCTCCTCCGTCCGTCACCGTCCGGCCACCGAATCCCCGCCGGAAGGTCGGGATCTGGTCGCCCGTGAACGGAGAAGCCGCCGCCGGAGTATTGTCGCCGGAGGAGTCGCCGCCGACGAGAATTTCTACCCAATGGAAGCTGTGGCTGCGTGGAACCGGCGATCGAAAAATCCGATCGCTCTCCCGCGTCTGGCTGCCGGCGCCGGAGGAGATAGTCTCCTCGTTACCTCAGGGCACCGGTGAGTTGATATGAGAGGGAACGCCGACGAGTCCACGGCCGGAGCCTCGTCGCCAACGCCAAACAAGATGCTCTGTTCCCAGATCTGAATCTCGCCGAGAGTTCGTCGTCGCCAGACCTTGCTCAAGCTCCAATCTCGCTTGATTGCAACCTCCCCTCGACGAGGATGGGATTTCCATCTTCGTCGACCACGCAACCGCGATCTCCGCCGGTGATTGGCCGGAGATCTCGCTTCCACCGGGGCGACCTCCAATCGTCGCCCTGGGCTCGTCCACGTCAGAGTCCACGCCCGATTTCGCTGCCAACGTCTTCGCCACGGAGGCACGAGTCGCCAGCCACCTTCCTTTTCCGGTGATCCCCCTCCAGCTGGCCGGAATCGGCGCCGGAGACAGCGTAGGTGGAGAGGAGGTGAAGAACAGGGGAATTTTCCCCTTCGCGTGCGAGCGAAACACCGTTGACCGGATTGAACCGGCTGAACCGGTTCGGTTCAGCCTGGAAGATGGGTTCAGGTCCGGTTCAAGGCTGATTCGACCTCAGAATCGCCCCACGGTTGACCCTCCTCGTTGCACACGCTCGCAAGCTCGTGCGAGAGGGTCTGGGGTCCATGGGTCGAGTCAGAAGCCCACATCCACGTGTGAACCCACACTCCGTGGTTTGACTCAACCCTCGCCCTATGGACTTGTGTCAGCCTCAGTGACACAATCGCACACCCGAGTCGTCCAACACGGCTGATGACGAGGGGTCCCGCCATCGCTCCATCTCGGTGTGCTTTGGGATTTGTGCTAAATCCCGGGAGCATCACACACGCTACTTTACATTTATACTATTTTTCACAAAATATTTTAATTAATTTCTATCAGGAGCAGTTGGTTTCAAATTCAGAATATTTAAGGATTAAAGTGCAAGTGGGTCTTAACACGTCGGCTTGTGAGCCGGAAGCTTATAATTTAGTAGCATGATCTCATCCTACGCTTATTTTTTTTACTTTTAATTTAAAATTATCATATATGATAATTTTATAAATATAATTGGGAATTAAGCTGGAAGCCTATACTTTTAATGTTTTACTTTTTTTATTTAAAATTATCGTATAAAAATATAATTTTATAAATAATAATTTTAAATACATTTTATTTTATTTTAAATATATATGTATAATTTCTAAATTGGGTATTTGAACATGCCTTAAAAATGGGGCTAAATTGTTTTTTTTAAGAAATATAAGCACTCAATATTATTGTTATATATATTTAATTTTTACATAGTGGGTTTATTTTATTCATCATAATTTTTTTTATATACATTATTTAAGGACTAAATTGTTTATTTAAGAAGAATAATTCGGCTTACTTTCTAATTCTTGGGCCATATCTGATCCAGTCCACTAAATACCTCAAGCTTGTTGCTGATTCATGGCCCAAATCCGTGATCCAATTGGCCGGCCAGACCATCCATTGTTGAAGCGATCTAAGCATTCAGATGGTCAGACCAACCCTGCAGCCGTCGAGTGAACGGAGACAGAGAACGCTGCACGATGACGACGGCGACGAGGATGAAAGTGGTGGCGAAGCGATCGGACAAGTACTTAAAGGAAGCGCTTTACCATAGGCTCTTTCGGGAGGGCATTTCGCCGCAGAGCGTCCGGCGACAGCTCGAGGACTTCCTCAAGAGCCGCAAGCGCGTCTACAAATGGGAGGTGGGCGTCTCCATCCGCAAACTGCGCGCTCATAAGAGGTTCCAGCCCGCCCTCAAGGTTATCGATTTATTCAGTATATCTACTTCCTCGTTCGTTCCGTCAGCGTGATAAAGTTTTGATCTTGTCCCTGGCTCTTACTGAAATATTGGATTTTGTTAATAGATATTAATGTTGTGATTGGGATGATGTAGTGGAAGGACCTCTTAGTCCTAATTCAAACTTAGTGCAAGTAGTACTTAATAGTATGGCCTTCACGGTGTGAGGGAGGGCCCTCGTGGTAAATGGATCCACTGCTTTGTTGTTGTTGTTGTGTAGCATCTGTTTGCTTTCATATGGGCTAAGGTGCGTGTTTAGGGCGCGGCGCAAGTATGGTTGATTCAGAAGACGCTCTGTAATACTAAGCTGTTGAATGTCTGATGAGTGAGGAAAGAAGAAACAAAGCCTTTTACAATCTTGAAATTAAAGCAAAGCCAATATCCCTTTTCATTCAAGTCAAATGATGCTTTGGTAAATCTATTGGAAGCCAAATGAAATGTTATAAATTACAATAAATGCAAATAATGGACATATTCATTTTTAATGTGATGGTCAAAAGATGATATGGAGATTTAATTTTTATTGGAAGATACAAGTTGAATTAATTTCCATCGTTGTATACTCAATAACAGTAAGATACATTCGGCTCTTGTTTTGATAATGCATTTGTACAAATGTATATTGTGTCTGCCAAAAGATTTTCATGATTGGTGGAAGTGTTAAGCATGCAAGGAAACACAACTGAAACTAAACATAAATGCCTATATTATATGCTCCTTCAATGGTTCTCTGCCAACCATTTGGAACAACAAGATAATTACATGAGGAATTCTTGCTCTTATGGTAGAGTAGTTTGATGAAATTAAGTGTCGTCTATCCTTTTAGATTCTATCTATGATTTAGCATTTAAGTATACTTAAGATATGTATGATGGATCATGTTTACGCGGCCCATAACTTTTTTTAGATTATATTTAGTTGTATCAACTTTGGGTCTACACAACTAGAATTGATTTAGACATTTAGTGAATTTAAAATAAAGGTATTTTTCTTAGCTTTCATTGTGGATTTTGTATTTGTAGTTTCTTATTGTTTAAATAATTGGTCCAAATCTTATATTGCAAAAATATGCTAACGATTTGGATATTCTAGTCCATTGGGTTGGAAGAAGCCTCACTTGATCCCTATGTCATTTACATTGTGCTTCCTTAGAAAGGAAGCAAACTAGAGGCAGAGAAATTTTAACAGTGAAGGAAAAATAAACTAAGAGAAAAGTTTGTGAGTGGCTGGAGAGGTGATGGTGGGAGGCAAGTGGTTGGATATTGCAAGCGATATCATTGATCTTAGGCTAGTGATGTGGTGTTCGCAAGGGCACAAATACGTCGAAGTAATAAAAATATAAACTTTGAAATTAAGTACCAATTTATTGTGATCGTGTAATCTTTGCAATTCAATAATTTGTAAGCGATGTATTGAAAGCAAATAAAGACTTGTAATCAATTCATGGAAAATTTGGGTATGAGGTTTCACTGCAGTGAATTTCAAAAGTAAAATTATACTAACAATATAAGTTAATTTACCTAGGGTTGTTAAAGAAAAATTTACTTTAAGTTATAGCATGTCCCATTTTCGTAGCCCATCCTAATGTTTCAATACCCAATTGTCACTATGGTTTACCTATCTAATTCACATCATTAAGCACAAATCATAAATTTGTTTAATCCCCCAAATAACCTAGCTACTTTCATTCTCTAGCATTTATAAGTTTGATTATAGTATTCCAAAACTAGAAGTCACCTTTCAATCCTTATCATAGTTTCCAAAGCAATATAATTAGAGAGTTTAAAATATTACATGAAAAATAAGTTTCACTAATTGAAATCTACAACTTAGGTACCTTTGTAGTCTAGCTTTTGTAGGTTTAGCTAATGGGTTCTAGAGTTATGAGTCAATTTTTCAATCTTTGTCATAACTCCCATAACATGTAATAAATTAAACATATCTAATTAAAAGCACATTAATATCTATAATCACCTTAACAAACCCAAAATAATAAACAAATTATATTAAACACGCAACACTAAAAGAAATATCAAAGTGTTACTCTCCACTACAAAATTCATTGTGTAAATCATCTTAAATATGGATAAAATTTTACAATTAATTGGGAAAATAAGAAAACATCAGTTTTCACAACTACTTCGTGAAAAAATGTCAAAATCTTATTTCTCTCTCTCCTGACAATGATTGTAATCACGGTTGTGATTGTGACATGAACGTTGTCTTCTTCCTTGTTTGCAATGGTGTCGCTTCTAGCTTGAATCTCTCTCAATTCTTAATGAACATCGATGAGATTTGAAGTTAGAACCCTATCTCATACTCTTAGCCGTCCTATGTGTGATTTGCATTATCCAATTTAGTGTATTCTCTTAGCTATGGACGTTGGCACTGCTCGGGTTCTGATGCCAATCTCACCTTCTCAACTTTGATTCAGCGGGATGAGGCAACGGTAACGGCTCAAACTTGGTAGAATTGTCGCCCTCGGTGGGCTCTCCGAAAGCTCTAAGGTTTGAGATCTTCTTATAGCCTTATGGAGGAGAAATTGGAGAAGAAGTGGTTGCCTGCCCATGTGCCGTAATTGGGCTTGATAGTCATAATCACATACTATGATTTTCAAGTTGATTATTTTGCTTTCAAAATCATGATATCATCTTGTTTCTCTTTGGAAAATATTATTTTATTAATAAATCTTGTAAAATCTTTCATTGCCTGGGAATCACCGTCGGTGATTGTAACCACCGCCGAAAACTTACATTTAGCTTTGAGCTCCAAATTTCTTGTGAAGGTCCCATTGTATTCTTTGAACATATAAAATATCTTCAATTTTGCCTAGTTTTGGGGCCTTTAAATGAAAATACACAAAAATAGAAAAACAAGGGTTTTCTGCAAATATATAATAATTTTAAACTAATTCTAATGTAAATAGAGGAAAATATGACTATATTTTATGATAAATGTTCATGAAAAATACAATAAAAATTGGTGCCATGAGCTAGAGTGGCCATAATGTAATTCGCAAAAGTGATAAGAAGTAGAAGAACAATGAGCAAATGGAAGATTGAGGAGAGGAAGATGCAAGGTGAGAGGAAGCTCCTTCGATTCCGCCTAATTTAGACAAAAATAAAAAGATGATTTTTCTCTCCACTTTTCTCCGGGAAGGACTGAAAACTCAGATTTCTTTCCTCTTTCCATTTGGTTTCTCCTTAATGGAAACACAATCTATATGAGATATAGTGTGAAAATCAAAGATTCTAAGTTAGGGAGAATCTAACATCCCTAGATTGATGCTTTGTCCTAACTGAAGAAGAAAAGCTTTTCATCATTATTAGAGTAGGTTGTATTGTATTCAAGAATCAAGTATATTTCATGCTAGCTTTCCTCATCATTCTTTATCTTTTTCTTCAATTCTTTCTTCTTTGTTATTAACTTTAGAATTATGCACTTATGTTAAGTTTGCTCAAAATTGAATGAAGATTAAGGATGGAAACGTGCTAAATTTGACTGAATACTTCACCAGTTTATGATGGTCAGACATTCACTTAGAAATTTTTGTAACTATTTCTTTGAATAGCTTGTGATTTTAGAGTAAAGTTCATTTCAAAGGGAAAAAGGTTCACTTCAGATGAACAATGAAATCCAGTGGTTGAGTAGGTAGTAGTCTCAGTAACTGAATTTTTGTTCTTTAAACTGAGTATTGTCCTTGAAGTGTCCTATAAACCACATACTACTATTTGCTGGATTGTTTGGATCAATGATGCTCAGACTCAGCTATACATCCCATCGTATCTTTGTTGGAGTAACAGAACCTGGAGCGCACAGTCTGTCACTCTGATTGCTGAAATATCTAAACTTATATATTCATAAGTTAATTGAAGTTGTTTTGAAAACTAATTGATTTATGGTTGTGTTGAGTAAAGAAAGTGTAAGGATTGATGTTTTGATAATGTATTTTGACTAAAGTAAGACCACAAGAAACGATAGTAGCTGGGAGAAAGAAACAAACAAATATAGATAATAGTGTCTTCACTGGAGTGTTGCATTGTTATACTAGTAAATCATTGCGGTAATTGCAGGTTACTGATATTTGGTGCATCTTCTTGTTTTTGGTTCTAATGATAGTTTCTTAACTTATCTATATCTTACTTTGGCCTAGCCTTTTTTCTTGCTCTTGGAGTAAGCCTTTCTGCTATATTACTTTCCTGTACGGGAAGTGTATAATTGCAAACACATCACTTTGCTAATATGCACATCTTGTTATTTAACTTGATTTTTTCTCTTCCACACCAGCACATCAGTATTATGTGGTTTTGGGTTTTTCCAGTTGTCCGAGGTGATGGCTAAAAGAGGCATGAACTTGACAGTGAGTGATCAGGCAATTCGTCTGGATCTTGTAGCCAAAGCACAGAGCATTTCTGCTGCTGAAGAATACTTTATCAATCTACCAGAGCCTGCTAAAAATCACCTTACTTATGGTGCACTGCTCAATTGCTACTGCAAAGAACTACAAACTGAAAAGGCAGAAGCTCTGATGGATAAAATGAAGGAATTGAGGCTTGCTTCTAGCCCTATGCCATACAACAGTTTGATGACCCTATTCACTAAAACCAACCAGCATGGAAAGGTTCTCAGCATTATTCAAGATATGAAGGCCAATGATGTCATGCCAGATTGCTTCACTTACAATGTTTGGATGCGATCTCTTGCTACCATGAATGACATCTCTGGGGTTGAAAGGGTAGTAGAAGAGATGAAAAGAGATGGGCGAGTTGCTGCTGATTGGACAACTTATAGTAATCTTGCATCAATTTATGTAGACTCTGGGTTGTTTCTCAAAGCTGAGGGAGCTCTGAAGGAGCTTGAAAAGAGGAACACTGGTAAAGACGTTATGGCCTATCAGTTTCTCATTACCCTGTATGGTCGAACTGGCAATCTTGTTGAAGTGTATAGAGTATGGCGGGCCCTGAAACTGGCTCGTCCAAAGATGGCAAACGTAAGTTATCTGAATATGATCCAAGTTCTGGTAAATTTGAAGGATATTCCTGGTGCCGAGGCATGCTTCAAGGAATGGGAATCCAAATGCTCAGACTATGATATCAGAGTTGCTAATGCATTGATCAGAGCTTATTGTGATGAAGGAATGCTCGATAAAGCTGAAGCTGTTAAGAAGCAAGCAAAATTACGAGGTGGAAGACTCAATGCCAAAACATGGGAGATTTTCATGAATTATCATATGAAGAATGGGGATATGAAAATGGCACATTGGTGTGCAGATCGTGCAATCAAGAAGGGGAGAAGCCTTGGAAGATTTTGGGCCCCACCCCAGGAGGCCGTGATTTCTATAATGGCATATTTTGAGGAAAAGGAGGATGTTGCAGCTGCCGAGAAATTCATTGAGCTTCTACAGGTGGTAAAGGCGGACCTAGGGGCAGAGGTGTTTGAGGCCCTTTTAAAAATCTACGTAGCTGCGGGAAACAAGAGCCCAGGATTTCGCCATCGCTTGAAGATGGAGAATGTGGACATAACTAAAGAAATTGAGAAACTGCTTGAGTCTGTCTGTGTTGAATAAGGAAATTTCATCTCTTTTATATGATTCCATTGCAATATCATTGTTAGCAGAAACTCCCTGGTGCATGATTACAAATGCTATCAATTCTTCCACAAGTTTTGTAGTTTAAGAATAATGATTACTGCATCACATTGGTAAACCTGGGAGGGAGACCTTCTGAACTGTTACATTGTATTAAGCCACCAAACATCAGCTTATGCATCCTATGAGGTTGTTTATGGACGGCCCAGAGGCCGGCCACTAGACTGAGATGTCTCATGCTGACTTGCTAGCCATTGCCATGTATATTTATTTTTATAAAATGATCACAACAGTTGTTGGTATATGTTAGCCATCAAATGTGGCATGCTGCCATGCTGGATGCAGCTGATGGAAAACTTTGTGATGCTGAGACCGAAGCCTTATGACTAAAATGTTGTAGCAGTTGATGAATGTATCTAGACTATCAGCACAAATTCCAACTTTCCTGTCTCAGGTGAACTATCTCAACTTGAATCAAAAATATGAAAAGAACGTACATAATTTACGCTTGCATTTATTGATTGCTCTGGAGGTTGTACCTTCCAAGGGAACAGTTGTAGTCTTTGCCTCCTACCTATGTTACTATGTAGTCATTAGTTGTTTGTATGACTTCAAAATTTGCGCAGTTTAAAAGTGCAATTTTGGAGTAAGGAATTAATTGTAAGAAAAGGCTTAGTGTTGAACACTAAACTTAAAAGGGCTATGAGTTGAGGCGAATATAATTTTTATTCTTTAATTTAATCTGATTAAGGTTAATTTGAGCCTAATTTTGTGTATACATGTCTAGATTAATCAAGTAGAAGTATTCTCAGTGGGTATTTCATCTACTTGACCTACTCTCTCTTTCCCTTTCTCTTCTTCTAGCTGAAGATATTTTGGGTTGGTTTTAGCAACAACAGAGGAGGGTTAGGGGAAGCAACAATAAAAGAACAGATTAAAGGTCTAGCAGTTGTAGGCAAATTTCTAATGAGAAAGAAGACAGAAGAAAAATTACAATCTTTATGCTAGGTACGGCTCTTTTTTCCTTTGGTTTTATCATGACAAACGCTTGATTTAAAACTCTAGATTAGCTGATCTAGAATCCTAGATTGAATGTTCTGGGCTCAAAATGGCTGGCTTAACTTAAAATTTTGAAACAAATTGCCAAGATTATAGTACAGCACATCCCTACTGTAGCTGACCTACTCTAGGGCCAAAGAAGGCTTCTATAGTGCTAAGAAGATATATTTTAGAATATTTTGAAGACAGCGCACATTCTAATCTTGTTTTGAGGATAGAAATTCTAGATAGAGACGCTGCTTAAGTAAACATATGTAAAGGCACGCCTCTACCATCCAATGTATGCTATGCTTGGGATTTATTTTCTCGTTTTGAGTTGAAGAAAAGGGATGAATCTTTTGTCCCGATACAAAGAGGTGTGGGGTAAGTTTTGGGAGTATCAAACCCTTATGATGTATGGTTGTGATCAATGTCAGTTAATGAAAGCATACTGGTTGTTATATGTGTCTACATATCTATATCTATATATAGATGTAGATATGCTATATATAAGGTTAATTAAAATGCCTAGTAATAACGGTGAACAAGTTATTAGTACCAAGAGAAGACCTATTAGTATCCTTGTTAACATACGCTGTGTAGAAAAAATTTTCTGAGAAGGGGGCTGCTCAAGAAATCCTAAACACAGCCCCCTAAAAAATAAATTCATAATTCTGAAAATCATAAAAAAAATATCCACCATGTAGTCCACGATGAGAGCTATCTACGAACATTAAGATCGTGGATTTTGAATGTATCCACGATGAGATATCGTGGATACAAACATCGTGGATATAATACTGTTCACAATGTATTAAAAATCCATTATGTTATATCCATGAGATATATCCAAAATCTACGATCTTGGTGTCCGTGGATAGCTCTCATCGTGAACTACATGATGGATATTTTTTTATAATTTTTAGGATCGTGAATTTTTTTTTGGAGGTTGTGCTGAAAATTTTTTTTTCCACTGTGTGCATGTGTATCGGACGACGTTCAACACCGGCTGCTTTGGATTTTTCCCCTAGGGCTACCACATAAAGCAGCTCTTGGAATAGTCTACAAAAAGCATAAACTAAGTAAAGAGAGTTAGCTTTTCAATGAGGATATGATAATGCTATTGTAGCGCCGGAGGCTAGATCTGAAATGGGTCCAAATTTGATATGCTTTTGGAATATAGCTGTTGGCATAGTTTTATATAAAAATGAAGTTGATTAGGTAGAGCTGTAGAATAAGAAGTGGTTGTTTTATACAATAGGACGAGCGGATAAGTAGGGGGTTGGCAGTATGGCATAAAGTGATCCCAGATGACATAAAGTGAGTTTGTTTCTGTGTTTCTTTACCTTTTCAGATTATTACTCCACGTGGAGCTCGTAGATTATAATATCAAACTATGAATAGAGATACTGTTAGCCATCTCAGGAACTTGAATAGTTGTTTTAGTGAATTGTTTAGTTGCAGATTTATGCTTTACAACTCTGTGTTCTGGAACTTATACAACTTCAATTCACGATGAACTGTATTGTGAAACATGGTAATATTATGATGAAATGATCAAATCAAGCATTCTTTTAGTTTTTTTTTAAAAAAATTTATCTGATGTGCATCTAATGTTAAATAAGTGATGTCGTTAGCCGTTGCAGGAACTTGAATAGTTTCAATGAAATTGTTTAGTTGCAGATTTATGCTTTACTACTCTATGTTCTGGAACTTATTCAACTTCAGTTCATGATGAACTGTATTGTGAAACATGGTAATATTGTGATCAAATGATCAAATCAAGCATTCTTTTAGTTATTAAAGTTTCAGTGAAATTGTTCTAGTTGCAGATTTATGCTTTACTACCTCTTTATGTTCTGGAACTTATACAACTTCAATTCATGATGAACTGTATTGTGAAACATGGTAATATTATGGTGAAATGATCAAATCAAGCATTCTTTTAGTTATTAAAGTATTTTTTTTATCTGATGTGTATCTAGTGTTAAATAAGCGATATTTGTTAGCAGTCTCAGGAACTTGAGTAATTGTCTTGGTGAAATTGTTTATTTGCAGATTTATGCTTTACTACTCATGTTCTGGAATTTACACAACTTCAGTTCATGATGAACTGTATTGTGAAACATGTTCATATTATGGTGAAATGATCAGATTAAACATTCTTTTAGCTATTAAAGTATGTTTCTTATCTGAAGTGTATCTGGCGTTAAAATAAGGATGCACTGTTATGATCAGGTTGTAGCCTTCCTGTCTAGTTGCAGAAACTAGACAGAATCAATAATAGGGTGATGCCACAGATTAAAATATACCAATCTTTTTTACTCCACTACAAGTTTGCATATGGACTCCACACTCTGAAATAGTGCATTGCTATGATTAAGTAATCAGATGTCAACCCTTTCAGTCTCATGATTGACAGAAAGACAAAACAGTCGGAATTTTAAATTACAATCATGTGCACAAATAGACCTACCAAGATCTGCCTTTTCTCTTTTAAGTCTTCTTCTCCATGCGCTCTGAAATTCATTCTGCAGCGTGCTTCACGAATTCACTGCCACTGTTTTTCCTCTTCTCCAGCAGATCATCATTCCACGTGATGCAGAGGCTGATCCCTGCCCGCGTTTAGTCCTGCATAATTCATGTGCCACTGGGAAACCATGCCCTGATTCATTCTGAAAGAATGTGCGTTCAGAATTCAAGAGAATACAGCAGGTTTGAGCTAAACCTATGCTGCGCAGATAGTGAAGCTTCTGTTACAATATTTAAGAACTAGCGTAGAGAAGAAGAAAAATAATGATAGTGACATTAAGGTTTTATCATCAACAATTAAGATTCTTATGAGCTGAATTAACTGACACGTTATATTCATATTGAGCATCAAATGTTATCTAATACATCCAGCATTATCCAAACAAAGCACCATATGTTAGATCTCACCTATTGCACATAGATGCATGATACAAAATTAGATGTTTAAATTAGGTGCAATCATTCTTAGTTTTACTCGAATTGGGTCAATCATAAGTTGCTTGACAAAAATTATTTTTTTTTTAGTTTAAAGCTAAGGAATATATATATACTAAAAACATATTTTATTTATTTCAAACTTATTTTTTTTAGACTATTTACGTTATTCCTCTTAATCAATCCTCTATGTCCAATTCAAATTTCATGAATTCTTCATTATTTTTAATTTTCTATATTTTGTTCTTTTATATTTGAGTACTGTGAAGATTGATTATTGATTTGAAATGTTATCTTACACTAAATTGAGCAAAATATTTGAGTTAACATGACAAACAAAAATGCAAATAGACATGTGTTTACTTTATAGTTCTAAGGTCCACCACATGTGGTCGTCGGTCGCTATCTCTCCCACTTGGTTTTGCCCGTGCATGCATTTACGCTCATGGTACACGTGGCCTCCCCCTTTTTGTCCACAAATTATTTATTTCCCTTTATAAAATTGGCCCACATTTTTTTTTTCTTAGGTTTTCTATGAAGCATAAATCCAAGCTATCAGTTTTATGGAGAATATACGATGCCAAATTTTAAAGTTTGAAAATAAATGAGGATTCCAATTTCCAATTTAGAGAATGGAAAAAAAATAAAATTTATTTATTTTTGTATTTAATCTCACTTTTAATTATTTTTATATTTTAATTAATGGCTCAACATCCCTAATAATAATAATAATAATAATTAATAATTGTTATTGTTGTTGTGGTGGTGGTGGTGGTTGTAGTATGCGGATGACATATTTATATTAATGATTTTTCAAACTTAATATAAGTTTTTTTTATTATTTATAAGAAGTTTAAAATTAGTATATAAGATATTTTATTCGTAATTTAAATAATAATTATTTTTAAAAGTTGCTTTAAGAAGTGGTCAAACTATTCGATCGTACCTTTGAACATAAAACAGTAACAAAACTTTTAATTTTATATTACAACTACTAATTATTTTATGTCATTTTCAGCTATTATGAATTTTAAAATTATTTTTGAAAAAATTATGATGCTAATTATTTTTTAACGACAATCCATGCATACAAGTTTTATTTGTCAAAAAATAATATAATAAAAAAATTAAAATAGCTATTTCTTTTTTTTATAATATTTAAATAATATAAAATAACTTACCATTTTTAATCTTATGAGACAATTCACTTATTTGTCATTTCCTATTGCATCGGTGATCGGTGTGGTGTGTATATATATATGCAGACATGATCAAGAAATGTGGAGAGCTAAAGCAGTTGCGAGCAACAGCGAGGGAGACGTCGAAAGACTCGAAAGCCGATCCCCACCGCCTCCTCCATCCACGAACCCGTCGCATCGCACTGTCTGTGCGCGTCCGTGTCTCTGTTCCAGATCTCTCCTCCCACTAGTTTCTTCCCGATCATTCTGCAGATTATCGGCTGCCTTCCGGTATGTGGCGCGCATCGGCTTGCCCTTGATTCATCATTCCGGTGGCCGAACTAGATATTTGCGACCGACGAAGATTTGGTTATTTTCCATTTTGTTTTCTTTGATAGGTTTTTACGAATGTCCTCCGGTACAGGATTTGTCGTCTTGAATCGACAGCTTCGTCGGCTTGCCCTTGTTTTAGGTTGTTGGGCATTCGGGTTGATGTATGATTGATTGCATGCGTTTGTTGGTGGTGATAAGTTTGATCCGGGGTTGTTTGGAAGCCTTATCATGGTTTTCTTGCTGCGAACATTACGATTGGATTCTTGTTGATCATATCAGTGGTGAAGACAGAGCGTAAAGGTATAGAGGCGGAGAGAGATTGGAGAGCAGAAGATTTCTGATTGAAAATACCAGCCGTTGCTTATTTAATTCATGTTAGTGGATTTGCTCTTTGTATAACTTGTGGCTGTGAAAATTTGTATTGGCCAGGAAAGACGGGTACTAATTAGTTGACTATGACCATAATCGATTTTTGTCTGAGAACTAGGAAGTACAAAACTATTGGAGGATGTATTTTTAGCGTAGTGAAGCAGAGGATACCTGGAGGCGGGAGCAACTCTGAAGCCTCTCAACATCTAGACCAACTGGTATTAGGTTTAACGGCGATCCTTTCTACCCTACAGAATTACGTAGTCTGCACTGTAAGGCACCCTCACTTATCCCAACTCGCGACTTCTTTTAGATGAAGAGGGACACTCCCGCAGACATTCTGGCTGTTCACTGCAATCTGTGTGATGTTTCTAAGAGAAGGCCACATTTGCTTTCAGCTACATTACATTGCGCGAGTACAATAACATATTAAATTGCTTTGGGGGTTCTAGATTGGTCATGTAGGAGGTGTGTCTAAATTATTCTAGGTAAATTACTCGATCGAATTTCCTCTATGTGCTCATCCTGTTTTGTTACTCTACAACGGTGTTTTCTGTATTGCATTTTTGTATTTCTGCTGCTTCAATTTTGCTTCCTTAGGAAGTTTGTAGTGCCGATTTATTAAATATGCATGCATCAGCATTGTATTCTTTTGAGAATCCAATGCTCCTCGATCTTTTATTCCAATCAACCAAAAAGATAGTTTTCCATTGTCATTATGGTTGAAGGATTTTTTACCAGGCTGTGCTTTATCTACAGACGAGGTTGAAGTATGGTGATCCTTTTCATTTCTTTAGTATTATGACTTTCGATCTTATGTTTTAGTTTAGTTTTGAATGGCCAAAACTCGAATATTTTATATTTTGCTTATTCATTTTTGGTCTTATGCGGCAGAGTCTTCTAGGTTCACTCATTTGCTCCCTTCGTCAAAATGGTTAACTTCGGGAAGAAATTGACGGCTAATCGAGTTGAAGAGTGGGAAAAGTATGCTTCTTTGCTAGTTATTTTACTTGATTGCAGTGCTTCTTTCAGAAAATATCTTATGGATGATTTGACAATGGAAGATTCATCTTCTTTCATGAACCAAGGTTGTTGCGTAAGAAGCATATATACGTCAACTATCAAATTTTGTTTCTGGCTAAACAACATTCTAGGTTCTTATCGAAGTTTATATAATCTTGCAGGAAATAGTTGGTTTATATTTATTTGGCTTGACAGTTGATGTTTACCAAGTGCACTTGATTCAAACACTCCACTGACTGGTGATTCATGTTGTACATGAACTTGTGCATGATCTGATGATCTTGAAACTAATTGGGAACCCATCAACATTTTGCAGCCTATTGCCATTGTTGTAGTATCTTGTGATTTTGCTACTGTCTTTGACTATTGTCAACATGGCTATACAGTAACAGTGCTGCATGTACAAATTTCCTTGTGTATTAGCAAAGTACCTTGCTGTAAAGCGCCTGAAATATCTATTGTATATTAAAATTTCATATTTGAACTATCGCCTCACATCTCTGCCTAGTCCTACTTGACACCCCTAAAACATCTTCTAATCACATCGTATAATTTGACATTGTCAACCAACAAAACGTTTCTTTGTCTGCATGCAATTGTTCAGTCTTTTTCTCATAATATACAGTCAACACTCTTATTGCCACAAATAGACTGACATACTCTTCTCCCTTGTGTGTGCATGAACACGCAACTCTTAGCTACTTTTGTGCTATTTTCTCTCTTTTACATGCACATGAGATTTTTCTACATGCTATAATTATCTTCTTTCATCTATAGCTAATGTGCTAATCTCTAGATTTCATCTAAGTGTTGGAAAATATAGAAGCTAACATTTTCATCTTATTATTATTATTATTATTATTATTATTATTATTATTATTATTATTATTATCATGATCATCACTATATTTTAGTCTCTATTTATCAGTGTTATCAATAGCGTATCGCGGAAAATAGCGAAAAGCTAAAAATCCGCAATATGATATAGCGGATTGCGTTGCGGGCGAATAGCGGAGGTCACATAATGTTTAAAATATATATTATACACATAAAAAATTAAGTATAACGTTTGAAATATATGTTATATACCTAATAAATTAAGCTACATAAAAATAAAATAAATTATGTAAAGAAAGATCACATAGTACCAACTCAATTCAACTCATAATTTTAATTTCTAAAATTTAAAAATATTATAACGTGGTCCTATCCTCTATAGCGGTGCTATAGCGTTTCATAGCGGATTGCTCAAAAACCGCTATGGAAAAACGCTATAGCGCCGCTATTGCGGCTATTTAACAACACTGCTATTTATAGATGCATCATCTAACCACCCTATAATGCATTACAATCATCCTTCTCTCCTCTGTTTTAAGTTTTATCACTGTGAAAAGTTTAAAATAATTACTCTCTTCAAGCTGTAGACAACCAAAATGATTTGGACTAAATTGAAACTAGTAGTCCATTTCAAAGCTCTCGAACTAAAACCCAAACAAAACTAAGGATAAAATAAGTTGTGGCTATAGGGATGTGAAATTCAATCAAGACATTGACATTTGTGACAAAGGAGATGCAACTTCTAGTGTCTTCTCTTTGACTTTGTAAAGTTACAACAAAAAGCAACTGTTAGTGGATAGGCTGACGGTGACAACAATGGTAGTGTTATCAAGCATGGAATGCTCCAACTTAGAGCAATAGGTTTGGAATGCTGTCTGGGACAACAATGATGCTGTTGACTAGCAACAGAGAACAATAAGTTTTTGATAGCGGCTATGTTGTTGATAGCAAGGAGCAACTGTGGATGATTACTAAAAGTGGAGTTGGCCTTGCTTTTAGTGAGGCAATTCTACTAGTAGCATGAGAACAAGAAGTTTTTTATGGCAGTTGTGTTGTTGATAGCGAGAGAGGAATTAAGGTCAAAGTGCACTGCAGGTCTATCATCAGTGGCGTGGGTGTCGAGAGTGCGGGTGGTGGAGGTTAGGAAGAACATTGTTGGCTTGTGCGGAATGGCATTACATTTAGTGTTGTGTTTGAATGCTAGTTGTCTATGGACGTATAATAAACTAATAACTCACAATATAATACCCTCAAATCTACTAAGATAAGATAATAATAAACCAAATGTGATATATGACTATTTCATATATGTGTATAATATCTATTAGAATTGTAGGTCGAATTATATTTGACTGTCTTGCCTTTTGAATCATGGCACCTATGTGTGCCTTCCGCTGTAAATTACACTTTATATGATGTTAGGATTCAATAAATGAAAAATGTCATCTTTTTATTTGGAAAACTTAGGAATGAACTTGATAAGTACATAATCCTGGACCTTTTCTAACATAAGATGAGAGGCACTAGGATTCATCCTTAACATATGATTAAATTTCCAATTAAAGTTTTAGGGGACAGCTATCACTCGATGCCCCCATTGAATCCACCCTGTCATATTTTAGTTTATCCATGTAGTTGACTGGAACTCTCTCTCACATGTTTATGAACCTCTTATACATTGTATGTTGATTCTAAGTATGGTTTTACCATATGAGTTTCAAGCTATCTAATCATTTTGTACTGCAAAAGTGACCCATTTACTATTTATCTTTTCCTTCTACTCCAGATATTATATCAACTACAAATTAATGAAGAAGAAAGTTAAGCAATATGCTCAACAAATTCAACAAGAAGAAAAAGAACGGCAACATGTTCTAAAAGAATTTTCGAGGATGCTAGATGACCAAGTATGTATCAATTCCATGAAATTGTATTTGTAGCTTATTTGAGCAAATTTACTTCTCATCTTTGTATCCAGAAACTTCAACGATTTCAACTTGAGTAAACTTCAGGTTCAGTTAAGTAGAAGGTTTGAGGTTAGAAGCAAATTTTTAGTATCTACATGATCGAGTAGAAATACAGGATCATTACTAATAGTGCAAACATTCTTTATGTGGTCCACTAGTGTGCCAAACTTTTCATCTGTTGCTTCTTCATAATCTAATTGATTCACCACATTCAAGACATGTATGACAAAAGGATTATGGAAATAGTGTAAAAATATTCAAGCTTTTATGAGCATGCTATTGAAGAGATAAAGGTAAAGAGTAATTATCTCTAATCCTTGGTTGTGTTTCAAGTTAGTGAGTAATACATGCTTGTCATGAATGCTTTAGATTGGCTCGAAATCTATATCAATTCTTTTTGGTTGTACCAATAAACTTCATTTTGGCAAAGTGGAGTTGTTGATTTCTTTCATTTCATACTGACTATTAAAATGTCATCTCTTAAAGTCTTGATATCCCCTTATATCCTCTTTTTAAGTATATTGCCTTGGTCATTCAATTGGTCAAACACTTCAAATGTGCCTACAAAAATAGGCCTTTGTTTTCTTGGATAATGTCTATTACCTCTATGGAGTCCATATAAACTATGGACGGCTCTAGGTTAAGGTAGAATCCTTGAGTCAGGCAAATAAAAACTACCACAATTGTATGTTTTACTAGGAAAAGAGGTTTTACCAACTGTGTTGGTAATTTTTGTATTCTTCCTACATAAATTTTCAAATTTCAGGTATACTGCAAAGTGTCAGTTTTAGTCAGTGTGAGATTAGCATCACTTAGGGACATCACTTAGGGATGAGTAAACGAGAGTTTGCAGTCCTGAATTCCTGAATTTCAAATCATAAGTACCGATACCGGTACCGAATTCTAATTCGGGAGCCAGTACCGAACTCCCGAAATATTTTTAGAAAATTCCTGAAATCTCAAAATTTTAAATTTCTAATTTTTTAAAAAATATTTTTAAGTGTTTAAATTAGTAAATAATATATAAATAAATATAAATTATTTTCAAAAAATTCCCAAAATTTTAAACTCACATATTCTTTTTCATGTATTTAGGTGCCTAAATTAGTAAATAATATATATAAATAAATATATTAATTAATTAGTAATATATAATATTTGGTACTTCAGGACCATAAAAAAATCCCCAAATTTTTTTCAGGTACCAAAATCCTAATCTAAAATTCAGTACCGATTCTGAAATCCTAAAATACCGGTACCAAAGTATCGAATACCAAAAAATTTGGTATGGTATTTCAGTATCGGTACCTTATACTCACCCCTAGCATCACTTTTGGACAAATGGTAAGTTGAATTTTGAGGATTATAGTCTAATTTTTAAGGTTTGTTGTACTTCAGAAATATTTCTGAAAGTCATGAAAGTCATGATGCAAGAGTCCCTCTTTTTCTATTCTCTTTTTTTGCTGATCTAACAAAAATTGCTAAGTAATGAAAATTAGTAAATGATGCAAATGTGATAAAAAATAGGAGATGGCAAGAAAAATATAATAATATAATTGATATTGGGTAATATCCAAATACCAAATCCATTCTCTATACAATCCATGTAAAGAAAAAGATTTTTTTTTTTTTGGGAAGGATCAAAGAAAAACTTGTCCTTTTTCTATAAGGAATTATTATAATAATCCCAAACTTAATCTTTGCAATCTTTGCAAGTATATACTTCATTTGATACAAAATCTTTTTTTTTAAGATCCACTAATAGTGAGAAAGATATCTATATATCCAACCAAATCGATTAGTAATATCACAATATGATAAATCAGTCCAAATTGGCTTACTAATAGTATGCCTAGGTATATTACAATATTGAGCTTTAGACAATGATTGAGTAGTGACAAATAAAAATCACTCAATTCTTTTAGAATATGACTAGGACAAAATAAACTTGACAAGACAAAAAATATATATATAAATAGAACTCAATTTTAAAAAGAGCAAACTATTTGTCAGGTTGATACAAGTATTTTCTAGCTGGTGAGGTTTTCACATGGTGTTCCACATGATCTGATCTTCAAGTATTTTTTATATTTTTTCCTTTTCCAAAATGTTTTGGGGTTAGTCTTTGTTTTTTTTTTTTTTTTGTTTGCTGTGTTGTATTGCCTTCTTTTTTTACCTATTCACGTGGCCACCACATGACCATGTCTTCTACCTTTGGTAGTTGTCACACATCTCTCAGCAATGATATGAGCAGCAACTAGGACATATTGGAGATGGGCTGACTTTGAGCAACAATTATCATCAAAGTGGCGTGTGCTGCAATATCTTTGTGATTTGTCTCTTTTGTCTCAAGGAATTTTGACATTCGACTTTTTCTAATTAATTCTTAAAATTTTGTATGTCCTTCCTTATTCGAACAGTATTTTGAAATTGAATTTTAATGATGAACTAAATTCATCTTAAAAGAAATTAACTAATTGTTGTCATTTGACTTCTTACAAAGTAAAACAACACAGCTTTTTTCCATCAAACATCAACTCCTGTCTTCTCCAATTTACGCTATTTGTTGTCAGCAAAATTTTTTCTTTTACTTTGAGAGCTTAAAAGAGTGCAACTGGCAGGGAATTCATCCATCAATTTTATTCCTTGTATATGTGGCTGATCAGTATATTTAATTTTCTATTTTTCAGATTGAGAAGACTGTCCTCTTCTATCTGGAGCAACAAGGAATTATTGCTTACAGGATTGAAGAGTTGGGAGAGCAGAGGGCTAAACTTCTTGAGGAGCCAGATATATCTAAGATAACTGAACTAAGAGAATCATATATAGCAGTTGGACATGATCTTCTAAAACTTCTCAGATTTGTAGATATAAATGCTACTGGAATTCGTAAAATACTGAAGAAATTTGATAAGCGCTTTGGCTACAAATTCACGGATTATTATATAAGCACTAGATCAAATCATCCTTATTCTCAGCTGCAGCAAGTCTTCAAGCATGTGGTAATCTATTGATTATGTCTAGTTAATTCGGTGTATTATTATTCTCAAGAATAACTATTCTTTTATTCTCGTCAATCTTCCTTCTGTTTATGAAAATATTTATTACTATTAATAAGCTACTTTCTTATGCTGCTAGGGAGTAGCAGCTGTCGTAGGAGCCTTGTCTCGCAGTCTTGCATATCTTCAAGAGCGTGAAGGAAGTTATCTGTCTATTTATGATCAGCCCTCATCAGCTCTGGTGGTATGATTTATATTCTGTTTAACTTCGTTAATTGTTTTAGAAGGACAAAAGCAGAATTAAATGCTATTGTTTATGAAGTATATAACCAGCATGCAGTGTTTCTGGAAGAATATTGCTTTGCAACAGGAGGAAGATGTTGTAGCTTAAGGGTAAAAGAGTTGAATTGGGGTTTTTTTAAGTATTAGTAAGTGTAATAAACTGCGTTAGATTGGAGAATATATATATATATATATATAAATATATAATCATCAAGATTACAATCTGAGTTAATTGATCTACAATCAGCTTTAGATTGATGGAAAATTTACTGAATAAAGTAATAAAGGAATAAGTTATAAGATATAATAATATTTTAAAAGAAATTTGGAAAGGTGAGAAGTGCTTAAAGTGAAGTAGAAGATGGAGAGAATCTGATTTTGTAATCCACCATTCAGTTATAACATCAATCATATACGTGGTCTGGTCTCCATAATTTCTTTACTCCGGTTTTATTGTCATGAGATGATGAAGAAAGGTGGATTTACATGGTCCGAAAGGACCTATACTTATCTTGTTTCTCAATTCTTTTGTTACATCCTTTACCCCTTACAACCTCCCCAAATACTTCACCCCCATAAACTATTGAGTACTTCATTTAAATGTCTTTGTCTACTTGCTTGTGGATCATATTTTCTTCGGTTTAGCATCTTCTGATCATTTATGTATATTTTCTAACTCCAATTATTATCTTAATCATGTACCTTATGATTAGCCAACTTTAGGTACTCATATGATCCTGAGGGCCACTGTCTTTCCTGCTACCCAAACACAAAATGTCACCATTAGATGCCAGGATATTTGCTTGATAATCCTGGATCCTATGATCCTATGCTGGTGTTTTTGCAATTACAGTTAGGAAGAAATCTCTGTATGGACAGTAATTTGGAATATTTATGTTTTTCTTTTCAACAAATTTGGATCAGGTTCAAGACCCTGTAATTGATCTAATACGCGCATCAGTAGACAAGCTGACTCGATCCACAAATTTTCTACAATACTTGGGCCAACATGCACTTATTATGCAAGAAGATGTGCCTGGTTCAGAGGAGGACCAAGTTGATAGCCGAAGATATCACTTTATATCTCTTCTCTTAAACTTGGCTAATACCTACCTTTATATGGTCAATACTTATATCATCGTGCCTACTGCTGATGACTACTCAATGAGTCTTGGAGCAGCTGCGACAGTTTGTGGGGTTGTTATTGGGTCTATGGCTGTAGCACAAGTATTCTCTTCTGTTTATTTTAGTGCATGGTCTAATCGATCATACTTCAGACCACTTGTATTTAGCAGCATTGTGCTCTTTTTGGGGAATTCTCTATATGCCTTGGCTTATGACCAGCACTCCCTAGCAATTTTACTCATCGGTCGTCTCTTGTGTGGGTAAGTAATCATATTTTGCTATAGTGGTTATTCAATTTTTTTTCTTTCAGATTCAGTAATTTGCTAGTTCAAGGTTCCTAGAGTTTGCATTAGAATTGTTTGCAGTTATTTTGGTGATATCTATGATGTTTTTGGTTTATTTCAAGAAATTCATGTCTTAAGAGGTGTTAGGCATTTAAGATTCAATTGATGCCATTCTTCAAACTATTGTACAAAGTTGTTTTCAGATGAATAGCTAAGCATTTGATTTTTTTTTTATATTTCCTTAGTTTCTTTCTGCTACTTAACATCATTCAATTTCCAATGCTCCATTAGAACCTCATAAAATATGTGAATGTCACTCTTCATTATTATGCAGTAAGCCTACCTTTAACATTTATTTTCCTCAGAAGGTGCAATCCCTGAATTCAGTACTTAACTGTCTAGGCACGTCTTAGATGTCTGGCTGCAAAAGCTAAGCTACAGTTGTTGAATACATTTAATACTGTTGTTCTTTGTTAGTAATTTTCTATTATTATGCCTGACACCTTTTTATTATTGAATTGGCCTAAGACAACCCTGCATTAGGATCTTAAAATAAACCTTTTCTTTCTTTCAGCTTTAATTTACTAGCACTTCCATTTCACAAATTTAGGGTGCTCGCAACATGTATCAAGGGATTGCTATGCTTTTGTGCTTTTAATATTGTGTGGTTCTGCTAGAAGAATTAGTATATACGTAACTATGTAGTTCATTTACACACATAATTAACTTCTCAATATTGTGGAATTCCAAAAATTGTGCATAGATGTGTTTCCTAATCTTATATTTCCTTTGAGGGTAATCAGACTTTATATAGTTTAATACTTATATTACTTTATTTTTGTATTAGGGGATTTGTAAATTTTTGGATTATGTTTTTGTCTTAATTGTTCCTTGTTCTCTCCGTTCTATTTTATTCAGTGTTGTTCAGAATGAACTAAATCACAAGTAAATTATATTTAATTTATTATGGTGATCTAATAGCTCTTAGTGCATAAATAAATAGTTATCGCTGCAAAAGGACAGGAATAGAATAGTTTTGGGGACGAAATCTAGTATATACAATAAGATTCAGCTTAAGATTCAGGATTTGCTCATGGTGTTTCAATCTTTTCTTTCACTAGTCTCCTTGAAAAGTTTTGTTTCATATGTTTACATTTCTTTTAATTTTGTTTGTAACTTTTCAACTTAATTAAATGCTTATTTCTGAATTCAAATTCCTACCTTATTGAGTTTGTAGTTCTGGAATTCATCATCATGTTCCTTTCAAGGAATTCAAAATCGGTCCGGTACCGACTGGTTTGACCCGTTTATACCAGTTCGGTAAGAGACCGTTTTCGGAACATTAAAAAACCGTCGGTATAAGTAAAAAAATAATATTTTATTCTGGTACCGGTACGTACCAACCGGTTTTCATAAAAATTAGTCGGTTTGTACCGGTTTTAATATAGAAAAATTAATTTTAAAATAATTTAAATCAGTACTGGTACGATACCGATATAATATTTAATTATTATATTAAAAAATTAAATTAAAATTAATTTTTTTGGTTTATTACCGGTACAATACCGGTCCGGCATCCCATCGGACTGGTACACCGGATAGGTTTTCTGATCCTTAGTTCCTTTAGCCCTGTTACTGGCTTTATTTCATGCTAATTATTTCATGAAATTTCCTTCCATACTTCGGACTTTGTTTCATTGTAAGCCATTATTTCATGACTTCAATTACAAATTTTTGTTCTTACGGTTTGCATTTAAATTCAATATGTAGCATATATATCTGGACAAAATTTGAGCACGCAGTAATTACCTATATTTGAAACATGATTTCTACTTTTGCGTAATCTGCAGGTTGGGTTCTGCCAGAGCTGTCAATCGGCGATACATTAGTGACTGTGTTCCTCTTAAAATTCGTATGCAAGCTTCTGCAGGTTTTGTCAGCGCAAGTGCACTTGGGATGGCTTGTGGTCCTGCCCTTGCTGGCTTGCTTCAAACTGATTTCAAGATCTATTCGCTTACAATTAATCAAGACACATTACCGGGTTGGGTTATGTCATTTGCTTGGTTGGCATACTTAATTTGGTTGTGGATTTCATTCAAGGAGCCAGTTCATGAGACTGAAGTGAATCGTTCCTCTCGAGTTGCAGCTGCTGGTATGTGCTCTAGTCATGCCAACTTAACATGAAAATGCATACTATGCGTACACATGCAAATTGCTGAATGTATGTACCTCCATAAAATTGTGTACACTGTTTTAAGAAATTGAGAAATTCATTCATAAATTTGGTTTCAATACTTCCAAGTTTGTTTTTCTCTATTCATTCAAATTCAATCAAATCATTGTTTTATTTACGTGAACTAAAGCTGTACTTGTACCTCATACCTTCCTACAAATCTTTATGGTTTTATGAAAGTGCAATCACCATCTTGATTTGATAAATGATAATCTTCATCAACAGTCTGGTGCTTGTCTACAAGTTCATTGATTTTAATTTGCTAAATTTTTACTTAGTCTGTTTTCTTTCTTTCAGTTTGATGGAAGCTATTTTACTGATGTAACTACATTTAGAGGTTTCGTACTGCATTAAGTTGCAAAATAAAAATAGGAAAAAATAAATTAATGAATTTAGTTGTAATTTGTACTAAATTAGATTAGTAGTAAGAACAATGGCATGTGCGAAAGGTTAAGATATTTGCAATATTAAGTTTTACAGTAGCATATGGGCATCTTCTAAAGTTTTATATGTTGTGCAATAGTCCAGATTTTTAAATATATAGGATATAATAATTGAAGCTTTTTTTTTCTCAAAAAAAAAAACAGGACATGTGGATCATGGAGCTTTGGAAAGTGGCATTTCACAACCTTTGCTAAGGAATGCAGAAAAAAAGCAAAATGATAATGTAGAAGAGGGTAATGATAGTGAAGAAGCTCCAGAAGAATCTAACAAACCTGCAACTTCAGTTGCTTCAGCCTATAGATTGCTTACTCCATCTGTGAAGGTCAAAATTTTCATTTTCAGTATCAATACAAGAAACCACTATTATAACTCATATAATAGGGAAATATGAAACACTTGAGTAATGGTTAGATATTTACAAGTGAAATTTTGCCGTTTATACACTTATCAAACCCACTCTTCTTTTTACCTTTGTATTAATTATCATGAACCACACCAGGAAGAAATTTATCAGGTGATATGGATAAAAAATTTGAATATTTTGTTGTTATTAGACCAAAGTCTACTTTCTCATAAGAATACTAAGATTGTGACTATCGTTTTACTAACTTCTTTAAAAGAATATTATATTAATTATAAATATTGAACAATTAAAATATCAGAATGCAAACAAAATATGATACTAATAAGAATTTAATCCTAAATTTTTGGCTACGTAATCGACCTACATAATTAGCCTTAATAATTTGAGTGCAGAGCCCTTATCCTTTTGTAGTCTAGATCAGACAAACTTAGCTTTCATGAATTTACTAGCTTGATTGTTCAGAATTATTGTTTCAATATCATCCAAGTTGCTCAATATATTAACCAACTTATTACACTTATAGGTTCAGCTGTTAATATATTTCATGCTCAAGTATGCGATGGAGATACTACTTTCAGAATCAAGTGTTGTTACCACTTACTACTTTGGATGGTCTACTAGTTCGGTGGCCGTATTTCTTGCTGTTCTGGGGCTCACAGTTCTTCCAGTGAATGCTGTTGTTGGAACTTACATAAGCAACATGTTTGAAGATAGGTGCGTTTCTTTAATACGACAATTGTTAGATTACTTCAGTTCTTAATTTGGTGCATTATAGTTAAATATGCCTATTGCTTACATTGCTAACTACTAATGTTAGTCTACACTATTTTAGTATTTACAATTCTTCGTAATGCTATCGTCTGTCATATAGTTTTAACTTGTCCTCTTCACACCCATCCATCTCTTTTAATAGCAGCTTGGTGCATTATCTTGTTCCAAATGAATGGGGTCGTTTGTGGCTGACTTTAAACGACAAGTTGTTGTTTTGAGAACTGGCCAATAATTGTCTCCTCCATAAACTAAATAGTTATATAAAATGAGTTTTCAAGGTTTTTAATTTTAGTCTATACCGGTGTACCAACCAAATGTGAGATTATTATGTATTTTGGTATATACTAATATACGATACATCTCAACTCGTACTATACATATATAATTACATATGTATGGTATCAGATCAAGACATTTCATGTACTATATATTGGTATAGTATGTATCGGTTGTACTAGAAAGTATAAACTGGGTACTCAGACCATGTAGGTTCGATCTTCAATCATATTTAGTATCAGACTTGCACTCAAATATGTCATGTCTCAACAGTTGAATTGTCTTACATACTGTCACGGTAACTAAATTCCTTTATCTTTCTTTTTGCAGACAAATCTTGTTATGTTCTGAAATTTTGGTGTTACTAGGAATATTACTAAGCTTCAAATTCACAAGTACGTACTCAATGCCACAATATGTTTGTTCAGCATTGATCACATTTGTGGCTGCTGAAGTTCTAGAAGGTAACTAATTCTCTCACTGAAATTCTGATCAATCAACTGGAGTTATCACTTACTAGTTCTCTTGTTAGCACTAGCTTTGGAGCTTTTGTCAATATTTTTAGCTTCTCTTACCAACTTAAAGGCCTGTTTGGCCCCACTGTTAATAGCTTTATAACGGTGCTAAATTGTACTGTGTTGCACTATTAAAATTTATAAGATGTTTGATTAATAACTTTTTAACCGCTGTCAGAATTTAAAATAATAAATAAATATAGTATTCTAAATTATTTAAAATAATAATATATTTTATTTGATTTTGTATTAAAATTTTAAATTATTTAAAATAATAATACCTAAAATTTTAAATAAAATTATGTAAATTACTTTTTTGGAGAAGCAGAAGCCATCAAATTGTAGCTTTTCTAACTTCTGCTTTTTTATTATTTTTTTCTGCTTCTGCTTTTCGTTACCAAACAGTTTTTTAATTGCTTTCTGCATAAAAGCTACTTAAAATCAGCTACAAAGCAGGGCCAAACACCCTAAGTCTATTCAAACTTCAGTGTTATAATTCAACATGAAAGTTTGAGTTATCATGTTCTAGGAATAATTAGTTAAGCTGATATATTATTTTTTAAGGAAAAAAGAAAGTTCTTGGAATTTTTTGACTTTCTGTGTTAAAATTGTGACTAGTCTATGGGCTCACAAACAAGGAGAAATATGGAGACGGACTTTAACGTGAATGTTTATTATTTGAAGATAATAATTAATTTTGAAGTGAATTAAAATAACTGAAACATGGAACAGTTGTGTAATATTAGTTCATGAAAGTTGAGGGCTGTCTCATCTCCGGACAATTGATTTGCTGAGGTTACCGCACTCGTAGGCTGGGTTCAATTTGGCTTTCTGGGTTAATCAATAGTAGATTTCACATGGTATTGAAATCTTGCCCGTTGTATGATGCCACTCCTATGATGTGCATGTTCTCCAAAGTTCCAGAAACATGTACTGTTGAGATTTTTTTTTTTTCTCATGTTTCTTAAACAGAATCGGCTTATGCAGGTGTGAACCTATCCCTCCTTTCTCGCGTTATGTCATCCCGTCTTGCACGTGGAACTTACAATGGTGGACTGTTATCTACAGAGGCAGGAACTTTAGCTCGAGTGGTTGCTGATGGCACAATTACACTTGCAGGCTACTTGGGTGTAAGCAAGCTCCTCAATGTGACCTTGCTTCCTTCTCTGCTAATCTGTATAAGTTCCATTGTCGCCACCTTCCTTACCTACAACTCTATGTTCTAAAGAGTATAAGTTATTGCTGCTTTCATTCTATTATATATGCAAATACATAAGATGTATAGTCGGTTCGAATTTCAATTTAATTCATTCTTGTCGACATAAAACTGCGGGTTCTCTTCGGATCGCCATTTCACAATCAAAGAGCTCTCGGTCACACGATTGTTAAGATGATGTTACATTAGTTCTCTCTAAATTTCAGGCGTTTTACTGAGTGGCGTGCCCTCTATTGCTATCAGGCCAACTTAACTGATTAGCTACGATGTATATGACAAATTTTGGTCCTCTTTTCATTACGTTTCGGTTTGAATATTCAGGTAACGCTGTGCCAGTCTTTTCGACCGTTGCATGTGTTAAATTCATCAATTGTGGCTAAGAGCTTATTAATCCTGCTAAATAGAGTTCGATTTATTGCATTCCTTTGATTAGTTAGTCATAATTATTAAAAGTTTTTTAAGAAAGGAGAGCAACCCGTCCGACACCGACAGCGTAAATCCTTGGTCGCGTGATCTTCCACATTCGATGAACGTGATTGACCTACAGCTTAATTCCGAGCAGACAAGTGTTTGGGTTTATTATGATTTCCTAAACTGTAAGCAGTTTACCTAATGAGTTGACACCTGACAAAACCATGGAAACGCTTGCAAGAAACTTGAACACCTTAAAAAGGCAACTTTTATTTGGATAAAGGGACCCTAGGGCTAAGCAACATTCATTATATGCGACGAATGCTAGAAGAAGGAAAAGAGCAAACCAGCTTATCCGGCCTGCCATGATCTCTAGTATTGCCCATTAGCCAGAGACTTGCTTTTGTTATCTTCTACGCCCTTTTGGGAATAATATCTGCGGTACATAACATCAACCTTGGTAAGGTAGAATGTTCCAGGAGACAAGAAGTTTGTGTCCTTGCTTGTTTCGAAATCCTTGGCTCCGTAATGTTTCTCCATCAGTTTCATCGTCTCAGCAAAGTTTTCAGGAGAAACCTGAACAAGAGACCAGCTTTAAGCGAGGATGCAGGTAGTGTATCACATACCTAGAATAAACTTTGTGATTTTTGTTCAATGTGCATTACTACCACCAGGTGTTTGGATTACTCGGACGAAGCGCATGAATAAATTGTTCAGTTCAAAACTGTGCAGTAAGTCTTGGGAGTGGAACAATGTAATTTTGCACAATAAGAGAATATAGAGAAGCAAAGATTATGGTTGCTTCAGCAGTTCAGCTTACATGTTACAGCTGCTGGGAAAAGTATAATTTTAAAGTACTACGTCAGAAACAGGGAGTGAGAAACGCACCACTTGTCGTGACTGAAGCTTCTCGGTCACATCGAGGACAGAAGCAATATTTGACAGGCTAAAGGGATGTTGACCGTCCTCCAACTTGAATGAAAACATGGTGGAAGATAGACCACTGCCATATGAGAACATAACAACCCGTTTACCCCTCTGCAAGTGAAAGCAAAATTAATTAAGTCGGCCATACCGCTAAGCATAAGTTACGTAATTTACAACAAAAACTCAGAAGGAGAGGAACAGGGAAAATGTTGAAATCACCAGGGCACTATGCTTGTTGTGGACAATTGATGCAAACGCAGCATAAAGAGATGCCGTGTACATGTTCCCAATGAGTTTTGGTAACAAAGTAGCTGGTTTGACTTTTGCATCATACAAGTGCTTGGCAACTTGCTGTGAAGCCTGCACAGATTTGAGCATAAATTGAGAGTATAAATGTAGGTTAAAACTCAACCTTGACATGTACCTTCTCTAACTCACGACTTTGATAGCTCTCTTCATCAGTTAACTTCGTGTACGGCTCCAGTTTTTCTTGTGCGTCCTTATCGACAGAACTAATTATAAATTGGAATGGGCAAGCAAATCAATCAGCACCTCGGATGGAAATTAAGCAACAGGCTTAAAAAGTCGAGAAATTGTATCTAGCGAAGTTTAGCAATTCGATCAACACTGCGCTAGGTTATCATCTAAATCAATATTTATATGTGAATGATTTAATCAACTCTACACAGTGCATCACATAACTGGCATAACAGCAATCTAACTAACCCGGGCATTGACGACCTCTAAGTAGACTATAATAGTTATGCAGATGCACATTAGTTTAAAATCTCCAAAATTTGGATAGATAACATAAGATCGATCCCATAATTTTTAACAGCTGGCTCTCAATGTTGTTCGTGTACGACTTTGCACTTTCGTTAGAAAAAACTTTTCTAATGGAACCCAAATAGGGAGTTCACATAGAGCATGGAAAAAATATCTAGAAAAATGATCACCTCGAATTCCGCAAGAAATCATTGAAGTAAAGTCGGGCAAAACTTTTCTGCACAAGCTGAAAAAATAGACCAAACAAAGGTTAATTTATCCTGGGAGATTCAATATCGAGAAACATAGGATGCCAATACAGTCAATAATAGCAAAGAGATCCTACCTTGTTGTATGGAGAATGGAAAGCAAAATAGTCTGCATCAGAAATTGAGAAGTGTTTCCCTTCATACTTCTCAAATCTAAGTAATAACATAAATGATATCAATCAAATAAAAGTTAATAAAAGTAGATGTCGTGAAGTACAAAATCACAAAATTGTTCATTTGAACTAACTTGCTGCAATAACGTTTGTAACAAAAATCAAGTGCCATGAGATAGCATGCTTGTGATAATTTTCCATCAACGACCTGCACAAGAAATACTGTGAGAGACAGGCATAAACATACACGAATGAGAATAAGAATGAAAACCTTGTCAGGTTCAGTCACTTATCGTGTCATGCATTCATAAATGATTCTTGTAATGTTTAATATATAGTATGTTTTAACAAAAACTCGTTAAGGACGACATAAAAACTCCAATAATCAAACAAGTTAGGATTCAAATGTAGGTGCATAGCATACGGAGAAGCTTTACTAACTCGTTTACTTGAGACTCCAAAATATCACATAAAGCAAGGTTGAAAAGTTCAAATGAAAAAGGCAAACGAAAAATGAACTAAATGATAATCCACGTCTTAATCAAGGTACGGAGTAAAAATTGATGGCGTCCAAAAAAACACTTGAAAATCATGTGAGACATCTAAGAGGAAGAAAAAGATGAGCTCCGGCTTGCTTGTGCACCACTTGCAAATGTCAAGCATTATGGAAGAACAAAAGAATAAATATGCAAATAAGCATTCAAAGGAACATTAGCTCCTAAACAAGTCGGACTTTCACTAGTAAATCCAAATAAAAAAAACTTAGAATAATAATAAAATAAGCATTCAAATTGTCGTTATGTGAGCAGGAAACAGTGCAGAAAAGAAGCAAACCGGATATTCGCTTGCAAGGTCTGGTTTGTAAAAGTCATAAACATGAGCCATATGAGTGCCCCTATATTTGCACTCAAAAGAAATTGGAGCGTTAGGCCCTATCAGCATTGCAATAGCAGCTGCACCTCCAGTAGGCCGAGCAGGCCCTTCAGCATAAACCTAGAGACCAGTACCGTCTATTTAGTTCAATGCATCTCTCCACGTCTTTAAAAAGAAAATATAATGCAATATAAAATCTCCTATGTTTTCTAGATAAACCTATAGCGGCAGAAATATGAAACAAACTTAACCAATCAATTTCATTTATAAATATGAGAAATGGACTAAAGATCAAGAAAATTGAGATGAATATACCGCACTGTCTGTGCAGACAACTAGACCATAACGTCCATCCCAAGAGCTGCTCTCCACCCAATTTACACAGTTGAACAATGCAGCTGTTCCCCCATAACATGCATTTGTAGAGTCGACGCCTTCAACATCAGTATTTCCACATTCCTTTTTTTCAGTTGAAAGTTGAATACGTGGTTAGTTATCATGACATGGAAAACAGGAAAAGCAAAAGAGTTTAGTTGTCAGTTGCTATATAGTTCACTTTTGTTGCATTAACAAGTTATCATAAACAGGCTAGTTAATTGCGACAGCTAAAAGGGCCTTCAAGATGCGGAACTGACCTCAAAAATTTGCATTAGCCAAGTCTTGATAGACTTGCTCTTGTCAATTACTGTCTCGCTACCAACTTCCAGACGCCCAATCTGTTTTGGATCGATCCCATATTTCTTGAGGAGAGAAGTAACAACTGTCAAGCTGAAGACGGATCATTATCAGTACAGATCTGGTGTGTTACAATGACCAAGAAATTATGCTGAGCAAATCGATTATCCATATAATTCTGAATCAAATAAGGAAGAAAATTAAGAAAAGAGGTACAATGGGGAAAGCATATCAGTTATCAACAAAAACCTAATTCATGCTTGCCTTGCCAAGGATCTTATTATTGTCTACCCCACACTATGGCCCTACCAAATAGAAATTCTCAACTACCAATCAACCATAGTGCATAAAATTGGTTATACTTTTATCATAAAGGCAATAACCTACAGAAACCAACCAAGGAAAATATAGGCGGATTAGGTTGTGTTTCCTTAGACAAAAAATTAGAAAGAAAGAATAGAAAGTACATTGAATCTAGTTGTATTTATATAGATTCAATGTGTTTTTCATTCTTTCGTTGCGCTCACTATACCTCATGGAGATTACATCTTCCACTTCAGTGCAGAAAGCCATACAATCTTGGCCAAGTCCAATGGTGTACTTTCCCTTGCTTGCTCCATCATAAGCTTCCAACGCTTCCTGCAGCACGCACAAGTAGAGCACTCGTTACAACCAAAAGACAGAAGCGGATCGTCCTTTAAAAAAATAGCGAGGTCGTCAAACATCAGAAAATGGAATGCCATAATCATCCATCAGTAGACAAAAGAGTGATGTCTTAGACTGCTACATAAATCAACAACGAAATCATCAAAGCAGAACCTCGAAACTACACGAATATCAATTAAATGACTTCGATCCAACCAAATAAGAATGGAATTTTTTTTTCATTACCTACCTCATCTGCAACCCCCATGTCGCTGTTCTTAGGACATCGAATACCGACGCAACCATCAAACTCAGGCACTTTAGTTAGCCTCTTAAGCGATCGAAGAAAAATAACCAATATCAAAGCAACCACATCAAAAGAATGAAGAATCCTAATTTGCAACACGGTAGGAAAGCCCCAAAGGCGGGAAGAAAAAGAGTTCCAAAGGTCAAGTACTTGCTGCTTACTCTACCGAGCGTCGACCAAAACGGAAGTTAAAATGGGAGCATCCATAAAATAGGAAAAAAGACCCAAATCGAATCAGAATGAAACTATGAGAGCACCATCACGATCATCTCCCAGAACCTAACCTGTTCGACGCAGGTACGAGGAAAGTAAATGTCCATCGCCAGAATCCCTACATCCTTCGCGGAACTAGATTCCATCTTACCCTCCGAAACCATGAACTCTCCTTTCGATCAATCTGATCCGAGAATGGCCTCCTCTTCTCTCTTCTCCCTCTCTCTCTCTCTCTCTCTCTCTCTCTCTCTCTGCCACACTCTCCCCGGCGATGAGGAGGCCCTCTCGAGAGCGAGGCGGTCGCGCAACCAAACGGCGAACACCAAGCGAAAACTCCCTGGCGGGGGTCGATCACACCCGCCGCTTTTAATGAACAAAAATGAAATATCGCTGCACGTGCCTGACTAAAATTTATGGAGGCGCCCTTCACAAAGATTCTTCTAAAAAGAACTTTTATTTTATGCCGTTGGATCAAAATTTGATTGGATTAAAATAAAAGGATATTTTATCTAACGGTCTAAATTATTCACGCTGAATTCAACGAATCTCTTTAAACAAAAATCCCGCAAGACTTTTTTCCTTTGACACCTCAGAGTTTCATGAATTTCAATTATACCATCCGAGTAGCGGATCACTATCGTCTCTGCGTCGTGCAGTTCACGGACGACTACGATCTGATGGAGGAAGAGATAAGAGACGAGCAGTGGTGGATCCAGGAATTGGAGGACGAGCGACTTGACGGATTCATGCACCGAATCCTGACCCGTGCAATGCACCTGCCGAGCGAATCGTAGTACACCGGATGCGGCACGTGAATCACGTGACCACGTGACGTGAAATTCGACGCCCATTAACTTTGTGGCGGGAGGCAGGTAGGTGGCGGGATTGGTCGGTTTAACTAGCAGTGGACACGTGCACAGCAGGTGGGAGGAGGAATTGTGGTCTTGTTGGGCCGAAACTATTAACATTGTGTTAAAGGAAAGTATAGAGAAAAAGGAAAAAAATAAAATTCTTTCATTCCATTTTTCTTATTTCGGTGAAGAGAATGAATGGAACAAAGAAAAAAAAATATTTTCTTTTTCTTAAAAAGTTTCTCTCTAAATCGGACGCGTCCTACGCTCACAACTTTGCCCGTCTCCTCAATCTCCCTCAAACCTTGCTCTCGTTCTTCGAATCTCGCTGCCGCCTCACCCGATCTTGCCGCCCCTCGTTCCTCAACAAATTGCCTCTTTGAATCTCTTGCCCTAATATCGCTCGCTTCTCGCTGTTGATTGTCACCGCTCATCTTTGGCTCCTTCGCTCGTCTTTGGCTCGCCCTCTCGCCCTCAACTATCACCTCACACCATTGCCGTTCGTCTTTGGCTCCTCAACTCCGCTACCGCCTATCTTCCAAAACCTAGCTACTATGCGTCTTTCGTTGTAATTTTTGTTCTTTGATGATGGAGAGTTCATTTTTCTCAAGAATTCTTCTATGCTTGTTTTGTTCTTCAATGCTAATTATTGCCTCACAGTTTTATGCAGCTAATTTTATTTACTTTTGAGTTTCTAAACTTAAAAAATAATGTTCATAGAGTAGTATCCATTCAAACAGACTAGTAGCTGACCTCTATTATACTTAACTATTCTTCTTTGTTTGTTGTCCCTAGAAAGTTATGTTAAAATACTATTAAGTGGATCTTACATTGCTTGAACCTATTGTTAGTTCCATCATAAAAAAAATCTATTATTGAAGAATAGTATTGCAATGCTTAGTTTCTAATTTTATATATTCATTCTTGATGTTCTTTTTTTTTTCATTCTTTTTGGTCTTAAATATACTTTGAAACTTTTTCCAGAAATAAAATGTTTGAGTCTATACTCTACATCGATAATATTATTTTTCATGCTTGATTGTCCATTTATATCTATACTTATAAATGTTTACTTTGCTTGGAATAGTTATTCAGCTATTTTGTTGGTCAAATCAGTAAATTTTTAAAAAACTGAGGTGTTTGACAAATTGTTTCTGTGTTCTAAACCTAGAAGCAGCATGAGTTTACAAAAACTATGAGGGAGTTATTTTCGACTGCTTTATAGCTATAATAATATATTTTTTTCATCTCATATGACATGTCCACATGTATGTCTTTAGATGATAAAATTATTTTTTAAATCACTATTTTAATAAAATATAATAAATCTAAATTTTTTTTATTATTTAAAATTTTTTTTCTTTTATAAAAAATTTAGCAAAACTCAATATTATTTTAATTAAAATTATTAAATTTAATTTTTAACTAAAAATTATTTATTACTATTGTTTTAGTTTTACATTTTTAAAAAATATTTTTTAAAAAAATATTTTATTTTTTAAAAATATATTATATTTTTTAAAAAATATTATATTTTTTAAAAAATAAAATATTTTTAACCATTTAGTCAAACATATTTTAACTTTTCCAATTAGCTTTTTTTTAATCAGCACTTTTTCAACTAGCAACTATACTAACTAGAGCCTAAATTGTGACATAACAAATAATATAAATAGATAAATTATTTAAAAAAAAGTGAGACTAACAGCTAATTATTTCTTAGTTAAAATAGAACAAAGAGTACAAATCACTTAAAGTTTTTAGGATAATAAACATATTATTGATAAAAGTTATTATGATTGTTTATAATGAATAATAATGAAATATGTCCTTGTGTAGGAGATCCATAAATTTTAGCTAAAATAATGTCATCAAATTGTTAGGCAATCAAGTCATACTACAGTCTTAGAGTGCTTTTAAGTTAGGTTGGCATTCATTCACCCAAGGTTCGCTACATTGCCCATTTAGGTTAGCCACTCACTAGATCAGATTGATCAAGTATTCTCATTCTAAATTTTGAGTAGGTAGACAAAGCATTAATTACTTCACAAGTGAGCTTTTACACGGAGAAATTTAGGTTGAGCTTTATACCGAGAAAGCTAGGTTGAGCTACACTAGTGTATGTTGATCATCAATGACTTGCACGTGGCCTTTTTGTCTCGAACTATACATCTCCAATTTAAGGAATTAGTCGACCAATTTATTTGATCCAATAATTCCATAGACGAGACAATCGATCATTTAAATTGATCCTAGTTGATTGAATGATTGTTAAGTGAGTTTTTGGTTTGATCACTTTAAAATGAGATAACCTTGACATTAATTAGTTCAAACGCTTCGTTATTTGATGAAGAATCTCTAAAGTTGGCTAAGTATTAGTTAATATAAACTTAAGTGTAGATACTTACATAGACAAGTTGTGTTTTTTTTAAGTAAAGGTGAGACATGTCTTTTATGCTATGTTTCTTTTTCATCTAGATTAAATGTGTTTTTTATTTTTTATTTTTTTTTTTAGATTCCGTTGGAAACACAATATAAAAGATGTATATAGAATCTAGTGGAATTGTTTAATATTTTTTATGTATATAAATTTAATGTATTTTTTATTCTTTTCGCTATAGATTTCGTCCAAAAAAAAATAGCATAAAAAATGTTAAACTGTCATATCACTATCCAAAAGAGCTCGATGCATAGTTAATGTGATCCTAGTGGAATTGTTTAATATTTTTTTATGTATATAAATTCAATGTATTTTTTATTTTTTTTGCTATAGATTTTGTCAAAAAAAAAAAACAGCATAAAAGATGTAAAACTGCCGTATCACTACCTAAAAGGACTCGATGCATAGTTACTATGATGCTAGTGGAATTGTTTAACGTTCTTTCTCCTTGAAATTTTTGAGCCACAGAAGCAATTGGACATACTATTATAAGCTAGATATATCTAAGCATACAGAGCCTCATTCACCACTCTAATGCTCTATCCTTAAAAAAATGGTTCATTTTGAGTATGCATAAATTACCTTATCCCTTTAATACAAATGGAGTCATATGTAAGTTAAATAATGAAGACGAGACTAGATCGATAGCCCAATAGAGTCAAAGCAGAGTAGCTTTTGAACGATTGATATATTTGGAAAATTGTAAGCCAGCCAGGCTGCGAGCTGGTTAGCTATTAGTGCCTCGAAATCTAATTCTTGTAATTCCTGGACTTCTCACTGGCCTCAGGAGCTAGGTTGTATTATCGCCTCTGAGAAAGGTGCTTTGCCTTAATATATTTCCTTTGGTTAAAAAAAAAAAAAGTTATACGCACGTGGATTAGCTACAGTGTTGCATTTGTACTCTCAGGCCAAAAACTTTAAGTTACGTGGCACTATCTGCGTTGTACATTTGTAAAGATGCGGACCACCGATCGTTTAACTTCCCTCACTTATCTAAAAACACCACAAATAAATGATTCGCCTTGACGGGGGCCCAATTTCGCCGTTAACAAGATGGTGGTCCCCCGGGCCCCCGGTTGTTTCCAGCTGGCTTCTTTCTGCATGCCACGCCTGGATCCAATCTGCTCACCCACCACCTTCGTACCCCCTTTCTTACCCACCCTCCCTAGCCGTTAAAATCCGCCACAGCTCTCTCACCCCAACCACGCTCATCGATTTGTACTCGCCATTAGCTTCTCGACACGCGTGCATGAACCAAGGGCGGGATCGGCGGGAGCGCTTCTCGTCTCGCCACAAGAGGTCCTCCGTCCACCTAAATAGCTTTTGTCATGCTCCCTTTTCATGTGGAAACATTGGAGTGTGGAAATTCTGTTTCGTGTCGTGGATGAAACAGGGAAAAAGGGAGGCCCAAATCGCACGCCACGCCACCTCGTATGAAATGACGAGGAAACTAATAAAAAGAGGAATGGGTAAAAACGAAATTTAGACGGTGGGGGCCACGTAGCCCTCGGGCCCACCGCCCATTCGCTAGGAATACGCCAAAGCATCCTCCGCAGGCGGATCCTCGCCCTCAAAGGCGGTAGACCCGGCTAAAATCGGGCGGTCCATGTGGCGAGAGATGGAGAATGCTGAGGTGAGCCCCTCCAATAGCCGTCAGATCGCGCGGTAGTGGGGCCCTGCAGGCAGCCAAAGATTAAAAAGGAGGGTGGGCTCGACGGATTCAAGGGTTTCGGTTGCCTGTCTTGCTTCTCCTCCAGCCCCACTCCGGTGACTTGTCGAGGAGGGAAACAAGAAAGAAAGAGCGCGAAGTCTACCATGGTTTCCTCGCCTAAGGAAGACGGTGGCGGTACAGATAAACCGAGCAGTGGAGGTGTGGGAGGCGGAGGCGTGTCGATGCCGGTTCACCGGCTGATCGCGCCAAAGCCGGAGCCCATGGAGTTCCTGGGGTTAGGCGCTCTTCCGATCCTTCGGCGGCCCGCCGCGAGGACGAAGGACCGGCACACTAAGGTCGAGGGGCGAGGGCGGCGCATCCGGATGCCGGCCGCTTGCGCCGCCCGGATCTTCCAGCTCACCCGTGAGCTCGGCCACAAGTCGGACGGGGAAACCATCCGCTGGCTCCTCCAGCACGCCGAGCCTGCCATCATCGCCGCCACGGGGACCGGCACCGTCCCCGCCATCGCCACCGTCGTGGATGGCACGATTAAGATCCCCACCGAGGCCCCAACCTCCTCCTCTTCTGCGGGCCTCACTTGCACCTCCGGGGAGGAGGAATCCGCTGCGAAGAGGCGGAAGAAGCTCCAGCCGACCCGCGCAGCGTCCGGGGCATCCGCTGCAACCGTTAACACCGTCGCGGCGTTCTACCCGATCCAGGATCCGTTGCTTCAAGGGGGAGGCTCGATCTCCATATCGACGGGACTCGCGCCGATCGCTCCGTCGGGGGTGGTGCCGATGTGGGCGGTGGGTGGCGGCGCTCCTTCAGGTGGAGGGAGGGTGCTGCCACCGGGGGCTGTCTGGATGCTGCCGCAGCCTGCCGCGGTGGCCGAGCCGTCAGGCCAGGCCCAGATATGGACGTTCCCGGCTGCCTCACAGATCATCAACCTCGCCGGGACGCATCCAATATCATCGGCCGCAGTGTATCCAAGCGGCATGGCGGGCCTCAACGTCTCCGCCGGCGTAGTTGGTCGCGAGCAACCGGTTAATCCCACCGCGGGAAAGAAACAAGAGCTACAGCTGATGGGAGGCGCGGGGGAACTGCTGCGGAAGGCGCCGCTGGATGCGGAGGAAGACGACGAGGAGGCGGAGGAGGAAGACGAGCCGCCCTCGGAGTCGGATGGGGAGGATTAGTTTCCTTTTTGCCCCTTCTCCTTTTTTATAATTAATTTTTTCTAGGAGCAAAAGGAGTAGAATTTTAAGCTGTAGTGGGGCCAGCCGGCCGGGGACCGGAGACAAAGTTCTTTAAATTTTCTCTCTGGTTAACCTTCTGAGTAACAGGGAGGAAGCACGTGCGCACGTGAGGGTAGTGCAATTTAACTTTATTTAACTATTTAAAGTTCCACAAAATACGTGTCTCCTTTATCGCCCAACGGATGGAGCCGGGTGGTCCCTGTTTTGTTGTGCAAGTTGCCGGAAGAGGTGGTCAAAGTGGCCTCCGTGGATCGTGCCGGTGGGCCATCACTTGTCACGTGGGGGCAGGATGTGCTTGGGAAGAGGGCAGCGACGCAAAAGTTAGGCGGCCCGGTGGAGGAGGCAGATTGAAGTAGGCCAGGGTCAGACCGAGGAATCCCGAGCACATCTACATCTGTTTCTTGGTCCGGTCGAACTAGACCTGTCGATTTCCTTTCTGTAGAGGACTCCGTAGGAGTTTGGCCCTGGTGAGTTTTCGATCAAATTGATTAAGATTTGGGCACATATTTGTTTCGGTAATTTTGGTTTTTAGGAAGAATCAAAATAGTGACTTGTTCTAATGGAAAACTAGTTGCTGTCATGTATTAAATTTACTTTTGTTATAGATATCACTTTCCAATTTCAATTTGTTTAAGAATGCTGGGAGTCTCAGACGTGTGCTGATAGAAGAAGAAAATGGCACCATTTTTGCGTGGAAGACTTGAGTCATTTAATTTGGTCCCTCATCTCAATGCTAGAAGCAAATAGAAAGTGTCTGATATGGTCTCTTGTCGATACATTTGACCCTGAGAGCTGTTTGTTAGGACTCCACATGCCACACAAATCTTATCTTCCTTTGACGAGTGGCAGATGCCAAACTCCCTTAAGTGCGCATCCAACACTCGTAAAAGGGGGACAAGATTGAGATCTTACAAACGGCATCTCCATAAAAGCTCCTCATCTCATATACTATGCTAATCATTATGATGATACAAATGAATATGATCAGTGTTTGAGTGGCTCAACCAAAAATGAGATGCTAACACCAGTTTACTCACTCAAATAAGCAAGCATATGAGATGTGTCTTCCACTGATGCAATGCCACAGTGGGCTGATGTCTTGTGAAGGAAAATTCAGTCCTATGAAACTGATGGCGTTGTCTACATAAAATGTTCAAGCAACAAATTCTTTTTCCAATTTCATGGTCTTTCATCTTCTGGATCAATTCATAGGAACTCTTGAACTCTAGTGGTGGTTTAGATTGCATTATGTTATTGGATTATTGATCGTTTCTCTGCATTGAGTCAATCACAAAATATGTCAAACTTCCTGAGACTTACTTGTTTGATCCTTCCAGGGCACACCTAAAATCAAGCTTGAAACAGGGAGCAGTTTCTCATTTGTACAAGTAATCATTGGTTGCAGTTATTTATCTTCCATGAGAGGAAAAAAAACATGTGCTTTGCATTTTTGTGCCTTCTGTTGCTGATCAAGAAGTTTATTCAAGATGTTAGTATGTTACTGCTCAACTATACCCTGCAATAACATTGATTTTGTTGGCTTTAAGTAGTTTCAGCAGATAACAAAAAATGCAAGTTTTTGGCATTTAATTGTAGGTCATAGTCACAAATGCAATATTATAATAATAATGCATCAAGTATATGTTCGTAAGTTATACTTGGCTTGCTCAAGTTTGACTTGTATTATAAGATTTCGACCATGGAAGATAGTTAGGGCAGAGCATTCGGTAAAAATTAAAAAATCAAAAATTAAATAAGTATTTACTAATTTATCGAAATTGAAAAACTCATTACCGAAACCGATACCGAACTTGATATTTACCGATCGGTAAATAGGTAAATTATCGATTTTATCGATTTATCGATTAAAAAATATTAAAATATTATATAATTAATTTATTAAAAAAATTATTAAAATATTACCGATCGGTAAATCGATAAATTACCGATTACCGATCGATAAGAAATTAGATATTAATAAATAAAAAATTATTTTTTATATATTAATATATATGTATTGGTAAATCGGTAAATTATCGAACCAAAATTTTTTTACCGAACTGAAAATCAAAAAATTGAATTATATAAAAATCAATACCGAAATTGAAATTATCGAACCGATTTACCAGTTTACCAATCGGTAAATTCTGCTCACCCCTAAAGATAGTATAACAAAGACTACAAAAAGTTGCAGCTTTGGAACCTGAATTGATGTCCACATAATAACAAATAGAAACCAAATGGATTCAAGAGGGTGAATTAAAACTCTGTTCTAAACATATGCCTACTAGGGTTGTCGCAAGAATCATCATTTAAATAAAATATAATCTGTTTTTTTGTACATTTATTCATTGATTTTTTTATTAATTAATAATTTTTGTATAATTATTTACATAAATTTTATTTATAATGTTCAACATTTCAATTAAGTTCAACCTATCAATATTATAATCCTCTAGCTAAATTTGATAGGGGCATGAGGTTTCGAAGTTTTGATAGCTCACTTATTTTATTAATTAGAATAATTACAGCAATTTATCCTTTACCCTATAGATCAAATTGATTCTCTCGATAAATAGGTTCCAAATGCACATCATCAGCCTTTGAACTTTACATACTGCCGAGCATAGGATGCACACGCTAAGCATAGTGTCATGCTCCAATTTTTCGTGCCTAAAACTAGGGAGTGATGACACAATTTATATACCTCTGTGTAAACTGTCAGCCAACGCTCTACAAAGATCTATGCGACTAATGCGGAAGTAGTAAATACAATGCGCGCTCTAAATACATATCGTCTCTCAGCAATACAGATCTCTCCCTCACTTGGCCTAACCAAACTGAGTATAGCTTTGCCTAACCTCACTGGCCGAACTCTGATGGTACTGAGCTGATGGACTAGGTGGCGGGTTAGGTTCTTCCTCTTCGCCTAACCACTTTGCACACCTAGTGCGCCCTGTCAAACACAAGAGGTCGCTTGTAAGTATCCACATGCTGGCAGGGTGGTCTATCGGAGACCAAAGAGCAATAGACATATGCTCAAAACCTAACACGCAATGAACTACTGGCCTACTCAATCCTAAGACAGACATATCACTACACATCGAGATCAGAGAGAGACAAGTACCAAACTTGCGCCCCTCTAACCTAAAACCGATAAAGCTCCAATCAACAGAAGAACTCTCCTCCAAGATAACTCTCGGGTATAAGAGGACCCTCTTCCCCAATCCCGGGAAGAGGTACACAATCAATATATAAATCAACTATCGTTCATACAAGAGAGTTTAGAGTTATACCAAACTAAGCTATGAACAAAGAATAAAGAACAACCCCTTCCCTCAAGAAGCCGCCCCTCCAAGTGATGCTCTTCACCAAGTGATGAAGAGTCCAAACCCTAGGGTCGCCTCCCTAGGTAGTTGATGAAGATGTCCCCCTCTTGCGCTTGCCTCCAAGCACAAGAACACCAAGAACACTTAGAGGACAACAAAATGCCGAACCCTAAGTGATGAACTCGTCCCCTTCCTTGCCTCCAAGGAAGGTGTCCAAGCCGAGAGGATGAAGTCCCCTTTCCTCCAAGGGAACTCGCCAACAAGAAGATGATGAAGAACTCGCCTTTCTCCTTGCAAACCGAGAGCTCCAACAATGTCGCCTCCTCTCCAAGACTCGTGGATGCTAGGGTGGAAGACTCGCCAAAGGAAGATAGCCGCCAAAGCCTCCACTCGCCAATTTGAACTTCATTTGGTTCGGATCTTCAAGTCCTCAAAGATCCAAACCCCCTAGCCTCAAGTGATCCGCCATTGATCCAATTCGCCATGATGGATCCAAGTCTCCCATGATCCAATTCGCCAAGCCAAGTGGATGTGAATCCATGACTTGTCTTATTGGATCCTCTATTAGCCTCTTAATGGATGTTCTTATAAGTTGTCACATGCAAGACATGTGCCAACTTAATGCAAACACCTCTCATGATGGCGCCTAAGTCCTAGCTGACTAGATCAGCCCATAGAACTCCAGTGTGAACCCTGATCAAGTCCACATACACCATGACCATGGTTAGGCTGACCATGGTTAAGGTAACCATGATTAAGCTAACCATGCTCCACCAATGAACTCCAAAGATCTCCAAAGCACCCTCAGGTCATGCCCAAGGATAGAGTATGTATGTGTACCTGCAAGAACATACTAACACAGTGTTAGAGTCCTAACTCCTCTAGTAGGCTCACTCCAACACCAGCCTAACTCCATGTCAAGCTCCTCCATCCCTCCTCAGATTCCACTGAGTCCATGGGATGGCCTGGGGTATAACCCCAGTATACCCAGGGCCTCACATATAGAGAAAGCAAGATTTTGCGTACCACCAAAAAAAAACTTTGCAGCCCAAGCAATAAACTATGGCCACCGTGTAGGGAGGTACAGACACATGAGCATCAGCGGTCAGCGCTACATTAATGTAGAATTAAAGCTTTTAACTGAGGCCATTAATATTCCTGAATAATGCAGTTGTAAAAATTAAAGATAAATTTGCATATCATTACATATTAGCTGTCACGTCCTGAATTATGATAATATTTTTTTGTGGATCTCCACGTGAGTCAATGCTTGACTCGAATCCAAATACGTCAACGCAAGTATCACAACGGTCAGAACTGCTGGATTGGGCGCGACTGGCAGAGTCGATTCCTCGAACTGACTCCCAGCCCGACTATGGACTCAACAAGAATCGCTGCCGTTCCAATACGACTGGATCGACGCTCACAATTCAGCGAGGACCAGTGTCATTGAGTCGGACCGGGTTCATCTAAACCCAAATGGGATCCACTCGTAACCGACCGCGTCGGATGGGGTCCACACAGATTCCGAGCACGTACACGTGATGGATAGAGAGCCAAGGGGAGTAACCGGGCGTCCCATGTCGGGGAGCCGAACTCACCCACACGACTGCGGATCAAGCCAGCGCCCGACGATCACAGAAGGTCGTCCACTCAACGTTGCACGTCGGTGACAGAGAGAACCCGACCGGCTCGTCACTCGCACGCTGGCGAGGAGGAGGATCCGACCGAAAGACTTTTACACGAAGTCACACGCGCGTACGCATTGACGACGTACGAACAAATCGTCCGAGCACGCCTTGCATGCGTCCACCGGTTGGCCAAAGTGCCGACCGCCCACCCTCACGCGTAGGTGAGGTGGGGAAGAAGGAGGAGTTGCCCTGCTCGCACGTCGGCGAGCACTGGAACGGCCGCGAGGTAGCAGGGGGACGGTGGTTGAAAGGGGCTTGCGTCGGCGGCTGAGTCGGAGAGGAAGGAAACAGAGGAGGCGACTCTCTACTTGGCTGCTCTCCCACGCTGCACCTTTGTTGGCAAGGAGATGCTGCCCGCCCAGCTGCTAGACGCCAGCGTCTGGAGGATTGCCAGGCGGCAGAGGGCACGGAGGCGGACGGCGGCAGCTCCCTACTTGGCCGACTACGATGAAGATGGCGTCCTTCGTAGCGACAACAGGGCGTCGGAGCTGGGCCAGAAGAAGAATCCACAACCGTCGGGGAACACCAGAGAGGGGAGAAGGACCGCACGCAGGCGGAAGCAAACGCCAGCCAACAAGCTCGCGTGCAGGCGAGCCAGGTCCTGGACTTCTCGCACGCAGGCGAGCCGGAACCCTGAATGGAGAGAGATAGACGGGCTCACCGGAGGGAGCACGAGAACACGCCCACGCCCACGCATGCAAACGCAGATCGACGGAAATAATGGCGTCACCGGAGCCGAGTGAATGGCCGGGACGAAGACCAGGAGGGCGCCAGGCCGGCGAGAGCGTACCTCGGCGATCACCCGGCCGCTGGCTCCTTCTAGTCGGTGAAGCGGTAGCAGTAGCGCCTTCCGAGTCGGTCGGAGCAGCGCCGGTGCTGAAGACGACGAACTAATAGCGGCGACAAACTGAAGGCCGAAGTTTCCCCTTGGCGTTCCATCACCCGCCCGCACCACCGGAACGACCAGGAAACTTCGCCGACGGTGACGTCCGACGCCGGAGGAGAGAGAGGGGAAAACGCCGGTGAGCTTTTCTCATTCCCAAAAGCCTCCTCCTTTTTGACCGGGACGAAGCCCCATTTTTCTTCCCTCATGCATGCTGCCCCACGTCTCACGCGGGACGAGTCCACACCGCGTCCCACGCTGCACGCGAATCGACCGTTCGGTCAATCGGATTCGGGCGCCGCCCGCAATCCATCCGCGACCCGCTTGGATAATATAAACAAGTGGGCTGGTTGGGCGGCGCCTAATTTTTTAGCCACAGGCCTAACATTAGGTTGGTAGAGGGAAAAAATTGTGAGTCAATTATTTTGTAATGCGCCTGTACCTGGCAATGTACATAAAGTAGCCGCATGCTCTAACTTTGGCATCTAATAATACATCGTCGCAAGTCAGGGTTTAATTCCCATCGGTTGCTTATGCTTCTTAATAACATTTAGTATATAGTGTATTTTTCAAGTATAAACACTGCCCGTGTTAAAATACCAACGATCGAAAGAAGAGAGCAAAATGATCATTTAGTGGAATCAGTAAAGAAGCATTTTTTTCAGAAATGTCTATGAACGCGCCAAAAATCTATTCTGTCGGTGCTACTTATCATTTACTATATAAATCTGTCAAACATCGCATATTTACTGAAGAAAAAGTCATTCCTTACATACGCACCATAGAATACCTCCTATAGCAGTTAATTTGTCCTGGAACATAAATGAACCACATTCATTACAGGAAGTTAATGCTGGACAAAAAAATAAAACTAATTTGACGAGTATTAACTATTAATGGTCAACAACTGAACCACATATGCGAGTACCCCAAGTGGCAAATGCAGTATATGCATAAAAATGATCGATCATCTACAGTATACACCATGCAAAATTCTGATGTTTTCCGTGTCAATCATTTCATTTCTTGGATCTTTACTACGGTTCTGGCTCTGATGCAACATTATTCTGCTGTTGTTTTTGCTGCTGTGGTGGCTGATATTGGTAGCGAGGCATATGGGAAGATTGCTGATTCGGCTGCTGTGATTGCAATCTATGCAGTTGAAAGATCTGAGTATTCATAGGCATTTGTTGATCTATGTTCTTTGCGATCTGAGCCTCTGTGATCTCACCGGTAGCTAGTTTCAATCGCTGAACCTCGGCAGTTAATGCCTCGTTGATAGCTGAGACATGATTATGATTATTAAAACATGTACAAAGAGAAAAGGGGGAGAGAAAGAGAGACCTTATAAGTTGAACCAAACAAAAAAATCATGCCAAATAGAAAGTTTAGCCAAATTCTAACTTTAGATATCAAATCTTGTGATCCTTCGCATTAGTTTGGAGTTCTTATAATATAAATAAGGCCTAATGTGCTTACTATAGACTTAAGCATTTTGCACTTCGGCCATGTTATTTACGCATGGTGAGATAAGGATATGATAGGAAAGAGTTATAGTGGATGATGGAACCTTGTTTGGACAAACTTTGTTTCGGAGGAACTAAATCCTACTAAATTGGTATTCATAGCATGCAGCATACTAAGTTGTAAGAGATCTTAATACCACCAACCTGATCGTCCAACTCCCAACAACCCGGAAAAAAGTTTTAAGCGCCCCCGGAAAAAAGGGGTGCCTTGTTTTTCCCCAAAAAAAACTTTTTTTTTTAGAAATAATATATACCTTGTAAACTTTCCAATGGTACCAATATTGGGTATAAAATACCTTAACTAATATTAATTTTTTTATAAAGTGAATAGTGTATTTTATCAATATCACATGTAAGACAAAATACACTATTCACTTTATAAAAAAATTAATATTAGTTAAAGTATTTTATACGTATAAGTAATCTAAAATACCTCAATATTGGTACCATTGGAAAGCTTACAAGATATACATCATTTCTAAAAAAAAATTAAAAAAAAAATTTTTTTGGAGAAAAAACGAGGCACCCCGTTTTTCCCGGCGCTTAAAACCTTTTTCTCAACAACCCCGGTAAGTTATTATGCATAATCAGATATTACTATTGAGGAGGCACAAAAAGAACCAGAATATTTTTCTTTGAAGATTGATACTACTCTTAAAAGATCATCGAGCTTAACAATGGTCTTCTTAGTATCAGATCTAGATAAATTTTTGACGATGAAAATTCATAACTGTAAAATATTTAGAAAACCATGTGACTTAGATCATGGAAGTACACAGAAGAAGCAGGACCTGACATAAATATACTTGGGAGATCGGGCAAATGACATTCTGTGAACAGCAAGGAGCCAAGGATTACACCGAGGATCGTTAGTGAAAGTATACATATAAAGTATCTAATCGAAGGAACTATGGAAAGCTGAAACGGCTGTGGATTTTTTTTTCAAGGCTTCAGCGGCCAAACAATATAGGAAGAAGATAATAATAAGAGAGCCTTTGGGTTGAGACAAAACACACTATATTTAACTAGTAGAATGAAAATTGCAACTCGAGAACATAGCTAATTGGGACAGCCGAGTAATTGATGATCAGATAGCAATGCAAATGCGATTTAGAGATTGAGAGAGTATCTTGTCTATGAAATAAGAAAAATAGGATATCTTTCTGGACAGAATAGGCAACAATGAATTGGTAAACTGCCTACACTTCCTGCCGAAAACTCCATAGGATGTTTGGGTTGTCTTTCGACAAAACTACAACAAGTTTAAAAGAAGAAAGTGTGTTACTTGGGGGTAGCAGCAAAGCAGATATACAGACAAAGTAGTAGTTTCTTTGAAGGAATGACAAAAGAAAATTCTAAAACAGTTCAACAACACAAGTCATGGATTTAGTATGTTAACAAAATACCGACCATATGTAAACCTCGTATATCTCGATGGGTTCAAATTAAGGTTGGCTACACTTAAGTAAACTTGTCAAAGTTGAGAATAGGATTTATCAATCATTTCTGAGTTTAGGGCCAGCAATCATGGCTAAGTATAAGATTAATGTTTCAAATATTCTCTTTCTCCTTGAAATACTAAGTGATTGCTTCTTCGTACATTGTCCCCCGCCCCCCGCCATTCAATTTGATTTCCTCCAACAAAGTTTCATTTTTTTAGAGTAACTCATTGATTGAGAATTTGATCAGCAATTAGCCTGGATAGGGCAACGTGGATTATAGAATCAAATTAATCTGAAATAACTGGGAACTGAGCAAGTAAGAAGGATCAACAAAGATAAGCTAAAGTAGACAAAATTGAAATAGTATATTGCCAACAGCACAAATGTAATTACCATCTCTTAGTTGAGCTTGTTGCTCCATTGCTTGAAGACGGATCCTAAGCTCATTGTTTTGGCATGTGAGTCCCGTTGAATCTCTCTATAAAAATTCATCAGATTGAAACCAAAATAGAAGTCAGGTAATGAATCTACCCACATCAACTGCAGATAAAAATAAAAGGAAAAAAAATGCAAATAACCTACACCTGAAGCAAGGTCAATTGAGCAGACAGAGTAGTTGCTTCTGTCTGCAGAGTTTGCACCTTGTGTTCCAATTCAGAAATATACCTCATCTTGCGCTCCTTTGATCGCGCAGCAGATTGCCGGTTAGCTAAAATCCTGACACCCATAGCGAGTTAGCAATGAATTTTTTGTGGGTAATACATGACTGATCTATCAAGTCGTTGAAAGCGATTTAAGCTTTTTTTTTTTTTTTTAACAAATACAGATCAGAAATTGGCAAAGAAAATAAGACCAAAGCACCTCTTAACTCTTTTTGGATCCGTTAATGTCATCTCTACTAGCTTCTCATTCGCCATGATCTTCTTCATCTCAGCAGAATTGAATTCGCCATTAAACTCCGAGCTTACCATATTTGCAGCACCATCCATTGAGCCATTTCGTGAAAGTTGCGCAACGTGATTCCCCGGAGAAGGTAGCAGTTTCTTCGATTCGCCCCCAGAATGCAGCTTCCCCATGAAACCATCCATGGAAAGACTCCTAAAGTGGCGCGCAGTCATGGGCATCGGATCTCCCGTAGCACTCATATTGTTCCCTTCATTCTTCACCCCGCTACCACTGCTCTCGACAACACTACTCTCCGCCTCGTTCTCGCTAGAGTCGGCCATGTTCGTCCTCGATCCGCTCAACCTGCTGCTGTCCAAATCCTCTTGCGACGCATTCAGGGTTTCCAAGCAATCCAGATTCATGTACGCATTGAATAGGTCCTCCGCAGTATCTCCTCCTTCGGACTTCGGATCGCCGATCTCCTCTCCGCCGCTCTCCGTCTCCTTCTCTAATTCCTGCTTCACCGACTTCGGCGAGGGCTGACTCCGATGTTGAGATAGCAACACGGACACGGACCCCGCCGTCGCCACGGGTGTCAATGGAGGAGCAGGAGAAGGATGAAAGAAGCCGATCGCGACATCGCTCTGCGATCGGCGGTGGGCCTTGCGAGGCGGCAAGCCGGACGAGGCCGCGCGTGCCCTGTCGGTGTCGGCGGCGGCGGAGAAGGGGGGAGGAGAGATGAGGGGAGGGGGCAATGAGTCCAGAGAGAAGAAGGCTGGAGGCTGGGAGGGAGAGCGGGAGTGGAACGCGACGGAGGAGGAGGAGGAGGAGGGTGGAATGGGGGGAATACCGGGCCGAACGGGAGTGTCAGAAACGAAGCTGCTGGGGCCGAACGGGCGAAAGAAGGCAGGGTTGTTAGGATTGACGGCAGCGGAGCGCGGCGACGTGGTGGCAGGAGATGGCTTGAGGCACCGTATCAGGTCGCTGCGAGCGGCCTCCGCCTCCCCCATCTTGCTTCTACCGACGAAGGATGAAATGTGGATGAGTTCCCCGCCGGCGAAGTGCTTGCTATGGCCTTCGCCGACGTCTTTCTTCCCCGAGAAGCCGTGACCAGCACTCGAACTCCACTCCACTTGCGTGTTCCTCTTTCGCGTGATGCCGAAAGAAGCAAAAGAAGGGGGGTGAGCTTTTGGGGAATCCGCGTGCAATTAAGACGGGTCTCCGTCCCACTCCGCGTTCGTCTCCAGAAAGTGTGTCATTTCCGCTTGGCATCCGTGGGACCGTCGAGGTAAGGCTACGGGCACGTAAGTTTGGCAAGTGATGTAACATACTTCCTGTCATGCCCTGATCGGATTGACCTAAAAATAGCCCTTAACCACTGTCTCAGGTCTATCCGGCGAAACACCAGAACGCAATTCACTCTAGGGTTTCCGGCCCCAAATCGAAAACCCTAACTCCCCGATTAATAATTTTATCCCCAAAATACAATATCGCTCAAACCCTAACCCTAATTTAGAGAAATCAAACCCTAATTTAAATTACCTCTCGGTCAACGCTATTTTGACCCAATCGTCCAATTTAATTTCCCTTGCTAGATGACGTCACGCTGACGTCGGCCGAAATCGAATCTCGAATTCGATTTTCCGCTCCGCTGCTGACCGTTGACCTCTGCCTCGTTTCGAACGCCGACCGCGTTCGAAACTCGCCTCGCTCGCGTCGTCTTCTTCATTGGAACGAACGTCGCCTGCGTTCGTCCAACGGCGTCGTTTCCTCGCCGGAGAGGACGACAGCAGGGAAAGACCGCCTGTCTTTCACCTTCGACCTTCAGCCGTCGCCGTTAGCAGCTGCCGTCGCCGAAAACGTTAGAGGAGAGAAGCGTTGCCGCTGCAACTGAGAACGGAGAAAAACCAGAAAGGAAGCTTTATTTGGACTTTGGAAGCTACACTTCACCGACCCCCGTCGGCGCCCTCTTCCCTCCCTCGCCGGACCTTCCAGCTACAATCTCTCAACCCTCTCGTTGCTCAAAGCTGCCCCTTGTTCTCCCTGGTGATCGCAGCTTTATAGGAGGAGCTGCCGCCTCCTCTTCCTCCTCTTAGGGCGTCTGCCGCCCTAGTCTCTCGCGCGTCCGAGTCTTGCGGGGACGCCGCCGTTGTGTCCGATGTTTCCGCCGTCGACTGCCTCCGCCCGCTTGTCTCCGCCAATTTCATCGTCCGCGTCAGCCGCACGCGGAGAAGACAGCGACGAAGCCGAGGCTTCGTTTAATTTGGGCATTGACCCGGTTCTTGATTTTGACCAGCTCTGCCGCGTGGGTTGGTCTTGGGCTTTGTTTGGCCCAGCGGGCTTTGGGTCGGACCGCTCGAACCCGGGTCTGACACTTCGAGGGTTCAATTTCACGGCTGCAGCAAACCGGCGGTCCGATTAGACCGTCAACGGACCGAGAAATTTATGTACAAAAAGTTCCCATAATCTACAAATTAAATGGAGGTTTGAGTTCATAACGTATTAAATTATATAAATATTTCTTCGATAAAAACATAAATTAAGAACTCGATTTGATCTTATAATTCTATAAATTCAGAAACTAATTATTTTTATTATATTTGTAATTAGGAGGGTAGATGTCGGCGGCCCCTGATGTATTAGGAAGCAATCATATGAGTGAACGGATGGTGCTGGAATTGACGTTGTGGTGGGGACGGGCGCATAGTGTCATGCTGCGTGGAGTAAGATAAGGGAAGGGGACGGGTTAGGAATTAGGATTTAGATTTATGGATGACATTTCTCATAACGCTTTATTCTATTAATATTCACTTCTTTTATATTTGTCTCTTTTCATCCTAAGCTTATGTGATTGCCATTATTTGTTATTATGCTTATCTTTTTTTAAGCTCTCACAACAATTTAAATCACGAGGAATGATTAGATCCACCTACCGTTAACTTTTTTTTTACCGTTAAATTTACTCTTTAGATAGATCAAACAAATAGATCTATGGTCAATATTGGGCTAACTTAGTGGCATTAAATTGATCTCTCTATTGTTAGACCTTATAAAAGGAATGCTTTGAGTAAACAATATACCAATTAGTTGAGTTAAAGAAGAGAAACAATAGTAAGATGGTAGAGATTTACAGGTCTTTGCCTATAAATTTTAAGTAGATAGTATATAAATCATTTGTATCTCTAAAACTATGAATCTTAACAACCTAGGAGAGATAAGAGAATGGAATAGATGAATTTATGAAAAATCCTTTGTTTACCAAAAGGATGAATCTAAAAGGAGAGATTTATGAGCGGACGGATGAGGGCAAAATCTCGTGTCAGATTCGCCCAAATCAGACGAATTTATGATTTCACGCCTTCACTACTGCGCTACATCCAAAACAAGGGATTCTCAGTGCATTAGAGCCGCCGCCTGCTGCCATTCTCGGTGAAGCCCAGTGGCACCTTCGCCATCGGCACCTCCCTCGACGGCCTCGACCTCTCCATCGAGAAGCCCGACGCCTTCACGCTCGCCCTCGCAACCGCTCACAGTAGACACCACTCGCTGCCTCGCTCTGTAGCCGCTCATAGATGCCGATGCTTGCAGACGCTGCCCGCCGCCTCTCGCCCTCGCTGCCGCTCGTAAACACTGCTGCTCTTAGATGCCACTTGCCGCCTCTAGCCCTCACGGCTACGCGCAGACACCTCTCGTTGCTGCTCCCTACCTCTCGCGCCTGCAATCGCTCGTAGACGCCGCCACGGTAGACGTTATTCGCTGCCGATGCCCGTTCACAGGAGTTGGGCATGCGACTTTCACGTGTCCAACAATCTCTCCATTTTAAAATCCCTTCCACCCAAAATTTCTTCCATCATAAAGATCACCTCTACTTAAAGTTTCACACATGGCGGTAAGGAGGTGAAAATTTTTCTCTTTACAATTAATATAAATTAATGGTAGGAGGCATAATTGACATCATATATCACTGCTCAACCAAGAAAAAAGCTAGGATTCCTCATTTCATAACCCAACAAGTCTAACACATCACTCACATCTGCCATTCCATCGAGATAGTGCCTCCCGGAGACAAACACATCAACCGAGTCCCTCGTTTCAATCCAACTACAGCCCGGAGCCTTCTTCACTCCCTGCTCCACCATTGCACTTCTCACCCTCTCTGCTTCCCTCCACAACCCTTTAGCACAGTACAAGTTCGACAGCAGCACGTAGCCCACCTCCCTGTAGGGCTCGAGACCCACCAACTCAATCCCTACATCCTTCCCAATGCCGACATCTCCTACAGTGGCGCAAGCACTGAGCAAAGCCTCGGATGCGGCGTTCGTAGCCTGCCTCGTGACTTTCGTCGAACAGCTATCGAGCAACTCGATAGCCTCATTCAGCTGCCCAGCTCTGCCGAGCATGTCGATAACGCAGGCCTCGTGTTCGGCATCCGGTGGAAGTCCATCGACCGAACGCATCATGCGGAAGATGGTTTTGCCCTGCTCGATCAGGCCCGTGTGGTTGCACGCCATTAGCAGCCCCATGAAGGTGAACTTGTCAGGCAATACTCCGCATGCCATCATTTCGTACAGAACCTGGAAGGCTCTCTGAGGCCACCCGTGCAATGCGAAGCCAAATAGCATGGCGTTCCAGGACACCAAATCCTTGTTGCGCATTCGGTCGAACACTTGGCTGGAGCAACAAATGTCGCCGCACCTGGCGTACATGTTCACGAGGCCATTGGCCACGTATAGGTACGAGTCGAAGCCGCTGCGTATCGAGCATCCGTGGACCATTCTTCCATTGTCAAGGAGTGCCATGGTAGTACAGGCATGGAGAGCAGCCCCGTAAGTAAAGTTGTCGGGTTTGAAAGACTTCATCGTCATGCCAACTAAGAAGGCGAGAGCCTCCTCTCCGCGGCCGTTCCTCGCAAAGCCAGCGATCATCGCCGTCCATGAGACGGCGTTGGTCTCTGGCGCCCGTCGGAATAAGGAAAGAGCCTCTTCCACATCACCAAACTTCACGCTAGCATCGATCATGGCATTCCACGAGATGACAGTTCGAGAAGCCATTGCATCGAAAACCTTCAATGCATCGTCACGGAATGCAAAATTTGCATAAAAGCTGAGCATCGAATTGCTTACTTCAGTGGCATCGCTCCACCCTCTCCGGATAGAGATGGCGTGAACCGTGCATCCAAGGCATGGATCTGCCATCTCGGAGCAGGCATTTATGAGGCTGGCGAACGTCATCGCATCGCCCACCAATCCACACAGCTGCATCTCCCGGAAGTGCCGTAAGCACAAATCAAATTCGCCCAACTGAGCGTATCCGGCAATCAGTGTGTTCCAGGCGACGGTCGATCGGTTCGGCATTCTGCCGAACAGCTCGTGCGCATCCTCGAATTGGCCCGCGGTAACGTAGCCGTGGAGAAGCGAGCACCATGTGACATCGTTCCGCTCTTCCATTCCGCCGAATACCCGCGCTGCGTCTGCAGGGCGGGAGCACTTGCCGTACATGTCGATGAGAGAATTCGACACGGGGAGCGAGCCGTGGAGGCCGAGACGAAGGAGCAGGGCGTGGTACTTCCTGCCACACCAGAGGTCCCGAAGGTCGGAGGCTGCGGCGACCACGGCGGTGAAGGAGAAGGGGTCGGGCTCCGCGGCATGCAAGCGCATGCGGGAGAAGAGAGAAAGCGTCTCTGGGGGGCGGCCGGAGTGGGAGTAGGCGGTGAGCATCGCGTTCCAGGCGACGGTGTCCCGCTCGGGCATTTCGTCGAATAGCTTCCGAGCAGCCGATATCTGCCCACGTCGCGATAGACGGACGATCTTGGACGTGGCCGCGATGAGACGGGAAGAATGTGATACAGAGGCTTGCACTCCATTCAAGATTTCGCCACGCATGCCTTCATTGAGCTCCAAGCATTGCACAGAAGCTACTTTGATTTTTAGGTTCAACTTAAATATGCTTATTGTTCCATATAAATATACTTAAAATAATACTATACTAAATTAAGCTTATTTTGTTAGAAAAAGAAAGATGAAATTGAGAAAGAAGTAAGTACAGAGTATTCTAATTGATATCTCAAATAGATTTTACAGCACCTATTTATAGGGCAAATGGATACATAAATATTTATTCTTCTCAAAACGAAGAGTCATATACAATAAATATGAAAGTTATGAAGATGACTCTTCAATAAATATGAAAGTTATGAAGAGTCATCCGAAGAGTTATAATAAAGTCATAGGCATCTACAAGAATCCGGAGAGTCATCATAAAGTCATAGGCATCCACAATAATTGAATTCATAATACTCACCCTTGGATGCCATTTCAGATACTGACTCATTAAAAAAATTACCAAGAAAACTCTGTGGGAAAAAAACCACGGTTAAGAAAAAAAGAGTGCAGTCATATACTCCCCCTCATTGTAATGTTACTTTAAATTTTCGAGTTTGCGCATTCTGATTTGATAAACAAGCATTTCAAAGGTTGCAGTAGGCAATGATTTTGTAAATAAATCCGCTAAGTTATTCGACGAACGAATTTGTTGAATATCAATATCACCTCTCTTTTGGATATCGTGTGTAAAGGAAAAAACTTTGGTGATATATGTTTCGTTCGATCGCTTTTAATATATCTTACATTTAACTAGGCTATACATGCAGCATTATCCTCTTATAATATCGTCGGGACATTCTTATTTAAAGCCAATACAGATGCCTCCTGAATATGATGGATAACATATCTTAACCATACACATTCTCGACTTGCCTCATGAATTGCTATGATTTCAGAATGATTAGAAGATGTGGCAGTAATAGTTTGTTTCATAGATCTCAAAGATATAGCTGTTCCTCCACATGTGAATACATAACCTGTTTGAGATCTACCATTATGAGGATCAGATAAATAGCTCGCATCTGCATATTCAATTAATTCAGCTTCAGACATGTGAAGATAATATAATCCCAAATTCATTGTACCTCGAAGATATCGAAATATATGTTTAACTCCATTCCAACGTCTTCTCGTCGGAGAAAACTATATCTTGCCAATAAATTTATAGCAAATGTAATATCCGGTCGAGTATGATTAGCGAGGTACATTAGTGCCCCAACAGCACTAAAATATGATACTTCTGGACTAATCAGTTCTTCATCTCTCATTTGAGGTCGCAATGGATCTTTATTTACATCAAGCGACCTAACAACCATCAGAATACTTAATGGATGTGTTTTATCCATATAGAATCTTTTCAACATTTTGGCTATATAAGCTGATTGATGAACAAAAATTCTATTTTTTAAATGTTCAATTTGTAGTCTGAGACAAAGTTTTGTTTTCCCGAGATCTTTTATCTCAAACTCATTCTTCAAATAATCAACCGCGTCGGAAAGCTCTTCAGGAGTTCCAATAATATTTATATCATCAACATATACTGCAATTATCACAAACCTTGATCCATATCTCTTAATAAAAATGCATGAGCAAATAGGGTTATTTTGGTATCCCTTGTTTAACAAAAACTCACTCAAACGTTTATACCACATTCGTCCAAATTGTTTCAATCCATATAGAGATCTAGACAATTTAATTGAGAATAATTCTCGATGATTTGAATTAAATGCTTCTGGCATTTTAAATCCTTCGGGGAGTTTCATGTAAATGTTATTGTCAAGTGAGCCATACAAATATGCAATGACAACATCCATTAATCGCATTTCTAATTTTTCATGGATTGATAAACATATCAAATATCGAAAAGTCGTTGCATCTATCACAAGAGAATATGTTTCCTCATAATCAATCTTAGGTCTCTGAGAGAACCCTTGGGCAACAAGTCGTGCCTTATATCTGACAATCTCTTCCTTTTTATTTCGTTTGCGCACAAACACCCATTTATATCCAATTGGTTTGATATCTTCTGGTGTATGGACTATAGGTCCAAAAACTTTATGTTTTGCGAGTGATTTTAATTTAGCATCAATCGCATCTTTCCATTTTGGCCAATCATTTCTTCATCTGCATTCTTCAACAGACTTTGGTTCATGATCCTCATCATGTTTCATAATATTGCATGCAATATGATAAGCAAAATTATCATCGACGTCAATTTCACCTCGGTTCCATCTTTTTCCAGTCATAATGTAATTTATGGAGATCTCTTCATTATCAGGTACCTGAGATTCTACCGGAATCATATTATGAATGAATGGAGTCTCTTCTAGAGTCATAACATCCTCATCTTGAGCTTTCATTTCTTTTCTTTTTGCGAGGATTTTTATCTTTGGAACCGACAGGTCTACCACGTTTCACTTGCATTCTAGGCTCATTTGTAATTATGGGTTATCTTATAGGAACACTAATTTTGATTAGAGCATTTGCAAATGGAATATATGACTTTGTCACTCTCTTGGGGTCAGTAAAAGCATCTGACAATTGATTTGCTAAATTTTGCAAGTGAATAATCTTTTGAACTTCCAGTTCAGATTGTAAGTTCAGATTGTTTTGTACGAGGATCATAATAATATAATGATATTTCACACCAAATAATTTTATTCTCCAACTGCTTATTTTCCCCTTTCAATGTTGGGAATGTCATTTCATCAAAATGACACTCTGCAAAATGAGCTATAAATAAATCTCCAGTTAATGGCTCTAAATACTTAATAATTGATGAAGATTCATATCCAATGTAAATTCTCAACCTCCTTTGAGGTCTCATTTTAGTGCGTTGTGGTGGAGCTATTGGCACATATACTGCACATCCAATAAATTTTAGATGAGAAATATTTGGTTCCTGACCATAAACCAATTGTAAAGGGGAGACCTCATGATAATTAGTAGGTCTGATGCAAATTAATGCCGCTATATGCAAAACAGCATGTCCCCATGTAGTAATTGGTAATTTTGTCTTCATTAGTAAATGTCTCGCAATTAATTGAAGACGCTTTATCAATGACTCTGCAAGGCCATTTTGTATGTGAACATGAGCTACAGGATGTTCAACACTTATCCCAATTGACATACAATAATCATTAAAAGCTTGGGAAGTAAATTCTCCAGCATTATTAAGACGAATAGTTTTAATTGGATAATCCGGGAAATGTGCTCGTAATCAAATAATTTGTGCAAGTAATCTTGCGAAAGCTTGATTACGAGTTGATAAAAGACATACATGTGACCATTTCATTGATGCGTCAATTAAGACCATAAAATATCTGAATGGTCCACATGATGGATGTATAGGCTCACAAATATCACCTTGTATTCGTTCTAAGAATGTTAAGAATTCAGTCCTAACTTTAATTAGTGATGGCCTTATTATTAACTTCCCTTGGGAACAAGCAGCACATGAAAATTCATTGGACTGAAAAATCTTCTGGTTTTTCAATGAATGTCCTGTTGAATCATTAATAATCCTTCACATCATAATAGAACCTGGATGTCCCAACTGTTCCTGCCATGTAATAAAATTGTCCTGCTCAACAAACTTCTGGTTTGTAACAGCGTGTGTTTCAATGACTCTTACCTTTGTATAATAGAACCCGAGATGTTGCTTATTATATAAAGATATTCAGTATTATTTTCATTCATAGTCTTGACATGATATTTATTTTGACGGATGTCTTTGAAATTTAGTAAGTTTCTGGGAGACTTAGAAGAAAATAATGCTTCATTAATATGAACATTCATTCCACCAGGTAGAAGAATGTTAGTTCTTCCGGAGCCTTCTATCATTTTCGCACTTCCTGAAATAGTATTCACATTTGTATTATTCATTACCAGCGAGGTAAAGAATTTCTTATTTTTGAGAATAGTATGTGTTGATGCGCGCTATCTATGAGGCATGCATCACCATCGTAGATTGAGAATCCAATTAGAAGTTTTTTCATTTTCTTCATAAAGATAAAATAATAGAATTAATAAACAGAAAAATAAGATAAAGTAAATGCAATATTGTAAGTAAAGAAAATGCGAGACTTTATTAGATAAAATGTTTGACGTTATCCTCAGACTGACCTATGAAATCAGCTACATCAAATTGAGGGATATTGTCGAGGTCATAATCAACATTATCATCATTAGAGATGAAATTTGCCTCTATAACATATTTTCCTTTATTTCTCATGTGTTCTTGATAGAGGTCGGTAAGATGTTTTGGCATATGACAGGTACGTGACCAATGACCTTTCATACCGCAACAATAACATTTGTTATCTATAGTTTTAGTGCCTTGGCCTTTCTTGCATTCATGCGCTTCTTTGGTATTTTCTCCCTTATCAATATAACGAGGGCGATCATTGTGAAAATATTGGCGACCTCGTCCACGTCGAAGTCCACGTCTATGTCCATAATCGTGACCACGATCGCGATTTTGGCTTCCGTAATTATAAGCTGTCGCATTCACTTCAGGGAATGGAGCAGATCCAGTTGGACGGATCTCATGATTTTTCATTAAAAGCTCATTATTTTGTTCGGCTAATAGTAAACATGAGATTAATTCAGAATACTTCTCAAAACCCTTTGCACAGTATTGCTGTTGCAGGAGCACATTTGATGCATAAAAAGTAGATAATATTTTTTCTAACATATCTCCGTCAGTAATAATTTCCCCACATAATTTCAGTTGAGAAGTAATTCGAAATATTGCCGAATTATAATCACTTACAGATTTGAAATCTTGTAGGCGCAAACTGCAACCAATCAAATTGAGCTTTTGGAAGGATGATTGTCTTTATATGATCATACCTCCCATTTAAATTGTTCGAAAGAACAAGAGGATCCTTCACGGTGAGATATTCAATTTTCAATGCTTCATGATGGTGACGACGGAGAAAGATCATCGCTTTAGCCTTATCTTGGTTGGACGTGGTGTTTTGCCTTTTAATGGTATCTTCAAGACCGTTAGCAGCAAGATGGATTTCAGCATCTAGAATCCATGAAAGATAATTCTTTCCGGTGATATCAAGGGCTGTGAACTCCAATTTTGTGAGGTTCGACATTATAACTCAAAGAACGAAAAGTGATAAGATTAAAAACAAAATGGATGGAAGTACCGTTTACAACCTCAAAGAACCCGGCTTCCTTCGTTGATAAGAGCTTCATGCTGATAACGTGCTAGAAAACAAAAATGAAATTGAGAGAGGAGTAAGTAGAGAGTATTCTTATTGATATCTCAAATGGATTTTGCAGCACCTATTTATAGGGCAAATAGATACATGAACATTCATTCTTCTCAAAACGAAGAGTCATATGCAATAAATAGGAGAGTTATGAAGAGTCATCCGAAGAGTTATCATAAAGTCATAGGCATCCATAAGAATCTGAAGAGTCATCATAAAGTCATAGGCATCCACAAGAATCCGAAGAGTCATCATAAAGTCATAAGCATCCACAAGAATCCGAAGAGTCATCATAAAATCATAGACATCCACAAGAATCGAATTCATAAAATCAAATATAAATGATTGTTGTAAGTTGTATATAATTTATTTGAGTTTGAAGTTAAAAAAAAAAAACCTATTCGTCATCCTCTTAGAGAGAAAAGACATGTTGGGTAATATTATGACTATATTTCTTTTAAGAAAAAAAAGAAAAAGAATATTTTATAGAGTTAAGATCTATGCTATGTAATACTATTTACTAAGTCATACTGTTTTAGATTTTTTGAATCAATATGTTTCTACATTTTGATGTAAATTAAATACTTGAGATGAATATTAGGTTTGCACGAATACAAGATATTTTCTTTTAAAAAAAGTATGAAAAAAAGACGCCAATGGTTTCTTCAAATCCATTGGTTCTTGTCTTCATGCTGGATCGTTAGCCACTTCATTCACAATCCAACGGCTAGCCCGAATGACGCCATCGTATTGTTACGGCAAACACAATGTTCGCATAATGCGCTTCCTGAAACAAAACCGAGCAATCGCAATCATTCCCTACCTAAAGCCGTACACTTGGACGGCTAAGATTAAAAAGTTAAAAGGTAACGATCCGTGTGCCACCCTCCTCCACCAATAGCAGCCATCCGGCTCAAATATAACCGATATCGTTTCCCAACTATAAAATTCCACCCTAAAAAACCTTAACATTCGCCGGATAAGATCAAACTCAGTACCAGTGCACTACGGAAGCTTTGGAAGCCATGTCCGCTGAAGCCCCTGATGTCGTCGCTGAAGCACCTGCTGCCGTGGAGGCGCCGGTGGAGGAGGTCACTGTCGCCGCCGCTGAGAAGACTGCCAAGCAGAAGAAAGCGAGGGCCCCCAAAGCCCGTAAGGCGAAGAAGCCCGCAGCCCCGGGCCACCCTCCTTATTTCGAGGTAACACCAATTTCTCGGATCTTCGCTCCGCGATTGAATGCTTCTTCATTCGTGAGGAATCCGATGTTGATCGTCGTTTGGTTGTTTGATTAGATGATTCAAGAGGCGATACTGGCTCTCAATGAGAAGACCGGATCGAGCCCCTACGCGATCGCCAAGTTCATGGAGGAAAAGCACAAGGGGGTATTGCCGCCGAACTACAAGAAGGTTCTGGCTGTTCAGTTGAGAAATTTTACAGTTAAAGGGAAACTCGTCAAGGTGAAGGCCTCGTTCAAGCTCTCGGAAACCGAGAAGAAGGTCGAGAAGAATAAAGGGGAGAAGAAGCCTGCGAAGAACGTGAAGAAGCCGAAGGAAGTGTCAAAGAGAAAGGCTCCCGAGGCGGCAAAGGCGGTCCCGAAGCCTTCGAGGGTGAAGAAAACCACCCCGAAAAGGGCGAAGAAGGCGGTTGGTCCGAAACCCAAGCAGCCCAAGTCCATCAAAACCCCGGCGAAGAAGGCCAAGAAGGCTGCCGCTTAATTTTAGTTATGTGCGCTAAACCTGTGCGTTGTAAATAGATAGATCGATTGTTATCGCCGCTGTTATCTATTGTATATCGTAAGTGGTGTGCTCTATCGTGTTCCCTTTAGATGATCCGAGTTTCTTGTAGTATTCCAGAGAACAATAGAATAATGCCGCTTTAGTTTCTTTCCTCGTACCTAGTGTCACACCCCGGTTGGATCGGTCTAGAATAAGCGCTTATGCGCTTCCTAGAGCCGTCCGGCGGAATACCAGAACGCAACTCACCCTAGGGTTTTCGACCCGAAATTAGAAACCCTAATCTCCCCGAATAATTTTTCTCCCTAAAATACAATTCGCACGGAGAAAACCCTAACCCCAATTTAATTTACCTCTTCTGATTTTGACCAAAGTCAAAATCATGTCCTTGCTGGCGTCAGCGTGACGTCAGCCCTCGATTTTTCGCCGCCGCGCGTAAATTACCGTCGCTGACGTAAGCTCGCGTCAGCCGTCCGAAATCGCTTCCGCCGCGCCGAATTTGCACGCTGACGTCCGCCTGACGTCAGCCTGACGTCAGCCGTCGAAATCGATTTCGAACGCGAAATCGATCGTTGACTCTCGCCGCTGCGTTGACTCGCCTCGAAGCGCGAGTCGTCTTCAACCTCGCGACGCCGCGACCGTTCGCAACGCTCGAACGCCGCCTGCGTTCGAGCCGACGCCGGAGAAGACCGACGACAAGGGGAGGACGCCGCCTGCGTCTCGCCTCGTCGCCGACGACCTAGCAGCCGCCTGCTGCTGGAACTATCGCCGGAAACGCCGAAACGGGGGAAGGAAGATGGAAGAGGGAAAGCTTCGTTTTATTCTCATTAAAACGTTACAAAACTCCTCTAAACGCCGACGACCACCGTCGCCGGTGCCCCCATCCCTCCCTCGCCGGTCATCGCCGGTTACAAGCTCTGTTTTTCCTTCCTTCTCTCGTCGACGCCGCCGCGCCGACCTTCACCCCTTGGCGGCATCAGAGCCCAGCTCTGGAAGGGCGACGGCGCCTCGCCGTCGCCGTTGGAGTCGCCCCCGGCGCTCTCTGTGTGGTGACGCCCTCGCGCACACTGCTTCGTCCGCCTCGTCGAGGCTTTATCGTGAAGGAAGCCGCGTCCGAGTTTTCCTCGCGCGTCCGCTTCGTTCGGCGACTTCGTCTCCAGCTCCGCGTCCCTCGCGTACGTCCGGCCCTTCCGTCGCGCCGCACGCTTCCTTTGCCATCCGGATGCGTCGACGCGGTCGTCCGCGACCGAGAATGCCGCCTCCAACTCCTCTGCTCGACGCCGCCCGCGCCGCTCGCGTCCGCTTCCGTCGCACGCGGTGGCGAGCTCGCGTGGCTCGCGCGTGAAGACGCATTCGCACGCGCACGTCTTCCGAAAGCCTCGCACGCGTCTGCGTTGCTGCGTCATTTGCTTGGTCAACCCTCTTAGTTGACCGGGCTTCTCCTCATGGGCTTGGATTTGGATCAGGCCCAAAGGCTTTGGGCTGAACCGGATGAACCCGGGCCTGACAATTCTCCCCCACCTGATTTGAACATCGCCCTCGATGTTCCATGCAAGTTGAACACTGGCCCTCCAATGTTCAAAGTCCTCCATCTTCGATCTCCAATCTGATGATGAGTGTTTGCTGCACCATGCTTATAGCAACCTGCATCAACAAATTTGTCAAGGATAATCTTGCTTCACCATATTTGCTGAACTCAGCTGAACCTCGATGTCCCTGACACCGGCATCGACGCCCCTGGCGCCGGCATCAACGCCCCTGGCGCCGGCATCAACGCCCCTGGCGCCGGCATCAATGCTATGCATTGGCATCAACACGCCCTGGTGTTGGCATCAACGCCCCCTGGGGTTGGCATCAACACGCCTTAGTGTTGGCATCAATGCTATGCATTGGCATCAGAGCCCCTGCTCCGGGAAGTGATCTTGCAATCACTGAGCTCTTATAGAGTCTCCTTCGATGTCCCCTGACATCGGCATCGACGTCCCTGACATCGGCATCAATGCCCTTAGACATTGGCATCAACACACCCTAGTGTTGGCATCAGGGTCCCTACCCTGGAAGAACGACACTCCTTGTCGCCCGTAGTGATGGTGTTGCCTCTCAGATCTTTCTGATTCACCTTGCTGGATCATTTTAAGCTCTGATACCTGTTGTCACGCCCCGGTCAGATCGGTCTAGAATGAGCGCTTATCCGCTTCCTAGAGCCGTCCGGCGGAATACCAGAACGCAACTCACCCTAGGGTTTCCGACCCGAAATTAGAAACCCTAATCTCCCCGAATAATTTTTCTCCCTAAAATACAATTCGCACGGAGAAAACCCTAACCCCAATTTAATTTACCTCTTCTGATTTTGACCAAAGTCAAAATCATGTCCTTGCTGGCGTCAGCGTGACGTCAGCCCTCGATTTTTCGCCGCCGCGCGTAAATTACCGTCGCTGACGTAAGCTCGCGTCAGCCGTCCGAAATCGCTTCCGCCGCGCCGAATTTGCACGCTGACGTCCGCCTGACGTCAGCCGTCGAAATCGATTTCGAACGCGAAATCGATCGTTGACTCTCGCCGCTGCGTTGACTCGCCTCGAAGCGCGAGTCGTCTTCAACCTCGCGACGCCGCGACCGTTCGCAACGCTCGAACGCCGCCTGCGTTCGAGCCGACGCCGAAGAAGACCGACGACAAGGGGAGGACGCCGCCTGCGTCTCGCCTCGTCGCCGACGACCTAGCAGCCGCCTGCTGCTGGAACTATCGCCGGAAACGCCGAAACGGGGGAAGGAAGATGGAAGAGGGAAAGCTTCGTTTTATTCCCATTAAAACGTTACAAAACTCCTCTAAACGCCGACGACCACCGTCGCCGGTGCCCCCATCCCTCCCTCGCCGGTCATCGCCGGTTACAAGCTCTGTTTTTCCTTCCTTCTCTCGTCGACGCCGCCGCGCCGACCTTCGCCCCTTGGCGGCATCAGAGCCCAGCTCTGGAAGGGCGACGGCGCCTCGCCGTCGCCGGTGGAGTCGCCCCCGGCGCTCTCTGTGTGGTGACGCCCTCGCGCACACTGCTTCGTCCGCCTCGTCGAGGCTTTATCGTGAAGGAAGCCGCGTCCGAGTTTTCCTCGCGCGTCCGCTTCGTTCGGCGACTTCGTCTCCAGCTCCGCGTCCCTCGCGTACGTCCGGCCCTTCCGTCGCGCCGCACGCTTCCTTTGTCATCCGGATGCGTCGACGCGGTCGTCCGCGACCGAGAATGCCGCCTCCAACTCCTCTGCTCGACGCCGCCCGCGCCGCTCGCGTCCGCTTCCGTCGCACGCGGTGGCGAGCTCGCGTGGCTCGCGCGTGAAGACGCGTTCGCACGCGCACGTCTTCCGAAAGCCTCGCACGCGTCTGCGTTGCTGCGTGATTTGCTTGGTCAACCCTCTTAGTTGACCGGGCTTCTCCTCATGGGCTTGGATTTGGATCAGGCCCAAAGGCTTTGGGCTGAACCGGATGAACCCGGGCCTGACACCTAGTGATGGCAAAAAATTTTATCCCGACCTGACCGTAAGTCAACGGAGAAAATCTTAAGTTACTGGGGTCGAGTCGGGTTTGGAGAAAACTCGATGGGGGTATAGTCAGTTCGGTTGGGTATAAAAATTTAGATATTTGTTTCGAACTTGATTCTGAATTTGTTTTAATTATTAAAATAATAAATTTATTTATTATAAATTTTAATAATTTATGTAAAAATGAGGGTATAGTTTATGTAAAATATTTTTTTATTTATATATTATGAATAAAAAATATAAATTAATTTTAAAATATTATTTATAATATATATTTGTTTTTTAAGTTGAAAGGGGTTGGGCTTTTTTATGGGGTCAAGTTTTCTCACGGGTTGGGTGTGGGGTAGGATTTTTTAAATTTGAGTTCACATGGTTGGGTGTGGGGTAGGATTTTTTAAATTTGTTGAGTTTACAGGGTTCGAGGAAGTTAAGATCGGGTTGAGGATTTTTTAAATTTGTTGAGTTCGGGGTTGGTTTTCAGGAAGTTAAGATCGGGTTGAGAATGGTAAAACTCGACCCTGATCTATCTCGTTGCCCTCTCTACTCATATCGTACTGCAGGTCATTTTGATTCTGATAGCTGTTGCCGTGGGCATATTTTGGCATTGATAGCCCGTGGGTATATTTTGGCATTGATACTGTATTTTGGAATTGTGGAATTTTGCATGGCAGTATTTTGTGCTAGCGATTTTTTTTTTTCATTTTAGGTTTATATATATGGAGTTATGGACGAGAATGAATTGTTTCTTTGGTATGCTTAGATATCCGATGGAGATAGAACGGTAGCTTTTTTTGTTGAATGATATGGCGTGCATGTGAGTTCCCTTTTGAATGGGCTATTATTGGTCAGGGTACGCCAAAACACTCGCCTTTACGTTAATGTGGACTTTTTGAGGTATTTATCTCGCAGACCATTCTGGATGATGCGCGCGTAACTGAGCGCATGGTTTTATTTTTTGATAATGTGTATATTTTACATTGTTATTATTTATTAATATTATATTATTATATGAATGTTAAATTAATTAATTAAGTTTCATTCTAAATATTTACGATCAATCGTTACTAGAAAATGACCAAAATAAGAAAGCGCCGGGGTGTTGGGCAACAATTTAAAAGTAGTTCTGTAGCACAGTTTGGTACAATTTCGTGTAGTCCAATCTGAGTCAGAGGCCTGTTAAGGGCCTTTCAAGCCCAGACCATGGGTTTTAGGCGGGAAAGAGAGCGGCGCTAGGTAGAAGAGCAGGGGGGAAATTTTCTCAAAAGTAAGTTTTCTAATCAACGTTCATTTAACACCAATCGCAATAAAATAGCTCCAGTTTTCTTGCTGTTTTCTCATTGTATAATTAATTTTCCAGCCGCTTTAAACCCAATAGGTGTGGCACAAATATTAAAATATTTTATAATATAATAAAATATTTTTATTATATTATAGAAATTTAATAATATATGGTAGAAATTTAGTAATATAAGATAGAAATTTAGTAATACATGACAGAAATTTAGATAAATATTTTTTAAAATCTAAATTAATTATAGTAATTAAGTTAACACTAAAAAAATAAAATATTATATAAATTATTTTTATTTATACATTTTTCTATTTTTATGTACTTTTATAAATATTTTTATGTAAATTATAATAATGTAGAAATTTAATATAATAAAGTAGAAATTTAATTGAACTCTATGTTAAACCTAAGAAAATAAAATATTATATATATATATATTATAATATGATAAAAATTTAATATTATATAGTGAAAATTTAGTTAACTACCTTATTACTAAGTAAATAAAACCCTAACTAGCTTACATAATGGAAATATATATAACAGATCTCAAGATAATATATATATATACATAGCATAATTATATTTCTATAAAACATGATAGAAATTTAGATAAATATTTTTTAAAATTTAAATTAATAATAGTAATTAAGTTAACACTGAAAAAATAAAATATTATATAACTTTTTTTATTTATGCATATTTTTTTATTTTTTATATATTTATATATATATATTATGCATAAATAAAAATATAATAATTTAATTATTATAATTAATTTAGATTTTAAAAATAAAAAATATGCATAAATAACAAAATAAATTATATAATATTTTATTTTTTTAGTATTAACTTAATTACTATAATTAATTTAAATTTTTAAAAAAATATTTATTTAAATTTCTACCGTATATTACTAAATTTCTATCATGCATTATTGTAGAAATTTAATATAATATAGTAGAAATATAGTTATGCTATGTTATATAAAATAAAAAATAATTATGCATAAATAAAAAATAATTTATATAATATTTTATTTTCTTAGTGTTAACTTAATTATTATTATTAATTTAAATTTTAAAAAATATTTATCTAAATTTTTGCTCCTTGTATTACTAAATTTCTACCATATATTATTAAATTTCTATAATATAATTATTAAATTTCTATAATATAATACTATAAAACATTTTGATTGTATAAAGATTCGTGCCAACTCAGCCATAGTGAAAAAGGGGAAAGAAAACGGAAGCAAAAGTGCACACTGATGCATTTAATTGTACAGAGATTTGTGCCAATTTAATTGAAATGGATGGTCATTAAAGCGCTTTCGGAAGTTTTCTGAGAAAACGCAGCCGAGGAGCAGGACGAGATGAGCTCGTCGGCGAGGAGGGGAGGCGACGGCAGCGATGTGCCCGGTGGCACTCCTGACGTCGTTTGCCAACTTGATTGCGTCCAGGGAATGGTTGACGCTCTTACCTCTGTTCGCTGGAAGCGCCACCAGGTTCTCCTGTTCCCTTTTTCGTCTGCTCGCTCTTTTAGGGGTTCGTTCTAAATCGCTTACTGCGATATGCGATCAGGATGCCGTCGTAGAGATATCGGAGCATGGCGTCGTCCTCATCGTCGAGGAGACTGGCTCCCTTCAGGCCAAGGTCTATTTGAAGCGCGAGGTAATTATCGTCCACCATCCTGCAACATAATCGTTGAAAAGAAAAAACCCTTGTTTCAATTTGCTTATTATGGTTTGATAGCCATCAATAAATGGAAATTTCGGCAGCTGTTTTTGGAGTACGAGTACTCAGCCCGGGGCCGGCCTCGGTTCGGGCTGAGTTTGGGGCTGTTTGTTGATTGCCTCAACACATTTTCCACCCCTGGGCATGCCCCGGTGATTGAAATTCGGTACCCCGGTCCTGATATGCAGCTTCTTGTGAAGTAATCTCCTTCACTTCATTTTTTTTACCTTTTCTTCGTTACGCAGATGATTTTACCGTGTTCTTGAGATGCAGATGTTGGATAGTTGTATTTCTTTATGTCTGTTGTTCAACAAGCAGTGCATATATATTCTGTGCCTTCTTGGAAACTCTCCATCGAGTTTCCGTGTTCTTCGCCGATAGAGAATCCATTGAATTTAAAGCGTTATTATGTTCTGAAAGATGAGTGACTAGTCATGCTACTGTACTATTTGCATGAAGTTAAGACACTCTAGTATGTTCAATGGATAGGAATCTTAGAAAAGAATCCTTTATAGGATGCCTTATGAAGGCCACAAAGACCATACAATTAGATGTTTCACTACTAGAGTCGTAGATAAATATCCAGCAAAACAGAAGAGACAAAAAGATTGTCTTTTTCTATGTTTTTTTGGGACCGAGTCTCTTAACACCCAATGAGATGTCTCGGACTTGAGCACCTATAAAGAAAAAGTCCCTTCCAAGATTTCTATCCCTATACAATGAAGATGTCTGACTAAGTTAGAATACATGTCATTCTTAGCAGGTTGTACCATCTATTATCAGGAACCTGCTCTATCAACAACAGGGGTACAGCTTTCTATCATAAAGTTGTGCCGTGTGGACTTTGGTGCAGTTTAAAAATTGAAAGAAAACAAAATTAGGAGTAGCTAATTGGCTATACTAATGTTCTAATGACTGAATAGGAAATCCTTGACCAAATAACCATTAGAAATAATACTTGTTGAATTAAATAAAGTAATATTACGCTTTGAAATTTTACTGATAATAAGATGATGTGGCTATACAAAAAGTTAAGTCCATGAAATTTTGATAAATGCCATAAGAGAAAAATTGTTAGAAAATTTTGAAACATTATTCTAAGACATTTTTAAGAGGGAAGAAGGTAGACATGGTAAAATTTGACACGACCCGCTGACCCGACCTGACTCGACACGAAGTTAGGCGGGTTTGGGTCAGCCGGGTCATAAACAGGTCAGCCCGTTTATGATTCGAAAATAATCAGGTTGTGTCGGGTTGTAAATGGGTTGACCCGCTTAACTATATATATATAATTTAAATATAGACTTATCTAACTCTTATTGCTAGCCCATAAGGTCAAATATTTTCTAACTATCTTTTAACCTAGATTTTGGCTCACTCATAAGCCCAAATTTTTATTAATTTTAATATAATTTTTATCAATTTATTATTTATATTTAAAATATGAATGATAAACGAGTTATTTGGGTCGTGTCGGGTTGATCCGATTATATTCAGGCCGTGTTCAGGTTACACAGTTTGACCCAATTAATTAAATGAGTCGTGTTCGGGTTGGCTTAATCGGGTCACGGGTCACAACCGACACGATCCGTTTATGACACACTGACTCGAATTGCCAGGTCTAAAAGAAGGTGAGTTGTAGTTGTATGACGACCATCTTTACCAAACAAGAGCACCATTTGTATAGTAAGCTCAATCACTAGGACAATCACTAGGGCCTAAGGTTAACTTCAAGGTGGTTGACCTTCCAAAATGTGTAGTGGTTCTTCATAAAGCTTTGAGTGAGGTTGACCTTGTTAGATTGACTAAATCTAAGGATACCACTTTGAAGCTCACTCATATGTAGGGATGGCAACGAGGTGGGTTGGATCGGGGATGGCAAATCCCCGATCCGACCCCGACTTCTCCATAACCATCCCCGACCCCGACCCCTGGACCTGACAGGTTTAGAAAACCTAACCCCATGTGGAAAACCGATCCGACCAACGATGACATCTCTCTCCACCCTTCTCTTCCTCATTGTGTGCGGCATTGCTGCCGCTACCGTGGCGGAGGACATGTTCATCATCTCCACAACGAGGAGCATGGCATAAGGGCCTGGAGCAGAGCGAGGAGGAGATGCGATGAATGTATGGTGCCTGGATCACCAAGCACAGCTAGGCGTACAACGCATGGGGAGAGATGGACTGTCGGTTCAAGATCTTCAAGGACAACCTCCGCTTCATCGATGCCCATAACGCCGACGCCAACGCTGGGAAGCACCGCTTGATGGTGAGCAGGGAAGAGAGGGAGAGGGGAGGAAGAGGCGAGAGAGAAGCGAGGAAGGGAGAGGGGAGGAAGATGGAGCAATAGGAGGAGAGGGAAAGGGGAGTAAGAGGGGGCAAAGGGGATGAGAGGGAGAGGGGAGGAAGAGGCAGGGAGGGGAGGTAGAGGAAAGAGAAATAGGGTTAGGATTTTATTTTTGTAAATAAGGAGTATTTTTGTCTTTTTCAATAGTCAGTTCAGGTCGGGGTCAGGTTTGGGGCAGGTATCTGAATTCCCATACCTTGACCTTGACCTTGACCCTGACCCCGACCCCGACCCGATTTTACCCAGTTGGGTTTTGCTCGAACCCGACTCGAGACCCAGTCAACTCGGATTTTCCCCGTTGACTTCACATCAGGCCGGGGATGGGCTTTATTGCCATCCCTAGTCCCTACTCATATGATAGGTTATGTCACCACTATAAGATAATTACCTAGATTCAACAGAGATACTTTGTCAAATAAGTCTTACCAACCGTGAAATGACCCCTACTAAGTTTGACTAAATTTCATGTCATTTTTCAAAGCTCTATATCATTATAGTCGACTAATGTTATGACCCATTTTGTAAGCAAACTATTTATCAACTTGGCGAGCTGAAATAGCAACGTGGCTAAGGATGGCAATGGGGTGGGTCAGGGTCAGGCTTTGCCATCCCTGATCCGACCCCGACTTCCCCAAACCTATCCCTGACCTCGACCCCAGAGCCGATAGGTTTAGAAAACCCAATCCCACACCCGACTCCGCGGGGAAACCCAACTCCGACCAGCCTAAAAAATATGTATATGTTGTAAACAATATTTTAAAATTAGTTTTCATTGCATATTCATAATATATAAATAAAAATATTTTACATAAACTACATAATTAATTCTACATAAATAATAATAAAAATAATTAACAAGGCATCTAACTACTATAAATTTAGTAACTAGGTTCTAACTTAGGAGGGGTAATTTGTTATTTTAATAATCGGAGTGGGTTCGTGGTCGGATTAAGAGCGAGTACCTATATTCCTATATCCGACCCGGATCCAACTTTACCTAGTCGGTAGTCGGGTTTTCCCTGTTGACTTTGGGTCGGGGATGGGCTTTTTTACCATACCTAAATGTGACCCAATTTATTAGAATACTTAAACCTAAATTAACAATAGCAAGCCTACTAAGCCTTATATACCATATAATTTTTTTGTTCCACTTCCAATGTGGAACTAAATCGGGATATTACAATCTCTCCCACTTCAGACTTAACGCCCAAATCTTAACACATGCTCAAGAATCATCTCTTAGTTGACAACATATGAAGTAGCCTTTTATTATGCTTAGGACTAAGTTTTGCTCTAATATTATTTGTTATGACCCACTTAGTAAACAAACTATTTATCAATTTGGTGAGACGAAATAGTAACGTAGTCCAATTTATTAAAATACTTAAGCCCAAGTTAACAATAGTAAGTCCACTAAGTCTTATATATCATATAATTTCTTTCTTCCACTTTCAACATGGAATTAAACTGGGGTATTACACATCTCAAATTCGATTTGTAGATGCTTAATGAGGTAAATAATGCATTGAACCATTCTAGGATTAGATTAATCTATTTTTAATCAACTAAACATAAGGTCATTCTTCAAGATTCTTTTGGAAGACTAAGTTCTTTAGCTACGGATGAAATAAGACGGGTTCACTCTGATTGGAGTATGACCTAAAACTAAGGTCTATTAATACTTGCAAAAGCATTAGATGACTAGAAAGAATGAAAGAAAGAGCAATAATCGGCCAACGAGGGCTAAAGTCACAAAGGTGTGGTCAACCTTGACTAGGGACAGTTGTTAGCTTAGTAGTAGCCTAGTTGGAACTTGGAAGATCTAATGCTAGAATTTTTCACAAAAGCTAATTCATCATTGATGATGTATGACATGCCATCTCGTCAAGAATCTTCTTATTATGACACAACATCCACAACAGGATGAAATACTTTGCATTGCATGCCTTGTTATAGTATCACATCATCAAAGTTTCAATAAGATTTTAGAAGGAAACATTGGTGTCACGTCATTGATCATTCCCTCCACCCTTATTAAATAGGGCTTAAAGCTTTCATTTCAAAGTACATCTTCTCTACGCTAAAATTTTAATGGCAAGTAGCTCAACTCAAATGTGGAGGGAGAATCCTTAAATCACAGAAACTCTTTGCAAGGTAGAGTTCAAATGAATGTGAGGACAACATCCGAAGGGTAGTAATTATTGCTCAAGTGATACCAATCGCTGGGCTAATCAATATGATTTCATCTCGACAAGCAATCCTCGGTCACCCTTGTTGTCCTTTGTGATATGCTATTGTGAATTGAGGCCCTCTTAGTGAAAGGATGTTATATCATAATTTACTTTGTTTTTAAATCCCAGAAATGAGAACTTTTATACTTATCCAAGGGTCACGCTTTTGTTCTCTCCTATTCTTCTCAATATCGTGACCATACAAATCTTTCTTTGTTTCACTCTCTCAGTCAGTCTATCATTTTGACCTTCTATATGGCATTAAAATTCTTTGTGCATTCGCTATCCAAATGATTCTAGATTGTTCCAAGTATGTTTAGTCTAATGTAGTTAACTTGTGGCAGATATTCAAGTCAATATCATGTTAAGCATCCATGATCCAGCTATGCAAATGGTTTAGTTTGAAACTTTTTCCGATGCTCTAAATCTGATCTAAGGTTACTCTTTTCGGGCTAGTTTTGCTCAAACATCTGATGACACTGATTTATGTAGGATTACAATTGACAATTGACACGAAATTTGAAAATTCGTGCCCTTTGCTTAAATCACAAAAGTTGACTGGTTCCTGAAGATCGTTTTAACCCTTAGTTTGTGTTATGAGGAAAATCCTAACGGTTGATCCCTACAATTGGTTTATATATTGGTATCTAACCTCTATGACGCATAGCAGGAGCTTTGAATTCATGAAATGGCATGCCATGCTGTTATTAAAAACAGTCGTATTTCTTGTCGAAGAAACTTCAACTGTATGATTTGCGTGAAAAGCCTCAGGAGTTGGTATTTACTTTTTTTATTTTTTTATTTTTGCAAAATTTGATGTTCTTTAAGTTCGTTATTGTAGGTCAGTGGATTCCCCGGATGCTTGTATCTATGCAGAGATTAGAACCAGAATTCCAGATACCATATCATGGGACTGCAATTTTGAACCTGTTGGAAACGTCCCTGTTGCTTTTACAGTCAGAGTAACTTCTCATTTCCGATCCTTGGTTCACATTGTTTCGCACCAATAATGATCCAGACATTGATGCTCGTTCAACTATCTTATCTGTTAGTCTGCAGTTCTAAAGGAGGCAGTTGATGATCTTGAGTGGCCTGGTTCCAGCATCCAGATAGCTCTACAGTCAGACCCTCCTTCAGTGATACTTAGAGGTGAAGGTCATGGGGACTTGCAGGTTAGAAATATTTTACATTGACCTCATCTACTGTGGGTTCTTTGTTCTGTTTACTTAAATTTGACCCCCTTGACAGATTGAATTCCCATATTATGCAAACACTGATCTCTTGTTGGCATTCCAGTGTGACCACTCTGTCTCCAACAGGTAGTGCCTGTATTCTCTTGAACTCGACGACCAAATAGTCTTCATCTTATCATGAACTTGCAGGTACAAGTACAAGTTTCTCCGTGCAACAACTTCAAACATTCCCAGTAGTGTGTTGAAGGACAATAGAGGAAGCAAAGTGACGATTGGGAAGGGAGGGATGCTGAAGATACAGCATTTGGTGTCCGTTAGAAGATTCCCTGGCCAACATTCTCGTGGTGATACTACAAGCCATATTGCTTACATTGAGTTCTTTGTCAAGCCAGAAGAAGATGACTGCCCTACAGCCGACGCCTAAGAACCTGCGATTGATGCTCGACCACTTGAAACTACGATTCACCGTCTACAAATATGGTTTATGCATTACTTGTTAGTGTTCTTGGAGTAAAATTCAAAAATTTTCTTGTGTCCTACGGAGGTTTGTTTTTCAAAAAGCTTTATATATATATAGAGGAAACAACTTTCTTATCCTTATTTATAAACTAAATTTCATTTGAAAGAGGTACAGTGAGGGATGCGTGTCTTTCACATTTTGAATTTCATTAAACGATGTGGAAAGTGGACAATCGTTGGGTATAAGAGCCCTAGATTCATAAACACACATCGACAGTTTGATTTGAGAAGGTTAAAGGGGGGAGGTTGTGGCTGTCAATAGGAAAAAGTGGCATCTTAACCACTCGTGAAGGTTATGGCTCATTCCAGTTAAGAATTGTGATTTTCCTATCTCGTTTGAGATTGATTTCAGAATGAAAGATTATGCATGATTAGCATTTGAGAACTTAACTAGGAAGAAATCCTCACCCAGATGAACAAGATTGAAATCTCTCTGATGATGTCAGAATTATGGCATTCTTTCGCTTCAATATACCATAGCTATTTTTTCCCCCAAAATTTTTGGTTATGAAAGACCATTTTCCATTGGTTTCTGTTCCATGAGTTTTATGTAGAATTTTGGAAGAAATCATCGATCTTTCTCTTTTGCTTTGTGATCCCGGATCCTGGGAAAGGATCAGGCTCCTGAGGTCCATCGGGACCTTCTGCAGTGGCTTCAGACGTATTCTGGATGGGACGGGCCGTACTTGCTCGTCTTCCTCTTCTTTTTTTCCCGATTATTATTCTCCATTTTGGCGGAAGGTTTGTTCTCAAAGTATACAGTGTTGGCGATTTGAAATCTATCACCTACAGCGAAACCAATACTCGGCATTCAAGTGAAGGCTACTTTTCAATAAATGACCTGGCGGAGGCGGCGGGTGGAGGAGGATAATAAGCGGCGGCGACGGCAGCCGCCATCAGGGATGAGGAGAAGCCTTCAATCACGACGAACATGTCCAGCAGATAGAGGTCAGGATTGGGGACAACGGATCGATGAGTTAGAGATGCGAAATCGGGTGCTGCGATAGCTGTATCACTGGGTTGTAAAGCGTACCTCTTCATCTTCACCTCCAATGTGGTAAGGATGACTATAATAAATAACTTCTTCAATTTTGCCTATCGTGTTGTGAACATTGTGTTGAGTTACTTGGTATTGTTTTGTTTGTTTTCATGCATATATTTCCATTAGCTTTGCCGAAGGAAAAACTAAGAATTCTTCTTCAAGTTCAAACCAGTGTTTCTGGTTCTATGAACTACAAGAGTAGAATATCTGCTTGCTTCTCACTTAACAAGCTTCATAATTAGTGACAGATTTAATCATTTTTCCTGTTTGCAGTTCATCCACAAGGTGGCACAATGAGTGTGGTTCAATTTTGTGGCAGCAATTTTTGTCTTGGGCAGTCCATGAATGGTTGGTCAGGAACAAGCCCATGTTGTCCCTTTTCCAGCCTCACAACAAGCATTGGCAGCAATTTGACTTCAAATGTGCTTTCTCAGTGGTATTTTGGTACATTTCCTAAAGTAATCCTACTTTCTATGGTGAAGATTTGTCCTTAAATCTGCAACTCATGTTTTTTTCTTTTTGTTTCCTGAAACATCCACACAAGAACTCCAAGACATGGTATATTGGCTCTGTAATCATTGCATCAGATTTACAAGGATTCTACCAGGTTGCTGCACGCTGGGCACACGCATAGAGTTTCACAAGATAATAGACAATGGAACTGTTATGTATGCCAACAGCAAAGCTTCCCACTGCAAAATGGCGTAGTGGAAGGCAAAATTATTCTGTTCGTTGTGCAGGGATCACCCAGCCAGGAGGAATTCCAGCTCCAATGGGCCAGAAGACACAGTACAAAGATGGTCTATTTGAGAAATTATTCATGTCATTGTTCGCCCGGAAGATGGAGAAGTTTGCATCTGGTGGAGCACAGAAGAACGAGAAGCCCTTCTGGGATATGGACTATGAGACGTTTGTGGATGTTTCAAAGCGAGTGATGATTGGGAGATCCAGAAAGCAGCAGCTGGAGGTGGTGAGGGAGGTTCTCCTATCCATGCTGCCACCTGGTGCTCCAGCTCAGGTTCGAAATATGGTTGATCAACTAACATTTATTTTCATAATGGTGATGGTGTTAGAGGTGTTCTATCTTTGCATAGAATATTGATAGCTAGTATATGAATGGACTTCCAAAGTCAAAGATCAGGAGCCAGAGGAAGCGTTTACTGCATTACAATGTTCCTAGTTTATGACAATGTTTTGTTTACGGAAGCATCCATTCTCCAAGTTTTAGTGTATTCTCTCCACTTACTCATCCTGTACATTTTCCTTTTCCTGCCTTTATGCTCCGTTCATTCGTATACAGCTTTCTTCTATGAGATATGGTAGTTTATTTCATAAAGAAGTTCTAGCTAGTAAAAGGTGAACTGTTCCTTAAGATGGATTAGTATCTATTGGGGACAGAGAGGCATCGTAACTAGCGGAGGTTCTTTTTAGATAGATGAATTGTGCTTACTTAGATTTATTTGTGTGATTGCAGTTCCGAAAATTGTTTCCTCCGACCAGATGGGCAGCTGAGTTCAATGCTGCTTTGACAGTGCCTTTCTTTCACTGGTTAGTTGGACCATCTGAGGTACTTCTTATTTTGCGTATTAAGCAGTTAGTCTGAGAACACTCTACACTCTAGGTGTACCTAATGTTATTAAATTTTGTAGTTAGAATACTTGCTTATCAATGGTTTCTTTTTCTTGGAATGTTGGCAATAACAGTGGGACTTTTCAGAATTAAATAGTGAAAAATTTCAGAATTCAGCATCGTCATAATCGACCCAAAAGAGAGAACTTGTAATTTGTCATTATGTCTAACACTCATGTTCATATATTAAATATTTACAACTTATTATATAAGAAATGAAAACAAGAGTAAGAGATAGATTTGATGAGGACAAACAAATTAGTTGATAGAGTTTAAGTACTACTACTAACCTTAATGCGTTTGATTTCTCGATTGATAGTAATATACATGATAGATTGATTATTATATTGCCTATAACATGGGTATGAGACAGATCTCAAAAATATTTCAAAGATTGAAGAGCCACATGATTTTACAAGTAGCATGTGTCATAGCCTTGTGCTTTACATCACAACTTGCTATTATATTATATTTTTGTATTTTTCCTAGCGATTAAAATTTCACTAACATAACTGCACATTTCTTAGATAGATCTCATGTTTAAAATATCTCCTATATAATTAGCATTAGAACATGATTGAATCTTTTCATTCCCCTTCTTTCTATATAATAAGTCTTTTCTAGGGATACCTTTCACATAATGCAAGATACAACATACCTCCTAATGACATTCCTTTTGGATCTTGTATACGTTGACTGGCAACCTCACAACAAATAAAATGTGTGGTTGAGTAACAATTAAATAGATAAGCTTTCCTTTTGAATCAACCTTCTTTGAAAACTCCTTGTATGAAAGTTTGCAATAATACTTTGTGCAATTAGTATGCAGCTAAATGCACTCTAGTGCAGAACTGAATGAGTTCTATTTATCATTGCAGTTAAAAATGCCCATGTTCGCAGTTTTAGTGATTGATCAATGTTTCTCAGGTTGTGGAAGTGGAAGTGAACGGCGTGAAACAAAAAAGCGGAGTTCTTATTAAAAAGTGCAGGTGTTGTCTCAGAGAGAACATAATTCTTGTCGTGCATTTTGCCATGTACTTGTGTTTTTACACATAAACATGGACATATTAGCTATGAGAATTTAGATCCTCCACTTCACTAAAGTTTCAAGTTGTTGAAGAGGGCATTTAGTTACCGATTTATGCTATGTGCAGGTACTTAGAGAACAGTGGATGCGTCGGAATGTGTGTGAATATGTGCAAGTTACCAACTCAAGATTTTTTCACAAACGATTTTGGGCTTCCTTTGACAATGAACCCAAGTATGCAAAATTTATGCAGTGGATTTACTTCTAAGTTAACAAGATAATGGTTACTCGCATACAATTATTGTTCTCTTTCTATTGATGTTATTGTTCCATTGTCCTTTATGAATTAAGTCGTATTGTTCTTTGCAAAAAAAACTTGAACATCTCTTAGGCTATGTTCTGTTAGATAGAATCCACTGAAAGGATAGAAAATACAATGAATCTAGATGACTTTAGATCATTATATTTTTCATCCTTTTCACGATGAATTTTATCCAACAGAACATAGCATAGAGGACAATGCCATTTCAATTAGAGTAGTTACTTGTTATTAGCTCTGTTTCCATGTGAAGTCTACTTTTCTTTTATTTCTGTTGCCTGTAGTAGCCTCATCATGACCTGGCTTTTTCCTACAATTTTTCCAGTTGTTAAATGTGACAGTTCTGCTAATAACCATTTGAGTATATGCATGGCTCAGATATCTGATCATTCTGCAGACTTTGAGGATATGAGCTGTGAAATGATTTATGGTCAAGTGCCTCCTCCCATTGAAGAAGATCCGGCTTCAAAGCAGCCTTGCTATGCTGATATCTGTAAATTCTTATATTCTTCATGCGTAATTGCGAGAAATGTAAAAGCAATCTTTAACTTCACAACTCTGAACATCCAAGTATTTCTGCAGGTTCCATCGCCAGCCCCACCTCTCCGTTTTGCCCTAAACTACAATGAAGAACATACTCGAAAACACCAAGGAGTTCAGCCTTTTTACTACTGATCTTTTAAGATCATCCATTTGTTCTACTTGACGCCTGAAAAGCAGAAACCCTACACTGTATATGTCAAAAAACAAGTATGTTTTCTCAACTCTAGTGCTCTTTTCTGAGCACGGCCGGCTGTGTATGATCTGTAGTTACCATAAGGATGCAAAAGAACATTAGATGTACAAATAATTTTCCGATTCACTTTATACTGACAAGAATGCGGCGTTTAGTTTTCATGTATGTTCTTTGCTACTTATGGCTGTTTTGAATATAAAATTTTTGACTTCAGGATTGGAGGAGGAGTAGACTGAAATTACACAACCTGAGGTAAAAAGAGTTAGTATTCAAAGGTCCACGGAATTCAATGATAAATGATTATTTAAGAAAATTACTCTTTTTACCACGTGATAGCCAGCTGGCACTAGCCATTTGTCCATTTCTTCTAACACAGTTAACCAAACTGTTTTGCTTGGAATAAAGTTTCCGGCCCAACCTGTAGCAAACCAACCAACTCGTACCGTTTTGTGGGCCGAGGCCCATTTACCGGGTGAAGGCACCGACGCCTCGCGTTGTGGTCTTCCCAAAATACCCTTTTGCCGTTCCAACTTCATAGATTCTATAGTTCCCATTATAACTTGTATAAGTTATAACAGCACTATTATTTGTTATTCCCTTAATAATAATACACAGAATTTAACTTTCTAAGGTTCAGTGCGCTTAACTTATGTAATCTGTAATCGGCAGCCGTTGAATTTCATCGTTCAGTTGTCCTTCGTTAACAGTGTATATATATATAACATTGGTCCAGTTGGTAATTCTATCTAACTTCCCGTGGCAATTGTGGGAAGGAATTGTAAAAGTGCAGGTGCGGCCACACCCGTCTTAATTAAGCGAAGGAAACGAAACCTTCGCCGTGGAATCACGCTTTCCCAACGCACGAGAGCGACGCCGCTCCCTCTTGCCCTCGGATCTCTCTCTTTTCATTCCCTAGGCGACGACCGAGAGAGAGGGATCCAGATCTGAGTGGTGGCCATGGCGGCGAGACAATGTCGACTTCTCCTTGGCCATAATGGCGGATTGGCGCTGGCGATGATCATACTGTCGTGCTGGATCGGGGCGGCAATGGCGGAGATCCGGGAAATGGAGGTGCGATCCAATGCGAGGTCCATCATCCCGTTCGACGAGTTCGGCTTCACCCGATGGGGCGGCCTGGAGCTCAACGTCTCCGGCATCGCCTTCTCGCCTGAATCTGCTGCGGATTTGGACCTCTCGCAGCTCGGTTTCTTCCTCTGCACCCGGGACGCGTGGTTGCACGTCCTGCACCAGCTACAGGACCTCGACATCACCTGTGCTCTCCAGTCCGACCTCGTCCGTGTCGTTTACTCCTTCGATCACCTCCTTCCTCCGCCCAACCCCTCCGGCGTTGCTGTAGCCCGTGCCACCTCCATCCGCCTTGCCGTCAATCTCACGGACACCCCCGGCCAGTTCACCCTCGTCTTCGCCAACTGCCTCCCCCCCCTCCGCGTCTCCATGGACGTCCGCTCCGCCATGTTCAACGTCCCCGATCCCTCCGACCCCTCCCGCCGTGCCTATCTCTCAGTCGGTGCCGCGGTACTCCCCCTTGCCTACTCGCTCCTCTTTTTCGCCTATGCTGCCCTCGCCATCGTCTGGGCTGCCGCGCTCCTGCGGAGGCGCCGCTCTGTCTACCGCATTCACTACTTCATGCTTGCCGTCGTCGTCCTCAAGGCCCTCAACCTCCTTTCCGAGGCCGAGGACAAGTCCTACATCGAGCGGACCGGCTCCGCTCACGGCTGGGACGTTCTATTCTACATTTTCAGCTTTCTCAAGGGCATCTCTCTTTTTACCCTCATCGTCCTCATCGGCACCGGCTGGTCCTTCCTCAAGCCCTACCTCCAGGACCGCGAGAAGAAGGTGCTCATGGCCGTCATTCCCCTCCAGGTGGTTGCCAACATTGCCCAGGTCGCGATAGACGAATCCGGGCCCTACGCACGCGACTGGGTTACTTGGAAGCAGGTCTTCCTCCTTGTCGACGTCGTTTGCTGCTGCGCTGTTCTATTCCCCATCGTCTGGTCCATCAAGAATCTTCGGGAGGCCGCCAGGACTGATGGCAAGGCTGCCGTCAACCTTATGAAGCTCACCCTCTTCCGCCAGTACTACGTTGTCGTTATCTGCTACATCTACTTCACTAGAGTGGTGGTCTACGCCCTTATGACCATCACCTCTTACAAGTACCTTTGGACTAGTGTACTTGTTGGGGAGCTCGCCACACTTGCGTTCTATGTCTTCACTGGTTACAAGTTCCGGCCTGAGGCGCATAATCCCTATTTTGCAATTGATGACGATGAGGAAGAAGCTGCCGTAGAGGCACTCAAGCTGGACGATGAATTTGAATTGTAAGGCAGGAACTGCAGACCTTTTTAGGAGTAATCAGGGAACGCAATCCAGTTTCGTCGGGTTGATTATTGATACGGTGTGAAAGTTTCTGCAAAGCTCAGAAATAGAGGTTGGTTTTAGTATTTAATTCGTACTTATTTTGTTTAGAATGTTATGTTAATTGGCATTGCCGGTTGATGTCACAAGAACATATAAGCTTGTCCATCTGCTACATTGTTATGTATGGTAATGTAATTTCATAACTAATCTCTTTGTCTATCTTTTTTCATTAGCAGCTTGTTGCTTTGCTATATGGAACTAAATTGGGCTACCATAATTTTCCTAACTTAAGATTTGGCATCCAAAGTCTAACTTGAGCCTAGAATCATTCTTAGCTAGCAGCATATAAGATTACTCTAATAGCTACTCCACCATCCATGATATTTGTTTCCAATTGAATCCTCACCTTGCTTAGGACTAGGTTTGTATCAATACCATTTGTTATGACCCTGCCCAAAGAGAAAATTGACCTACTAACTTGATGAACATGAAACAATATGGTTAAGCTAAATTTGCTTAACCCAAGTTCATTAAGTCTTATATACCATAATAATTTTCATCTCAATTCCTATGTGAGAATAAATTGGGCTATCACAAACTCAGAGTTACTACTTTTTAAATAAAATATAGCCAATAAAGTTGGTGTTCTATTTTCTGGTATTATTTAGAGTTAAATACTTAGATATGTGCAATACAAGAACTCTTGAACTAATGGCAAGACTATTCAGGCAGACCATGATATAGCAAGTTTCTCCCGGTTAAATACTTCACATTAACACCATATCACACAGATATTGAATCGCCATGATATCTAAGAATATAGATGGTTTACCTCAACATAGTTGATGTTAATATTAGCTGGATATACACACCATACAATTGATGAACTTAGTTTTGCAGTATGGGACACTATTAGAGTTATTCCTGGAAATAGTACTGACTGATAAAGAATGAAAAGTAAAAGATTATTACTTGATGACGATAGACAATGCAGTTTGAATGAATAGTACAGGAGTATAAACTATATGATACAGCTGTTCACTGAGGCAATACTTCATTGGCAGTTCAGGGCTTTGTTTTCTTTTAGGGCATAGTTTTCATTATGTTTGAAGGTACTGATTGTTTTTTATTCTATGCTACATTTTCTTGCTTCGGGTTATCATCATTCTATTTTTGAGAGTGAATTCAATGGTGTTGAAAAGGTTCTATAAAAGTAAACTTCCTTTACTTTTTCAATCAAGTACATTATTTCTCCAATATCACTGCTTTTCAAGTTTTTATAATGCTATGATGTATGTATGGACATGCATGAGCATGAATATCAACTTGGTAGCAAGTGGTATGGTACAAAATGATGATTACAATAATCATTTGCACACACTTGTCCACTTGACCGGATGCCTAGACCTCCCTCCCCTAGTAAAAAGACACAAGTATGGATTTCTTTGTAACGAAATGTAAGAAGCATTTGCACTATTTTTTGTTCCTTACTACATAAGTATCCCTTAATTGATACTTATTATATTGAAAGGTTTAGTCTCAACTGAATCAAGCATAATAGACTTGAATAACTTAAAGATGGGTGTATGCAAATACCCACAATCAATCAATTTAGGACCCTTTTTTTCAAGACTTGAGTTTATTGCTTGGCCTAAAAATCTAGCAGCAATTTTGACTATAATTAGATAGTGAAGTAGTTTCTTTATTTGTTGTTAAATATACTACTTTACTACTCATCTATAAAGATCCTTAGTATCTAATGGACCATTCTAATTATAATACTACATATATTTGTCCCATATATATGTACTTGTGCTTCTTGTCTTTGACATATAAAGGTTGTTTATCCTATTATATCTAATAAGAGTGGTTTATAACCAAATTCATACCCTATAAAGAGGAAACACTATTGTCGGGTGATTCACACTAAGTATTCATTAGGTTAATATTTCTCTAATAATACCATATTGATGAGAGGGAGAATCTAGATTTATGAGGTGCGAAGTAACTCTATTTAAATCATTAGTTATTTTCTATTAGTGAACCTTTTAACCAATGACAAGATGATATTGCTAACACCTCATCTTGACGATCTTGCATAGTTGCCACATTAGTTATATATCTTTTGACATCTTGGTTTATGTTGCTTAGCGCGCAGGAAGTTCATGTTCTCACTAAGTTGGTTATAACAAATGTTATTAGAGCATGCTTAGTTGCAGACATAGTGAGATTCACATAGGAAAGGATTGCCTTGGATGGTATAATTCTATTTGAGTGAACTCATGCTACTAATTAAAGATGATTATGAACCATAAATTAAGCTTTGAGCTTAACAAGGACATCAAGTCTTTAGTGGTGAAGATTATAACACCTTTGTTTAATCCTATATAAGAAGTACAAGGTGAATTGTAATGATATTTAGGCATAATGAACTAATTACTATTAACTTAGAATTAAGTATTTTTAATGAGTTCATGTTGTTTCAAGCTCATTTGAGTTAATTTGTTTTCTTATTAGTTATATCATATCAGATCTCCTGCCACAAACATGTCAATTCCAATATGAGCCAACAACTTGAACTAAAAATGTGACGGGTCTTTCAGCAAAACCTAGAGATGGAAAAAAAATACTCAAATCCGACTCAACCTAGAAAACTTGTTGACTGAGTTTTGGGTTTGTTTTGGGAAAAACTTGTTCTATTAGGTATTAGGCAGGGCAGGGGTGGGTTTGGGAACTCGATAACCCGCCCCAAACTCTATATAAAACTCAGAAGTGTTAAATTATTTAAATAGTCTTCTATTAATCTATTTTAAAAATATTAGCCCTGTTGATTTAGTCCCCTTCTTGGGCAAACCCTAATTCCAATCCTGCTTCTTGAGCCCTTGTCACTCCCATGAGTCATGGCTAGCTCTCGCAGTTTGCTCTCATGGCCAACGATCTTGCCAATTGCTGCTCACTCTCACCGGCCACTAGTACTCACCACTCTCTCTCGCCATTTTCTCTTGCTGGTAGGTCGGGTATCCCAGCATTTACTTGATTCTTGGATGAGTTTCATATGAGGATGATTTTCTCAAACCTACTGGGTTTTGGCTTAGGGGTTGGGTTTGGTTTTAGGGAGTGGGTTGCATGTTGGGGTAGGCCAAGCTCAACACCCACCAGACTAGCAATTCCTAGCGAAATCCCTTTAGGCTATCACAAATATAAGCATCTCTTTTAGTCAAATATAAAATTTAAGTGTTGGAGGGTGAATCATTGAGAGGTACTCACAAGAGAAACAACACAACCATCACATACACTAGTTATTGCATATAAGTTTGAATTATTCCTAATCCATGGGAAAATCCAAGCCTCTTTGTAGGAGAACAAGTATACAAGAAACTCTTAGAATTGTCCATTATGCCAATCTTGAGTATACTTTAAGCATTGATGGCACTTTTAGGTTGCGTTGATATGTGGGTCAATGACAATTAGCACTTTGCACCTAGTTACGGAGAAACTAGTGGACCCTTTCTCTGATCTACCAAGAGTTGTGCTCTTAGATTCATGAGTCGTTTGCAACTGTTAGCCTTTTTAGCTTTACGATTCAACACCCTTAGCCTTGATCCAGTATGTATTTTGTTCTCAATGTCATTGATTGTTTCAAGTACCACCTTTGGGTTATTTACAAAAACACAAGAGGTTTGAGCCTTTTGCCCCAACTAGCAAAGAGTTGGACTCTCAAAATAATGTGTTAATTTTAGTTATTGGTAACTTCTAGGTCATTTTCAACATCCTTAGCCTCAATCCACTATGAATTATGTTCTCAAAGTCATTGATTGATTCAATTGGCACTGTTGGGCTATTTACAAACTCAAGGGGTTTGAGCTCTATGCCCCCACAATCCAAGAGTTGTACTCTCAACGGCGTGTTAATTTTAGCTATTGGTCATTTCTAGGTCATTCTAAATTCCAACCGGTCAAAACCCTTGAGCATCAATCCACCAAGAGTTTGCTTTCAAATTATAGGTTATCTTACTAATTTGGGCCATTTTCAGCATCAAAGTGTATGATACTATGACCCCTTAGCTCTAACCAGCAAGTGTTGTGCTCTCATAGTCACTAACAGTTACCAACCATTTTTTGATCATCTTCAATTTTAAAGGATTTAATCCACAGCGTTTACCTAGAGTTATGTTTTCAATCATTATTTCATTTTTATTATTAGCCACACTTGTGCCATTCTCATTTTCAATTGGTTTGACTTTTCAGCCTAATCCAAGTTATGTTCTAAAGGCCATGTTTGCTTGGACGGAAAATTGGGAGGGACGGATGGAAAAGTAACTTTTCCGTCATTTACTTGGACAGATGGAAAATTACGAAAGGAAAAGACGATGGAAAACTTTCTCATTTTCCACCGTTTGACAATCCGCCCAAGTCGGACGGAAAAACAAATCGCGTTGCTTCGTCTGACAACGTTATCCTAAAACCTCTTCCTATTTAGTAATTTGTATAGTTTTTAATAGAATTAAATAATATTTAGTAATTTTTATAGTTTTTAATAGTATTAAATAATATTTAGTAATTTTTATGGTATTTAATAGTATGAAATAATATTAAATAATTCTATGATATTAATAGTATTTATGTAATATTAGTGAAAAAATAAAAATTGGGGGTGTATATATTAATCTTTCATACTATGGAAGTAAATACAATGAAGGAAAACTTATAGCATATTCCATCCATCTATTTTTCCTTTCCTTTTTTTTTTCTTTCCTTTGCATAATCCATCCATCCAAGTAAACATAGTGTAAGATTAAGGTCAATTTTAGTCTTCATTCATTTTTAAGCCTTCCTCAACTTTGAGGGTTTGTATCCTTTAGATCCATCAACAGTCATGCTCTCATAATCAAAGTTTAGTCATCAAATATTTTTTTAGTCATTTTCACTGTATTGATTCGATTTGAGATTAGTCAATAAGTTAAGAACAAGACGTACAGTTGAATGGCTTGCAGTATAAGATCCTCAATTGTTGTTCTACAATCAACAAGTTATAACTTTTTCTGTTTGAGCCGCTCAATGGTTTATGGGAGTCAAACATAATACTTTGTTGTATTCCACGTTCAAATGATGTTTTTGTTTGCTAATACCTTTGGTGCCTTTAGTTATGTCTCAGGTGTATGGTTTTTTTTAAGAGTGAGCTTTCCTTGATGTGTTTGATTTGAATACTAGATCCCTAGTTTTTAAGGCTTAACTATAACCCTCTCTTTATGATACCTTGAATAGTTGAATAGTACTCTTGTAAACTTCATTCCTTATTTTGGTTTTATCTCTGGCTTCCATTAGGTGGTCAATATTTTCTCGTCCCTTTGCACCACTAACCCTATTAGTCAAGAATGTCATCTTGGCATAAACAATTATCTCCATCTTGATGGCATGCTTCAAGGGCATCTCCTCATTTGCTACTCCCTTTGATCATTTTCTTGAGCATGCATGCATGGTCATATTAGTGATTTTTGTTTGCCCATTTGTTTGTAGGTGATTGATTGGAAAGAACTTTGTCGAATCCCAAGTTCATATAAAAATGTCACATTCTTTTATCTTTGAATTGTCTCATTGATTAATGATGATATTTTTCAATATGGCTTTCATCCACTTGAAGTTTTCTATTGCTTGGTGAGATTATGGGTAAAATGTCTAATTAGGTGAAAGGTTCACCCACGTAAAATTCAAAGCTACTTTGGTGGATTGACTTCCATCTCATAAACACATAGATTATTCTCTCTTACTAATGTAAGATTATTAGAGGAGCACCTTGTCTACTGCCTCTTGACTCATAGCATTAGTCGTGCTATGACATTATCTCATGAAGCCTTACTACACTTTTTCCGACCTAATAACTCAGTCCATTAGATCATTGTGATCCATGTGACTTAGCCCCCACCCGCCCTATCCAACATGACTAGTCACTTAGGTAGTGATACCTTTTACCTCGTAAACCCATAGAATCTCCCATCTCTTACTTTTGCCTATCCCCTTTAGGGCACTTAGTATGAAATGCATTGTGACATTAGTCTCAAGTATGTATGTTCCTCACTATTTGAATGGTTAAATTGCATCTAACGGAGTCATTAGAAATGCCTATTATTTCAATTCTTGGGTATACTTCTGGCATTATTAATACTTTTCTGTGAATAATAAAGAATCTTTGTAGATTGTTAGAAAAATCCTTGGCCTATTATCTGATAGGCCAAAGTTATCTCAACATAATTGCTTGAATTTGAACTGTCCTTGCTTGAGCTCAATGTTCTCGTACTTTTCCATCCCTCAGGAGGTCAATGATCTCATTTATTCATATTGGTTCCTTTAGCTCAAGGTGTAGTACTTTGGTTTCCTCAATGGTTTTGTACAACCCTTCTTCAAGATGAAACAATATAATATGATACTATCATGTTATAACATTCAATTTCTCTCTTAGGTCTCAACTTTCATTAACCTTGATCTTGCTGGTACAAGCAACATTTGTTCTTGTTCTTTCTCTTTTGTGCTCCTTGGATTGATTGCAGTTCTAACTTCTGGGATGAGGTTTTGGTGCATAAACTACATGAATAATTTAATCCTATGGATCCAAGGGAGTGAAGTGTGCTTCAACTGGTGGAAGAGCATCAATCTCGTCTGTCTTGTGTGGATCGAAGATTTGGTTTCAACTAGTGTTCATTTTTCCAAGTCTCCCCTCGGGCTCATTTCCCTTGTCAGTTCCTTTTTCCTGCATACATGATCATGAACATAATATATAGATTGCGCACTCTCGGATTTCTGCAAAGTCAAATACAAGCTTTTTGCTGATTACCAAAACAGTCTAGAGGGATTCAGGTCAGTGACAAAGTTGTGCATGAGTGTTAAAAGGTGCATGTTGCCTAGCTTGTGCCTTCTGGTTGAACCCTGAGACAGGCAATCAAGAATTCATACTTGCTCAGGACAATGTTTATCAATGATGTTGGATTCCTTGGAATACATCTGCTTCTAGTGAACTAATCATTTTTGCTTTGACACGTGTGTTCAAAGGATGAGATGAATGTTCGAGTCAATTTAAAAACCATCTCCTAGCTCCTAATTCTAAACTTGTTGGAAACATTGTCAAGTCTGAGGTTCTGTACAATGACATGTGCTTTATATGTGCTAAGGTGTTCCTTCTCGTTTGTTGTCCCATCATAAGTCTCTATTGTTAGCATCTTGAAGAGACTAGAACTAGTTTAGTTCTTATCCAAAATATAAAGGAGAAAATGATGATCAAGGTTTGCGTATTTTGCAATCATTAATTTAGGCCTTAAGACTTCATATTCCTTTTGGTTGGTCATGATTCCATAATTTTGTTGTCTGCCCATGAGACAAGTGTAAGTTTCTTTACATATGACATAGGATTGCTTTCTCTAGGTTTTTGCTGTTGGACTGTGGGCGATTGATTTCTCTGGGTATATTACGTATGGCAAATAGGGAGTATTTTTCCTATGGCATAAGATATGGTAGAGGGTTGAAACGCATTGTCTTCCATCCTGATAATTGACTGGGCTCTTTTGAAGTGTTGATCGCTGCTGCAGTCTGCTCATGATTCTGGACAAGATGAGCTATCAGGAATTATCTTACACTGCTGAAGGAGATCTTTTTTCCTTATTGACCGTCTTTGAGTATGATGGATGTGGTGTGTCTGAAATTTTGTTTAAGCTACAGCCTGGCATGATATACGGTGAAAATTTTATTACTAGCTTCAGTGGCGGAAACGTTAAAATTTCCCTTGACTTGCTCTTGATGGAGAATAAACTTAAGCCGTATACATACTGTCAAGGGCCCGGTTCGGTCCGGCCCAAGCCTGAACACAGGTCCAAACCCAAGCCCAAAGCCCGCAACAGGAGTCAAGATTGGGTCAATACCCAATCTTGAAGTTGGATGCGGCGGCATCCTCGCGGACAAAGGAAACGCAGACGCGTGCGCGAGCGTGTACGCGTTGCAGCGTGCGAACGCTTCGGACGTGAGCCACGCGAGCTCGCCACCGCGTTGACGGACGAGGACAACGACGAGGAAGCGGCGTCGAGCGGCGTCGAGCAGAGAGGCACAGGCGGCGTCCCCTTCCCGATCTTCACGGACGCGCGCGGAAGACGCGGACGATGGCGACGCAGTCGCGGCGAAGCTTCCCTATAAAGACTCGACGAGGCGGACGAGCTCGGGGTGCGCAGAGGGCGACACCACAGAGAGCGCCGGGGAGCGACTCCACCGGCGACGGCGAGGGCGCCGTCGCCCCTTTCTAGAGCAGCGGCTCTGATGCCTCCAGGGGGCGAAGATCCGGCGCCAGAGGGCGTCGATGAGCGAGGAGATCAAATTGAGCGGCGGCGTGATTTTGACTCTCGGGTCAAAATCAAAGGTATTTTCGATTTAGGGTTTGGATTTTCCTAAATTAGGGTTAGAGTTTTCTCCGTGCGAATTGTAATTTGGGGATAAAAATTAATCGGGAGTTAGGGTTTTCTAATTTCGGGTCGGAAACCCTAGGGAGAGTTGCGTTTCTGTATTCCGCCGGACGGCCCTGAGACAACGGATAAGCACTGTTTTCAGGCCGATCCGACCGGGGCGTGACAACAGGTATCAAAGCTTGGATTCAGCCATGATGGTGAATCAGAAAGATCCGAGAGGAGCAACATCACTACCGGCGACGAGGAGCGTCGTCCTTCCAGGGCAGGGGCCCTGATGCCAACACTAGGGTGTGTTGATGCCAATGTCTAAGAGCATTGATGCCGATGTCAGGGACGTCGATGCCGATGTCAGGGGACATCGAGGGAGAACTCTATAAGAGCTCAGTGATTGCAAGATCACTTCCTGGAGTAGGGAGCTCCGATGCCATCACCAGTAGGGTGATGAAGAGGGGTCAGCGGATCTTTTTTCCAAAGCAGGGGGCTTTGATGTCAACACCAGGGCGTGTTGATGCCAACACCAGGGCGTGTTGATGCCAATGCATAGCATTGATGCCGGCGCCAGGGACGTCAATGCCGGTGTCAGGGGACATCGAGGTTCAGCTGAGTTCAGCAAATATGGTGAAGCAAGATTATTGTGGGCCTATGACCCACAGGTCCGAAATTATCCTTGACAAGTTTGTTGATGCAGGTTGCTATAAGCATGGTGCAGCAAACATTCATCATCAGACTGGAGATGGAAGATGGAGGACTTTGAACATTGGAGGGCCAGTGTTCAACTTACATCGAATCAGGTGGGGGAGAATTGTCAGGGCCCGGTTCAGGCGGTCCGGCCCAAGCCCGAACACAGGTCCAAACCCAAGCCCAAAGCCCGCAACAGGAGTCAAGATTGGGTCAATACCCAATCTTGAAGTTGGATGCGGCGGCATCCTCGCGGACAAAGGAAAGGCAGACGCGTGCGCGAGCGTGTACGCGTTGCAGCGTGCGAACGCTTCGGACGTGAGCCACGCGAGCTTGCCACCGCGTGCGACGGACGCGGACAACGACGAGGAAGCGGCGCGAGCGGCGTCGAGCAGAGAGGCAGAGGCGGCGTCCCCTTCCCGATCTTCACGGACGCGCGCGGAAGACGCGGACGATGGCGACGCGGTCGCGGCGAAGCTTCCCTATAAAGACTCGACGAGGCGGACGAGCTCGGGGTGCGCAGAGGGCGACACCACAGAGAGCGCCGGGAGCGACTCCACCGGCGACGGCGAGGGCGCCGTCGCCCCTTTCCAGAGCAGCGGCTCTGATGCTGCCAGGGGGCGAAGATCCGGCGCCAGAGGGCGTCGATGAGCGAGGAGATCAAATTGAGCGGCGGCGTGATTTTGACTCTCGGGTCAAAATCAGAGGTATTTTCGATTTAGGGTTTGGATTTTCCTAAATTAGGGTTAGGGTTTTCTCCGTGCGAATTGTAATTTGGGGATAAAAATTAATCGGGAGTTAGAGTTTTCTAATTTCGGGTCGGAAACCCTAGGGAGAGTTGCGTTCCGGTATTCCGCCGGATGGCCCTGAGACAACGGATAAGCGCTGTTTTCAGGCCGATCCGACCGGGGCGTGACACATACGGTCTTGACTTATTCTTGATGGAGAATAAACTTACGCCGTATACATACGGTCTTAATTCTGTTTTATCCTTACTGCCGCCTGGACTCACTTGATTTATTGCTCGTGTCTGATGTAAAAAGTGTGCCCATCCATTTGTCTTGCTTCTCCCTTCGAAGATTTTTGGTCTCAGTAGTCAGATCTGATAGCCTTATTGTTTTTAGTGAGTTAATTTGTAGAAGTAGCTTAGGCAGGAACTAAGATTGCTCCAATTTGACCATGGCCTTTATCGCTTCCTTGTCACTGGAGTGGAGGCTGTGATTGTCCAGAGACTGTACCCACAGTGGAACTACAATGTGCTTGTTTTGCCAGGTTTGCATCTTCTGCCCAATTCATATAAAAGATATCCGCCATGAAGAAATTGTAGAACGAAAATTTAAGTGTATTATTATCTCATGTCTGATTTTTGTTTTCTTTTTTTTTTCTATATTCGTTCTGATTTTGATCAAAATATCAATTTATAGAAAGCTTAGGTATTACTTCTCATGCCTGAGTGGACTTTGTTAGTGTCACATTTACATTTATAGACGCTAGATAGTGAAGCTAAATGCTAGTAAGATTAATTTAAGCAATGAATACTCGGATTAATCGCAAATGCTGCAGAATTTATCATTCCTAATCACAACAAAAACAAATGACTAAACGCAAATTAGTAGTGTTCCCAATAACGTCGCCGAGTCCAGAACAAAGAACAGCAGTTAAACACAGGTAAATGAAGTTGCAATATAATTATGCTCAAAGCCCAAGGCGTAACGCAGCCTCGCATGATTTCCCATCAATGCCGAGCGACCCAAGCTCCGAAGTCTGTGCGCCACTGCGCTCCCACCACAAACCCAGCCCAGTCTCAACTTTTTAGTTCTGCAGTCTGCCACTTCCACATGGCCGCCTTTGCCAGCCACCAAACGGAACCTTTCGCGTCTCCCAATTGCATCACGCCTCCATGTGCCCACAGCAACGCCAACAACAACAGTAACATCAACGAGGACCAAAGAAAAGCACAAAACACCCGGAAACCGACAACGAAAACATCACCGGAGCCACCGCCGGAGGTCCGTCGTCGAAGACGGCGACACCTCGCCGGCGATACTGTCGTTGCAAGAGGACGACACGTTGGAGCGGTGCTCCCCAGCGAACCTCCCGGCCGCGCTCTTGAAGCTCGGGCTCCGCAGGCTATGCGAGTACCCGTAGGGGTCCGGCGCTGGGAATGAGAGCCGCTTCTTGGCGGACCCGCCGCCACGGTCCCGCTCCGGCGTCGCCGGTCGCTGCCTCGGCGCGCTCTGCGACCGCACCCTCGCCTTCGCTGATTCCGTCGCCGCCATGTAGTTCGGCACCGCCGTCGCCGTTTGGTGGTTCTGCCGCGAAGAGCCTGCGCCGAGGTGGTGGTAACTCGGCGTCTGCGCCGTTGGCAGGCTTTTGTCCTCCCTCCCGCACCGAGGGCTCGCGGAGCGGACTTGCAGAGGCCGCGCCTTGGCCGGTGATGGCGTGAATGGTGAATGGGTTTGGTGGGGTTGCGCCCGGTGTAGTGGAGAGCTGGGGTGTTGCGGTGCTGGCATCGGTGTTTGGCGACGGGGGTTGGCAGGGGCAGAGTGGGAGAAGGGCCGAGCGGTGTCGATTTCCAAGGTTTTGACGGGATCCCTCAGGTCGGTGGAGGCGCGCGCCGCCCTGCTACTGGCTCTCGTGTCGAAAGACGACCTCGACGCGATCCAGCGGTCCGTCCACCGTATCGGCCTATCCTCTCCCGCGGATGCAACCTCGCCTTCCGCCTCCGCCTCGAGCAATCCCGATGGGTTTCGGTCCGATCTCCAGAGCTGTCACATAAATCGAGCATTTGATGTCAATATCGAGGGGAATATATGCTAGCAGCAACGAGCTTCCTGCTTACTTGATGCGAGAAAGCATATGAGAGCGCCCTTTCTCGTTTCAGAGCTGCCTCCTTTCTGCTATGTAACATCGCTTGGATCTCCTCTATTGTTCTCGGGCGGTCGTCCCAATCATCTGCAAAGCTGCTGCCTTCTCTCGACTGTTCGTCCCATTAACCAGTAACCACCACGATTAGCAAGAAGCCTACGAGCCAGGAGGGCAAAGCAAAGCAGAGCTTGGGATTTTGTTCAAAGTTACCATGGATCGCCTCTCGGCGAGCTCCTGTAGGAACTTGGAGTCCCAGAGCGAAGTGTCGCAGCTGAAGGAAGACTTGTTGCTGCCTCGCGAGACTGCGGCCGGCGACTCCTGGGCCAGCCGCATCCGCTGGTCTCTCACCCTCGCCTGCACTCTCACCAAAGCTTGCATGCATCTCAATGTCATGTTCGCCCGCTTCCGCACATTGTGCCCCCTTACCAATGCCTGGAGCTTCACGAGCCCCTTCAAAGCCCGCAGTGCCCTCCTTGCCTTCACCCAAACCCCAATCACACTTCAGCCTCCCAACTGTTTGACCAAATGCCAAAGAGAACAACCACAACGGGAGTGACCGAGGGGGGAGAGAGAGCCGTACCAAGTATCCTCGAAAGGCGGTTTGGATGACAATGGCAGCAGCGTCGTACTGCTCCTTGACGAAGCTAGCGGAGGGGCGGGTAAGACGCACCACCTCCGCCGCCGCCTGCGCCGTAGCCACGGCCGCCTCCGCCGTCGCTGCAGTGGCCATTGCCAGCGCAATGGCGTGCCTTTGCTCCGGAGTGACCGCCGCCGCCACAACTGGCGCCCGTGCTTGCTGCGCTGGAACCGGCGGAGGCTCGTGTGCCGACGGCTTCCGGAACAGCCATCTCCTCTTCTCCCTCTTGTGCTACAAAGATGACATCCTTGAGCGGGCCGAAAAGGAAACAGAAACGCAGCAGATGTAGGATGGTGAAAGGAGTACTCACCTTGTCTTCCTCCTCTTGCTCTGCTTCTCCGCACTGCCTCGAGCTTTTCCTCTCGGAGTCCTTCGACGGAGATCTGAACGCCCGCTTGACCGCCGTCAGCCACGAGCTGCTCCCCTTTTTTCCCATGGTATCGGTGGCGCATCCACACCGTTATCAACAGTAAAAAGAAAGACGCGACCCCCAAACCCAGCAACGACGACAACAACAACAGCACTTAGCTTTCACCACTCCATGTTAGAATCTTTTATCAACTCAGAGTGAGAGGAGAGAGAAACAGATAGATAGTAAGAGAGATGGCTTTGGCTCCTAGCTCTGCAGCTCGCTCGACTCGCTTTACGATGCGAGTCACTGTGTCTCCTTGGGAGGGGCCCCTCAAAGTTACTCATTGGTACAATGGAGCCATGTGGAGGATGACCTTGTTAATTGGTATCTCAGTAAATTGGGTGCCCGATCGATCGAGAAATGCTGCAGGGCCTGTCTGTTTGGTGGGTCAAAGTCAGCTGCAAATCTCTCCTATACTTGCAGGCTAGATTTATGAAGTCGGCTACGGCGAGGAAGAAAGATCTTGGTGACGATGGGTGATTTAAATAATGAGTAGCGTGCGGTCAGGCGCAGGAAAGTTAGTGTCTGTACGAAGATCGGAGCAGAGGCGGAGGAGGAGAAGAGGCTGTGGATTTACGTCAAGGCCTTGACAGCGCTGCTGCCGTGAAGAAGAAGAGGCTCGCATCATCCACGGCAGAGGAAGGAGAGAGAAGAAGGATTGATGGATAGATGCGTGTATTAAATGAGTAAGACGTGAGTAATTATCCACACTGAGAGAGAAGCTATGGGAGTTGAGTTGGCGGCACGTGAGTTCTCAGGAGGGAGGGAAGAGAAAGGAGAGAGTACTGGGTATTTATTTTAAGTTAGTGGACATGGATCCCATGACACCACCCGGTGAGTGAAGCTGGCACTACTTTGTTACCTCCGCTTGAGCCACATGACTCGTGAGCTGCCGCCACTTTTTTTTCTTCTTTTGTTTTTCACCGCTGGAAGTGGTCTTTACACCAACCTCGATCCCTCTCTTTTCTTCGGTGGGGCTAAAGTTAACCGCGGGAAGATCCCACCACTAGATGCGTCAAAAGTACAGTTGAGCCCTTTGTAAATTTAGAAATACAAAAAAAGGCGCCTCTTTTCTATGAATAGAAGAGCCGGGAATCTTTTTCTCTCTGATACCTCCAGTGTTTTCTTGTGCCAGCCAATGCCAGGGGTTTGGAGGGATCCGCAGCCCAGTTTATTTACGAGCTGGGCCGGAAGAGCAGGCGGTCAATGTGGGCGGTCAAAGACAGCCGCCAGTGGGAGTAAGGGGGAATATCAAAATGCTTGTCGAGTGCTTGCCCGAACACTACATATTTGCCTGCACATGCAGCTGAGATCTCGGTGATGGCTTTATAATAGTAACACTTCGATCTTCTTAATAATATTCCAAATATCCACAAGAGCATATTAAAAAAAAAAAATTCTTAGTAAGGACCAGCAAGATTCTCAAAAGCTTAATATATGCACGGATATCCTTTCCATATATATGTATGTATATATATTAGGTCTCAAAAATGATTCATCTGAACCAAACCAAACGTGTTTGATTTTGATTTTGTGTTGGTTGAGTAAATGGGTCGGGGGGTTTTTTTTTGTTTCCTTTAATTCGAATTTAGTAAATATTGAATATTAAAAAGATGCAACAGGTAAAATTTAAGGTTAAGGATATCTTTAAAGGCCTTTATGCCAATTTAAGAGCTCAGGTAATCAATCTCAAAAGCTTTTATGCACAACAAAAGCTTATATTAAGGGGGGTTCAATTTCAGAAGCCCTTAGTTGAGCAAAGAGCTTGTAAGCCCTAAGTAGACTAAAAGCTTGTAAGCCTCGAATCAAGGCTAAAGCTTGGGCATCCTACTCAGTTTACTTGAGAGAAATTCTAGATATCCGTTTGGTTGCTCACCCTTTCCGAGATGAACGTGTGTGATTACTCATTACATTTTTTTTTCTTGATGAAGTCAATTTTACATGCTGGATTCTTTACTTTATATTTAATTATCCTGTGGGCTAAATTTAATTACCTGAACACATGCCTTAATTCGGCCCACCTTATCAAATGGGCCACTTTCACCTTATCAAATGGGCCACTTTCACACTGCCAACACATTTTTATTCCCATAAGGTCCTTATTGGGCCGACATTTTCATTTTCCAACTAGAATGAGCAATGTTTTAAGTTCTGGTCAAATATTAATCCTTTTGAAGCTCAAGTCAATAGGCAAGCATGATTGGTTTATATATGGCTCTATGACCTGGCTCTCGCGGCGATCTAATATGTACCCGCCACAAATACGCCAGGTTTAGGGTCTCAAATCCAGGCCAATTTTACTACACAGCAGGATTCGAACTCTCGACTTGACTTTCATAAGTTAAGATCTCTTTAACCAGTAAGCTGATTTTTATGATATCTAAGGATTTTGATTATAAGGATGAGATTTAGAATTGTTATTTGAGTTGTTATTACTTCCTAGGTGATGATGAAAAGTAAATTTTATAATTCATATGGTATAGGTTATCAACTATTGATCTGGGATATTGCAAAAAAATTTTATGATGTGAATTTTTATTAATTGAATTATCATCATTTAGGGGTGTGGCACTTATATCCTCCTAAGTGAGGGTAAAATTCTACAAAAGAAACTTCTATAACACTAAGAATCATAAATCACTTATCTTTTTAGGTTATCTTAATTGCATAAATTAAATAAAAAAATAAAAGGACAAATTTAAAAAAACAAATAAAATTAGAAATCTAAAGTTACAAATACAACCCTACATGCTTCTAAATTTTTAGGACTCTCCCGTTTTTATCTATGATTATATGTAGATATTTCCTTACATAAGATAGCTCCTATAGGAATATCTTATTACATTAAGGTTTTCTAGAGTTATAAGAAACTCTTAGTATACTCCACGTAGTAAAGCAACAATTCACCTTCAAAATAAGGGAATTAGATTTTAAACAATAACTCTAATATACGCAAGTCTACAAATTAGTTAGACTGTTTTTAATTAACTAGGGTATTAGTCTAGCACCTTTTAATAAAATTATATTACATGATTTATTACTCTGAATGGATTTCACATTTGATGTAAAATGAGTACTATGAATTATCAAACATTGCATGAAATTTTAATTATCATATAATGTGAACTACAAGTATTTTGTATTTTTACATTTTATTACAAGATTATTTATATATAATATTTTTTAAAAAAAGAGTATTCGAGGTATGATCATAATAAAAAAAATTATTATTAATTATGTAGAAAATGACACATCTGATATATCCTTGGATATGATAAAAATTAGTCACTTACAAATTATCCATAACACATATAACAATTCATATAATGTATTTCATGACACGTATAACAATTCATATAATGTATGTGATACTTAATTCATGACACAATTATATATTTTATAAAAAAAAATAATTTATATAAATGAGCTAATATTATAAACATGAGCACTATTTATTCATTAAGCGTGAAGCATATTATGATAAGCCTAGCACACTTATTAAATGCTTGACAATAGTCAATAGCAATATCATAAAAAAATAATGTTTGTTTTCACACTGACACTAACGAAAGCCCGTTTAGGGGTGCAGCCGAAGTCACCCTCCATCGCCGACGTTGACGTGGCACCCCGACACACCGCACGCCGCAGTAGACTACACTACGGACTAGATTGCCGGACGTCGATGGAGGGAGAAAAACACACTTGCGTGCGTACGTACGCATACATCGTTTTTATACACGCGCGCGCGCGCGTAAAAGCGACGTGCAGTTTTTTTGGGTCGTTTAGAAATCGCGTGGTGCGGGCGGGCCCACCAGCGGGCGGGCCCACCATCTGGGCGTGCATTAGGTGCGCGATTCCGAAGGGCGGGGGCGGGGGCGTGGGGCCCGCGAAAAAGCCGTCCCTCCGAACCGCTCCCTCCTCTCACCTCCCCGTCTACAGCAGTCACTCTGTGGCTTTGTCCCGGTGGGGGCACTGTTGCCCTTCCTTGTTTCGTTCCCCTTGTCTTCGTCGCCGAATCATTGCTGTCCCTGCCCTCCATTAAATTTCCGCCGCAGCCCTGGCTTTCTCTATCCGCGGTGGTTACGCAGGCGCTGCTGCTGGACGAACCAGAAAGGGCGGGCCGAAGGAGAAGAGGAGGAAAATGGCGGAGGAGAAAGAGGAGGAGGAGCCGTCACTGTGCGCAGAATGTAAAAGTCTCTATTGGGGGTAGTTTCGCTTGTGCTTTTCCCAGAGATTTTTAAGGTCAGGTGTCGTTGCTTTGGATGTTGCCCTCTCCCCCTCGATCGCCTCCTCCTCCCCCTCCTCTGTACCCAACTAATCTCCCCCCTCTTCTTAAGGGGCCACCCGTTAATTTCAGTGACAGAAAGAAAAAAAGCTGTTTTCTTTTAAACTTTTTGGTTCTTCAATTCAGGTATGAAATCAGATAGGTTAATTATGACCCCTAAGCACTGCATTAATCTCAAGGGGTGGGTGGCTGCGCACTGTTGCACCGGAACTAACCCCACCTGCAGTAAGAACACCAGGATCATTCAATGATACCGCCACACCTTCCTTTTCAATGATTTTTAATTCAGCATCTCCTCACTCTGCAGTGATCCTGAATAAATACTCTCTTTTCGCCCCTCTCCTTCTCCCCCACGCTCACATTAATTCAATCCCTTCCCTTCTCCCTCATCTCATCTGTTTCCGCCATTGATTGATCAGCAGCTCTGATCAATTGTGCAGTACAGAGATGAGCATCTCGGTGAACGGCCAGTCCTGCGTCCCCCCCGGCTTCCGCTTCCACCCCACCGAGGAGGAGCTCCTCAACTACTACCTCAAGAAGAAGGTCTCCTCCGAGAAGATCGACCTCGACGTCATACGCGACGTCGATCTCAACAAGCTCGAGCCATGGGACATTCAAGGTGCAACGCTTATACTGATAGTAGTAGTCGTCGTATCGTGGGTTTAGTTAGAGCTCATCATTCCCGCGCTTAATTGAGTTAATGCTCGCGCGCGCGCGCGGTGGCGGCGCAGAAAAGTGCAGGATCGGGTCGACGCCGCAGAACGACTGGTACTTCTTCAGCCACAAGGACAAGAAGTACCCGACCGGGACACGGACGAACCGGGCGACGGCGGCGGGGTTCTGGAAGGCGACCGGGAGGGATAAGGTGATCTACTCCAGCGTCAAGCGGATCGGCATGCGGAAGACGCTGGTGTTCTACAAGGGCCGCGCCCCGCACGGCCAGAAGTCAGACTGGATCATGCACGAGTACCGCCTCGACGACAACCCCGGCGACCTCATCTCCCAATCCAATGTAACTAGTCAATTTCCTCCTCCCACTCGATCGCTCTCCACATAATGCCGAACTAATCGATCGGTGCATGCATATGCGACGCAGAATTCAGCTGCGAGCTCAATGGGGGAGGCCATGAGCCAGGAGGACGGCTGGGTGGTGTGCCGCGTCTTCAAGAAGAAGAACCACCACAAGGCGAGCGACGTCAGTCCCAAGAACTCCTGCTCCTCCGCCACCAGCGAAGCCAAGACCCACCTGCTGCACCCTGGCAGCGGCGAGGACGACGCATTGGATCAGATCCTCCAGTACATGGGCAGATCCTGCCGGCGCGAGAGCCACGCAGGCGCGAACCCCACCGGCGGCGCAGCGGCGTTCACTTGCGGCCTGCAGGAGATGTTCATGAAGCTGCCGGGTCTGCAGAGCCCGACCGTTCCGGCTCCGCCTGACCACTTCCCCTTCCACCAATCCTGCGATAACCAACTAAGTGCCTCGCCGGCGCCAGCCGGCGATTGGGCCGCCTTCGACCGGCTGCTCGCTTCCCAACTCAACGGCCCGTCCAGGGCGGCTCAATGCTGCGACAACGACGTTGACGACCCCGCCTGCTTCGAGTTCCACATGTCGGGATCCTACCAAAATGGCGGCGGCGAGGATGACTGCGGCGATCTGTGGAGCCTGACGAGGACGGCGTCCTCAATGTCCGACCGCATCAGCCACGTGTAGCCACTACGTGAGGCGGCGACAGCAGCAGCTAACAGTAGATATAAATAAAAGTGAGGAGAGGAAGAGGAAAAAGATGAAGGAGGAGGAGGAGGAGGAGGAGGAGAACACAACATGCATTGGGAAAGGCAGCAGCCGCGGTACGTGCATGGGAGGACGATGGTGGTGTGCAGTATTGTTATTTTGTATTTTGTACGTGAATGTTAATTGATAATTAATCAGTAACCTGATTCAAAGCATGCGCCCTGTGACTGTGAGCTCTTTAATCATGCGTCGTTCTTGCCGGGGCAGCTAGGAAAAAAGGAAAGTAGGGTGGAGAAGAAAGGTGAGGACGCTGGGACCCACCATGATGGCGAGAAGTGCTTAGGTACGTTCCTAGGTATAGTGAATGGGATATGTAGGCTTTTTGGAGACTAGGAGAGGTACAAGCGGGTAGACGTGCATGAGTGAGTCTACAATAATAATAATATCTTTTTTACTGCGTAATAAGTGGTTAATAATAAGAATTGTTTATGGGTAGGGCGACAAAAAAAAAAGATAAAAGATAATTGGTCAAAGGTTGGGGCGTACGAGAAGGCCGACCGAACTGAGCTGTTGCGAGGATACGGTTCCACTAATTGGGGATTGGCTTTTTGTAAAGCTTTTTGGATGTGGACGTGTACAAAGATATTGTGATTATTGTTATTATATATAAGACCTAGAACGATCTGTAAAGTGACAAAGGCCCTTAACTAATCCATTCTTTTATTTATTATAAATGAAATATATTTTGTGAGCCTCATATAAATATGTCTCATGGATATATAGTTATTGGAAATTTGGACATGATGTGATTGATTGATATTAATTCTAATGTGATAAATTATGAACCAGAAAATATATGTGGGTATTTGTATGATCATAAATATACTTTTAATGAAGGTGGGAAACTATTTGTAATATCACCGAGTTACAATATTTAAACTATTTATGTATGTTGCAAAAATATATATATATATATATATATATATATATATATATATATATATATATACACACACAATAATTTATGATATTACGAGGCATTTTGTATGAAAATTAATTATTTGTTAGTGTATTTATAGTTGTTTATATAGTTGGAATAAAAGTGTTGAAATATTTATAGCCTATTTACTTTAACGGAAGAAATATTTGAAGAATAAAACAAAAGGGAAGGATGAAAAAAGAAAGGATAGAAAAAAATGGATCACGTGACTTTCATGTGATCCAGATGAGAACGGGAAGCAATGCCATCCAAACTCGCAAGAAGCTAACTCGCTCAGATTCCCCCGCCATCCAAACTCGTCATTCGCCGCTCGCGAAGTCGGAGAGAGAGAGGTGGAGGGAGAGGGGAAGCTCGGCACCGAGGAAGCTTCATACACAGAGCGGTAGGAAGAAGAGATCGAGGAGGTTGAAGAGGATATTCAACTGCTGGACTTCCTAGGCGGCGCCGAGATCTTCGAGGTCACCGCCAAGTTCTGCTATGACGGCAAGATTGAGATCACTGCTTGGAACGTCGCTGCCCTCCACTGGGAGGGTTCATGACAATGAATCGTGTCGAGCGGCCAAGAAGTGTAAACCCTAACCTTTGCTACAAGGGTTCATGGCGACAAATCATGTCAAGCTGCCAAGAAGCAAGTCGAGCGACGAGAGTTGAGTGGTGAGAGGTGAGGCAGCTCATTGAGTAGCAAGGAAGGGTGTCGAGCAACGAGGAAGGGAGGAAGCTTTTCACGACGACGAAGCTTTTTCGTGCGTTGAGTCGAGCGGCAATGGCGAAGAAGAGTCGACGATAGGGTAAGTTTTTGTGCGAGAGCGTTGCGAGTTATTTTTTCCTCCGAATCGGGCAGATCGTCAAACGGTGGATTTTGGGTAAGTTTTCCATCGATTTTCCTTCGGTCATTTTCTATCCGTTCAAATAAATAGTGAAAAAATTACTTTTCCCTCCATTGCTCATAGTTTTCGTCTAAGTATACAAAGGCCTTAGGGTGCATATTACAAAAGTATTTTAGCGTGCGTGTAAATGCCCCAACATATGATGAGGCACTTGTATTCTATTTGATAACTAATGAGTATTATCTTTTGCAAACATCTTAAGAAAAAAAATATATCATAAGAACCATGAAAATAAATCTTCAGTACTTCTATGTGCATATGTAAACTATTCTTCTTGTAGAGTCACCTAGCAAGCCAAACTTACTAAATTAAATACTTCAAATTAATTATCCTATTGATGTCTAATCACACGTCATTACATCACATAGACATCCAATCATAGCTGTGTGTGAATGGCTCTAATGGATTTGGATATAATATCAAAATATAAAAGACCTAATATTAACATTATTGTGGTGTCTTAAGTAAAACAACAAGTTTGCAAAATCATGTTGAAATAATTTGCTAGATATAATGGTATAGCACATGGGGTGCACAAGCTTCCTCGCAAGTAATGGTTTTCTTCTTACACACAAGAACAAAGTCTAGATATTACTAAAACATCCTTCAAGTGGTGCTCATTCCACTCCTCTCAATTGATAATCTTTGCTATAGTATAAAGCCTCTTGTTTTTCCTCTTGATGATATAGAGTTTTATCATACTTGTGGTGCTTTCGTATAATGTTCTAGTCCCTAAATCACCTTAGAGGAGGGTGTCATATTAAGTGTTATGGGAAAATTTATTTTTTTTAATAATAGATTTAACCACAACCGGCAGATCCCCTCGCGGAGATCTCAGCCCTACACTAGAGTGGCCCGCGACCGGTTAGGATCGCGTTGCGGAAGCTGGCCCAGCACTTTACAAGTCCTCACACCACGTGCACGAAGGGTTCGGTATGAATACCGCCCCTCGGACACGAATACAAATCTCTCAACTGTGTCAAAGTGATGGAGACTCTCCAAAACACTTTGCACTCACAGAAATTCCCTCAACCCGCGCTCCTTTCTCTACACAGCCGAGATAGGCACCGGCGCGGCCTCAATCAATCACAAGGGGACGGTGGCGAACACCTTCAAGGGTGCCGGCACACACGTCCTGGACTTTGCAGGCAAGCAAGTAGTACCTACAATTAAGCACAACCCGCACTACACATATGCGGGCGCAGATAACGCAAAGAACCGTCCGGACGAAAGGCCACACGAAGTCCGGACGGCGGTAAAGTCTCTATCCACTACACACGAGAAACCCGTCCTACTACCACTACACACGATAGATCCGAGGAGGGTTTACCCTTGTAGCGTGCCACCACTCCACGAGCCGAGCCCACCGAGATCCTCCGAGAAGCTGCGTCGGAAAGTCCGATCGGAGACGAAGCGAGACGCGCGCGCGAACACGCGCGACGAACCTTCTCTCTCCTCCCTTCTCCCTTCTCGCGGCTCGTGTGCGAACAGCGCCGAACCGTCGGCTGAAACAGGGGAGGAGAATCTCCTCCGTCCGTCACCGTCCGGCCACCGGAGTCACGCCGGAAGGTCGGGATCTGGTCACAAGCGTCAGGCGAAGTCGCTGCCGGAGTATTGTCGCCGGAGAAGTCGCCGTCGACGCGAATTTGAACCCAATGGACGCGTTGTTCGCGTGGAACCGAGGATCGGAAATTCCGATCCCACTCCCTCGTCTGGCTGCCGGCGCCGGAGGGGATGAGTCCCTCCTTACCTCAGGGCACCGGTGATCGATCTGGAAGCCTCGCGCCGACGAGTCCACGGCCGAAACCTCGTCGCCGACGGAAGATACGAAGCTCTATTCTCAGATCCGCCAAATCGCCGTCGCCAGACCTGCCCGAGCTCTCAGAATGCTCGATAGGCAGCCTCCCCTCGACAAGGATGGAAAACCACCCTCGCCGCCACGCTAGCGTCGATCTCCGCCGCCGAATCGCCGGAGATCTCGCGTCCACCGGGGTGAGATTAAATCTCAACCCTGGGCTCGTCCAAGTGGATTCCACGCCCTAATTCGCCGCCAAGTTCACCGCCAAGCTGTCACGCACCGTCGGCAACCTTCCATCTTCGGCGCGCCTCCTCCAGCTGGCCGGAATCAACGCCGGCGGCAACGCATCCCACGCGAACGGAAACAGGGGAAATTTCCCCCTTTCGCGTGCGGTTGCACTGTAGACCGGTCTGAACCGGCTGAACCGGTTCGGTTCAGCCAGGAAGGATGGTTCAGTGCCGGTTCGGGGTCGATTTGACCTCAGAATCGCCCCACGGTTGACCCTCCTCGATGCACACGCTCGTAAGCTCGTACGAGAGGGTCCAGGGTCCATGGGTCGAGTCAGAAGCCCACATCCACGTGTGAACCCACACTCCGTGGTTTGACTCGACCCTCGCCCTATGGACTTGTGTCAGCCTCAGTGACACGATCGCACACCCGAGTCGTCCAACACGGCTGATGGCGAGGGGTCCCGCCATCGCTCCATCTCGGTGTGCTTTGGGATTTGTGCTAAATCCCGGGAGCATCACATTAAGCATAATGATTGATATCAACTAGTTAGGGCATCAGACCAGTCACTATTGTATGGGTGCTTGATCATTTGAGAAATCTTGATTGCTTTTACTTAATTCAATTTAAAGTTTATCGAGTTTAAATGATTTTGATATTTTTTTTTGTCATTAATTATTGAGTTTAATTAAATTTGTAAATTTCAAAGGAAATATTTGTTGGAGTTATTTAAGTTGAACAATAGAGGAGAAGAATAAAAGGACCATTACACTTTTTCTCATGCATGTTTTATTTTTCACGACACATTTGGAACCTTTAGGTGCAAAAAGGCACGATATGACTATTTCTGTTTAATTGTTCCTCCTACCACTAACTTTTTCTCTAATATGAATATTTAATTTATAACTTTAATTAATAAACATTATTAATAATAGCTAATATGCTAAAGTTATCTGTCAATGCTAGTTGTGTTATTAATTAATGCTTTGCTCCTTCAATTTTCAACTGTGGGGACAAAAACATTTTTTTGTGTTATGATTTAAAACATTTTTTTTATTTCAATCGAGTTATTCATGTTTAGTGTTAACACACTAAACCAAAAAAATAGGTGATATAACTGAATTAACACCTCAATTTGCAAGCCTTTAATTCATTATGACACGATTGGGTGGACTAAAAAATTCTCATTCATGAATAAAACTCATTTATATAGCTAATGTGGGGGGGAAAAAATCACTTTGTCTCGTTACAAAAACCACTCACCTACAATGACACAGTGTTCCACCTAACAATCATTTGTCATATTCATTTGAGGCAAGGTGTAGATCTCCTCAATGTAAAATCCAAAGACCTCTTTCACTTCGTTTGATTGTCAATTCTAAACAGTGATGATGACGACATTTTCAACACCACCAAAAAGAAACATGTAGACCTCAAATGATCTTCCTTCTTGTTAACCACAATCAAACATACCGATTATCATCAGCATTAATCGTTAGTAATATCTCTACCGTTGCATTACATCTATGCATGCCCTTGGTCTATCATATGGATATTTCACTCAAGCACACTTATGCAATATTCAACTCTCAAGCCCTCAATGCGCCAAGCACAGATATTGATCCATAATGATTAACCTGGATAACCTGCTTGCACTTACTCATGCACTAATCACCAACCAAATCACACAAAATCCCAACTTGCTCATGTATCGAGTCCAAGTCCGACTCAACCTCAAAAGCACTCCATTAAATGAAAGCACTAATTGCCTTATGAGTAGTAGACTTTTCATGCCTGTGCTGAAGAAATTTATATAATTAATTCATTCTTTGACTTTGACCTATTCACCTAGCTAAGTCATAGAGTCCATGTGGCATAATCTAGCCATATAATATTGACTCATCCCGGCATGAGTCTCTGACTATAAAGAACCATAGTACCAGTACAACATTAAGTTTTTTTTTTATAGAATTATTTGATTTGAAAAATAAATAAACAAATAAAGTCACACCAATTCGACCATGGATATGATCTCTCAACCATCAAACATATACAAATATAAAGACGCCATGATATCAAAATAACTTTTAGGAGGGGGAAGGGGTTAATTAGAAACTAAGCTGATTAGTTTAGTTAAAAAAGCTCAAGCTTGAAACATAATTAAAGAAAAGAAGAGGAAGAAGTAAGAGTGAGTTATGAGTGATAGTTCGTTCACTAGTCTCCCTCGACATGAAATTTCCACCGACGCCTTTTTGACATCCATGCGGAATTAAAGCAGTTAGCGCGAGAATTGGTGAGGAAGGCAAGAAGGAAAGAAGGGAAGGAAGTAAGGAAAAGGGCGGAAAGAGGCCCCTCCCTCCTCCATCCATCCAGCTTTAGTTAGCCTCCTGCCTAAAAGCATCAGCCACCAGCTTCGTTAAGCCACAGTTTTTCTATTGATTTCATGCCCGATTCAATTCGTGGAGGGGCCAGCACAGAATATTTCCGTTGGCATGTTCTTGTCTTTCCACCCTCATCTATTAAATTACTTCCCTCTCATATATATATATATACCTATACCTCAGCCAAGTCTTGCATTGGCAATTTGGCATGCATTCCCTACATGACTCACAAGCTTTTTTATACCTGCTGAAATATAATAAAATATTTTGCTGAAATATAATAAAATATTTATACAACAATTATAGAAAGAATTTGCCACTTTCAGTCTCATAAAATATGAAATGGTAAATGCTTAAACCACACATGCAAACCAAGTTGAATTGAACTAAGCCTAAGAATTTCTTTTTTTCTCTCTCTCTCTTTTATTTAATAGCTTTAACTCGAGTTACTTAGAAACTGAGTGTCAAAATGTATAGATTTTGTGCTTGAGCATCTAAGATCAAATTTCTGTAAAATTCTTAAGCAATTATCATAAATAAAAGTAAACACACGAATCCTCAAAACATCACCAGTCAACATTTAGTAGCATCAAAAAAGGCATGGCTGAAAGGGGTACCATGTGTATGAGATATCAGTATCTGCTGGGTTGGTTCAGGTAAAGCATGCCCTCTGAAAGGAACCTGCCTTTAAAACTGCAGATGCTACAGCAAAAGGAACTTGATCCCATATATCACCTAACCATGGAGGCAATTGGATTCAGGAATGATGGAACAATAGCAGCAAATTGTCTTGTGATTGGGTAGCAAAACAGTTAATAGAGTGTCTACGAAATAACTGCAAATATCTTAATCCAAATAAAGTGTGCAACATAAACCAATAAATGATGATATGATCTCAAATTAAGAAAAAAAAAACTCTCAAGTAATGAAATGGATACAGAGGAGAAAAAAGAAAATAAAATTTATACCATGCCTGGAGTGGTGGAATAGATCAGGATAAGAAACAAACAAGACCCAGCACCAATAAAAGAGTCATAACAAAAAGCACAAGTACTGTAGTCAGAAAAAGCCTTCCATTTGGCATAGCATTGTGACCATAACTTATTTATGGGAGACTGGAGACAAAAATCAAATAACTAATTTCTGAAGCAGTTCCTTGCCAAGAAACATTCATCCAACTTTGAAGAATAACCTGGCATTCACTAATACTGAGGTTTAGCCTTTAACAGTTTCTATCTTATAAACTATGATATTTCAAGGATGAACTATTATTCAGAGAAAAACTGGAGCATGTTTTAACAATTGGAGCCTGGTAATAGAAGTAGAAAACAATAAATGCACGTACTGAAGACACTGGAGAAGTTTCTTACCATGAAACATTGATCCAACTTTGAAGAATAACCTGGCATTCACGGAACAATACTATGGTTCAACCTTGATATCTTGTAGGGTACAATGCCTCACAGATTAACTTTTTTTTCAGAGAAAAACTGGAGCATGAATTCAACAAATGGAAACTGATAACAGAAGTAGAAAATCATAAATGCGCATACTGAAGACACTGGAACAGTTGCTTACCAAGAAAAATTGATCCAACTTTAAAAATGACGAGGCGTTAACTGAATAATACTAAGATTCACCTTAACAATTCATCTTATCAACTATGATGCCTCGCAGATTAACTTTTTCCAGAGAAAAAAAATGGAGCATGTTTGAAGTTTTAACAAATGGAATCTGATTGCAGAAGTAGAAAACAATAAATACGCGCATAGAAGACAATTGTACAGAAAAATCTTTGGGTCTCATTGCACAAAAGATGAAACTTTTCCAAGACAAATCACAATTACAAATCAAAGCAAGAGCAACTAAAGCTATAGAAGTTACAACTGAAGGTAGGGAGCTACAATGAAGGAATTTCTCAACAATTGTTAAGATTTTATAGCAATTTCTTAACTTCACATGTGCAAGCAATATTACTATACATATAAAAAATATCAAATTAAACCACAAGAAATACCAAATAATAAGAACACAAAATTTGGACATAAAGAGCCCTCATAGATATTGTACTTCATCCAATTAATCATACAAAGTCTGTGCCCAACCGTGAACTTCATCCAAAATAAGGCTGAAATTCATAGAAATATAATATTTTCCAAAAAAAAAACAGTGGAATTAAATCAAATCTATAAGAGACAATCAATATCTGATTGTTGGATGTCTAAAATAATCCATTAGGGCAAGCTTGTAATATTTTATACCGATCGAGCACAAACAATCACGTCCCAAAGGTCTTAACCTTTCTTTCTTTAGGTCTTAACCATTGTCAACCCATATTTCTAGAGGTGGTCGATGGATTAGGTAACCCACCACCGACACTAGCCTAGCACACTAGGGGTTGGGTCAAGCATGTACTGACTAGTCAACAGGTCTCAAGCACCCTAAGGTTCGTAAGTGGATGGACTTTGTTTAATCCCCAAGGTCTGCAAGCCGGACCAGACACAACACAATGTATACCAAGTTAGGCATGGGCGTTAGAGCAGGCACGAAATGCAAGTCATGCATGACACACCATTATTTAACTGTTGAAATTTTGAATAATCTAATATTTTTCCTAAAGCTTGAATACTTTTTTTTTGTAAGTTTTTTAATTTTTTGGCCTTTGGAAGGAACACAGGCTTGGGGTGGTCTGTATTCTATAAACCTTTGACCACCAAGCCACTGAGAAGAAAAAGATGTGTGATAACAGTAACGGTAAGAGGAGAGAAGCAGAGTACTAAGTTGTAAAGAAAAAAAGTCTTCAATAAAGATGAAAGTTGACGACTATCTAGTAAGAACCCAAATACATAATAACATTGTCATAACTATAAACAACTGCTACAAACTATAAACTCTAACATTATAAAAGTAATTTCAAGTAAAAAAAACAACATCAACAAGAACACCAAATTTTGACATGAAAAAACTTCTTAATTTTATCAAATAAGACATTCCAGTGTGAAACAATCATACAATATCTCTTGACAATACTATATTTTATCAAGTATACAGTATCTCTTGACAATACTAGATTTTATCAAATAAGACGAGATTAATAGAAAGAAAGCATTACATAAAAAACATTGGTTCAATTAAATCAGAAGCTATAAGAGACAATTGTTTTAGAAAAACCACAAGTTTTCACATTTTTTTCACAATGCAAGACTTACCGAATAATATTTACATCAGATGAATTTTTTTCATCTGAACAATCTACATAAGATAGTAAACATTTAACCAATAAAGCATCAAATACATAAATTCAACAAACGGTCATTATTAAATACACATTGAAATGTCTTTAATACAACTCTTTAACACAACACTGCCATACAATTTAAAAAGAAAGCAACACATTGCTTTTCAGACGCAATGATCATTGCTTTTCAGACGCAATGATCATTGCTTTTCAGACGCAATGATCATTGCGACCTTAATGTCACTACTAACTAGGTAGCCTTTGCTTTCGGCTCACCCATGCACATTTGTGCAACTAAAGTTTCAACAGGAACTTTGTTTACATCTCGCCTCACTCCAATATCAGACACATACCGACCAACGTGATACATACTGCCTGCAACCACCACCAACCCAACAGCACTGCTAGTCAAGAAGCGGAGAGGGGATGATGTAATAGCAGAAATTGCAGCCGTCATGGATGATATTTGTCCACTCCGGCCAACACTAAAAAATGTCTCCACAAGGAGACTTGTCTTGCAATATATAGCAAAGTCTTCACAATTATTCTTGAATAAGGAATACATACCAAACCCATTGTTATCAAGGAGATATCTAGCTCGATGGAGGACAATATCAGGGGGATCTGCAGCTGCAAGTGTACAGGTTCCTCCTCGAGCTTTTGCTATGAAAAAAGTTGGAGTGACCGAGTAGCAGAAAAGATAGAGGTTGCCTCCAGCAAGAAAACAATCAAGGCAAGAAATGATAACTCCATGAAGGTTTCTCTGATCACCACACCTTTCACACGTAGTTGCTGTATTAGACGGAGAGGAGCTGGAAAAGAATTGGTCGAATGTGGTTCCTGTTCCAATTTCTTGACCTGCTGCTCTTGTGAAGTGAATGACCATTCCATCTCCTACATATATCCCTAAGAGAAGAGAGTTTGACAATACATTATAAGCTGAATTAATAATCACAGAGCGTGAGATTAAATGCTTCACGTAAGTAAGTCATGTAGTCACACATATATCTAGTTTACACTGTATGAGTTAAACATGTTATATTACTCTCAGAAACTAAAATAAAAGCTCATGATCGTCTTAACAAGTTGAGTAAAATAAGGATCATATGAAAAAAAAAGAATGATTATTTACACAAACCCTATGCTAATTGATTTAGGGCTAGTTTGGTTCTGCTGCGCTGTCACTGTAGCACATGCTGTTGAGGGTGTTTGGCGGATGTGCTGTCACTGTAGCAATTATTATTAAAATTATTTTATAAATCTATTGTGTTGTTTGTGTTATTAATAAATAAATAAATATTAATTTAATAAAATATATTAAATTTAAAATGATATATTTTTATAATAAAATAAAATAATTAATTTTAATATAAAATTTAATTATTATTTTTAAAAAAATATATAAATTGATGTTATATATTTTTAAATATTTCATTTTACAAAATTATTAATTTATATATGAATTAATTAATTAATTACTTAAATTATATATAATATAATTGGCAAAATAAATTAAAGTTAAAATTACATATTTTTTATAAATAAAGAATTTTATAAAATTAAAATAATTATTTTTATAAAAATATTAATTTTTATATGATCAAATAATTATTTTCAAAGAAACTTCAATGATTAATTTTATGTTTAAAAAGAATTAATTAAAATTATTATATATTAAACTAATCAATATAATGATATATTAAATTTTAATATGCATTTAATATTATATATATTATATTAAAAATTTAATTTAATTATTAGTATATTATATATATAATGATACATATTATATTATATATATATATATTAAATTTTAATATGTATTTAATATTATATCTATTATATTCAAAATTTAATTTAATCAAAGGAAGAAAGAAGCAAAAGGTGAAAAATTGAGAGCAGCCACCAGGATTCGACCTTGCTCTCTCACCCAACTGCACGCACGCGCGTCGAGGAGATAAATATGCATAGGAAGCAGCCAAGGCAGGGGGGAGCCTACTTTGGTGTACAGTGAAAATTTTATCACTGTTCCAACGCACAATTCCGTAAAAGTTTTGCTGCTTCTACTGAAAAGTAGTGCACCGCAGGAAGCAACGTACTTCCAAACGGGCACTTAGTCAAAAAAACAACTGCTTCAAGGAAGAAATCATGCAGTTGTGCAGGTTTGGTCGATAGATTCTAGTGCTTTACACTGAAGGAATAGTTGACACATGCAAATAATTATGTAATCTCTTCGATGGAGAATTATACTCCTGCTGGAGCTCGTTTTTAATTAACTCAATTGAAAGAATTCCGTTTGCATAGTAGAAATGAAATTCTCAGTATGTGAACTTCAATTCTTGTGTTTGGAGAAATAGAAAATTGTTAGGATTTTTATCTCAACAATAATAAAATCTCAAAATCTCACATGTGTAATCATGGCAATATATATGATGCAAACAATAAAACTAGAACAATAGTAATCCAGTAAATAAAAATAACAAAATTTAACATGGAAAAACTCCTAGAAAATAGGATAAAAAACCACGAGAGTGAGCCACCAAATTTCCACTATGAATCCAATGATACAATATCTCTTCACAACAATAATTTCATCAATAACAAGATAAAAAATCACGCAAGGAAAAATTATCCCAAAATTTGCCACTGTATTAGAAACAGTATGCAGAAAAGATCAATAAAAAATATGACCATTGGTTATGTAAGAAATTACCCCAAGAACAACTTTATAAAATTTTGCACCAATCAGACAATAGATGACTCCAAGATCACACCCAAAAGTTCTAAGCCAAACTTCTCCTTTTTTTTCTCTCTCATGCCGCTTGAGAGAACCAAATTTTCAATCTCAATCCCCAATTGCCCACAATCACATGAGTTTTTTGTTTTCAATAAAGACTTTTTACAAAAAAAAAAGTCTAACCCTCTTTCTTATTTGCAAGTGGGTCCGTGCATGATGTAGGAGTCACATATAACAGAAATATGTCATTTTGTCTATAAAAAAAGTACATGAATCTTTTGACCCATTTAATACTCTCAAAGACCATGATTTTATCCTTGCTCTTATCCAAGACTCTTTGTGGTGCACTCCTAGAATCACCTCTTTAACACTTAAATTGGCAAACTTCTTTTCAATAATGCACTAGACACATGCTACATGTAATCAAAGTCATAAATCTTCAATAGCATTGTCCACTGTGGGGCGTATATTTATACATATAAACAATCCGCAAAACGTTCACTTATCTTCTTCTCTCATTTTTCTGTGTTTTTTAGCCTTGGTGATCAGGACACCAACATAGAACACTATTGACAATAGAATGATAGGCTAATACAGAAGGATAGAGCTATAAGCCAAGGACCAGACTAAGTTGATGAATAAGGAGCAAGTTAAGAAGCATCAAATGGAAAGCAAAACACTGCAACGAGTACACTTGCCTAATGGAGTGAATCCTTTAACAGTAAGTCAATAACAAAAAGTACCATGGTTAAAACTGAGATATTTATGTAGATGAGAAACTTAAGTTAATCGGTCATACTCCTAAATTTGCTTGAGCAGGTCATATTAACAACAGCTATACCGATTCATGGATGCAGAAAGGTCTAGTGATACACAACTAGAGCCAAAGTCAACAAGACAGGAATCGCCTTGTAAAATTATGCGGTCAAAGGGCCAGACAATCTAAATTTAGTAGTTAAGTCTCTTGATTAGACTAAAAAGAATGTGAAATGCAGGCACTCATTTCTTGAGTAGTCACTACAAGATCTCCAAGCATATGTTCCGCGAAAGGTAGTAAATCGATGAAAAATATGACAATGTTGAGCCTCTAAAAGACAAATGCAGTCGCACACATCCGAAGAACGAGAGAGCAGGCACTGATTAAGGGGCGAATGCTAGAAGAGGCAGAATCCAAGAGAGAAGAGGGAGACACCATGATGGGCGTAGATGTAGCCGGATCGCCAGGAGTAGATATGATCGCCGGGCGCCAGCTGCTCCCTCTCAATCTTGTTGGAGAAAACCCCCATTGCTCCTGCAGCGTCGCCGACCTCGCCCTAAGCCGATCCAGGGGAGGGTTTGGGTGGAGAAGGGGAAGAAGAATCGAATAAATGGAGCCGGGGGCGAGGCACCCGTTAGTTCCGCTTTCTTTTTCCTTAATGCCGAAGGAAGCAACTCGTTTGCATAACCCCACTACACGTGACGTGGGGAATCGGATTTGAAAAAATTGATAAATTTGATTTATTAATATTCTTGGTAAATTCGATTTGGTATAAATGGTATTAGCATCGGTATCGATATTTATATTTTGATTAATCGATAATTGATATCGATAAAAATTTTTGATTAGATAAATTACCAAATTTACCGATATATAAGAGTTGATATATTTTTTATATAAGGTAATAGTTAAAATCGAATAGAGTCAATAGACATAGTTCGGTAAATCACCCGTGAGTCCAATATTATAAGTAAATCTCATTGCATAACATGGTGATCCAATATTATAAATAAATTTTTTAAAAAATATTTGGTAATTTACCGAATTTACCAAAAACCAATCTATAAATTCGGTTCGGTAAATTATTTAATCGGTTCGGTATCTGGTTTTACAAAATCAGTAAATTTTTAATCAGTAAATTTTATTCGGTATAATCGGTTTCGGTAAAAACCGATTGCCCATCCCTACCCACTATTAACTTGGGAGGCCCATCTAAATTTCTAATCTAGCCCAAAGACTATAAATCTCACAGACAGCTTGTTTAGTGTTTACTTAGAGGAAAAGAAGGATAAGAAAAAAAATTTCTATTTTTTCAGAGAAAAATCGAGGAAGGAAAACTCCTCTCGTTTTCCTTTCAAATTTGTCCAAACTTGATCCATCTAAATCGGATGAAAAACTAACTCTAACACTTTAGCATCTCTCTGCTCTCGGGACAAGACCGCCTCATTCGTCTATCACTCGCCAGCCTCGTTTGCCTCATCCACTCGCTCGCCAACCTCATCCGCTCGTCAGCCTCACCCATCCGCCCCATCCGCCAGCCTCGCCACCCCGCCTGTTCTCCACGTCACTGCCGCCCACCCATTCTTTTTTTTCCTAGTCACATAATTTATTTTTTTTCTTTTTATTTTTCTCTCTACCTTCTTTTCTTTTTCCTTGTTTTTTTCTCATCTTCTTTTTTTCTTTGGTAAATACATCCTAAAGTAAAGTAAGTTATAATATATTTCTGACATGAAAATTAAATTAAATTGGCAAAAAAATTATATAAAATAAGACACAAAAAGATTATTTTACTATATATAATATTTAAGTGATTATTTAGGTAATAGAACATATTTGAATTTAACTTATCGACTCAACAAACTCAAATTTATATATTTAATTAAAATATTAAACAAATTTGTAAATTAATAATAGTATTATACTTTTTTATTCAGAAAATAATATAAACACTTAATACGATCAATATTCACACTTTGCTGCACTCCCATTAAATGACACGTGAGTAAAATTTAAACATACTGATGTGGTGATGTGTGAAAGGAAGATTAACATTGCTGACGTGTCCGCGTTTGACTAACAAACGGTCATACAGATCATGTGTTTGATTTCGGCGCACGGGTTGCGTAAAGGCGGCTTTGACTTTGAGATTCGGTGGTGCATGGGCGCTGACTGGCCGTGCCATCCTCTTCTCTACGCCTCTACCTAACATTTAATTAAAAAGTGTATATATATGATAAATATTTTACAAACTGCAGGCTTTCGTGAGTATGCAGATTGAGTTGTCTTCTTTTAAAATTACGGAGTTCCCATTATGCAATGTACAGGCTTTCATGGTGCTCCGTAACGCAAGATCCAAGTAAGAAATGCGGACGCAAGGAAAGATGTTATAATTAAGTAAATCAAATTAGATGCTTAAACTTCATTACCAAATCACACCCAACGGAAAAATAAATCATTAAGAAAGCGAACGATGCGTTGACCGATTACTGACCATGAACATAGGCCAGGAATTCTTTTAATCGCGCATCTTACAGATGAGCAATTTTTGTTTTTTAAAAGCCAAATTATTAGAGACGTGATCAGAATACTTACAGGCTAAGCACCTGAGGACCGAGTGGAAAAGAAGCGACGCGAAAATCCAAGCAAATCCCCACTTTATTTTCCTTCCCCTCTTCGATCGAAACGCCCCTCCGTTCGCTTCTCCTCTCCTTAATTAGTTTTATAGGGGCATGTTTCTGTTTACTCACCTCTCCGAAACAACGCAAATGTCGATAGTTGAAGAAGAGACGGCGGCAGGCCGAAGAGGAGGCGAGGAGGGCCGGCAGGACTACTTGTGGTGGTGGGAACAGCAGGGTGACTACATGGGGCGCCGCCAGCTCTTCCTCCGCAGCTACCGCTTCTCCCGCCAGCAGCCGCCGCGCGAGCGCGTGCGCGGCGCCCTCCTCCGCGTCCGCCGCCTCGTCTGGGCTCGCCTCATGGACTCCCGCCGCCTCCCGCGTCTCCTCTGGGCGAAACTCCGCCGCGCGCTCTCCGGCTGCCGAGCGGCCCTGCTTGGCCGCCGCGCCCGCATCGCCCACCGGAGGCGGTGGCTTTCTCCTCGCCCCGCCGCGACCGCCAGCGTCGTCCAGTTCCAGCCTATCCTGCACCGACGCTCTGCCAGCCACAGCAGCAACGGCTCCGGGTCCTCTGCCTCCGCCGCCGAGTGGCCCACCTGGTAGCCCCCAGAAGCAGACTCGTCAGCCAAGTTGGAGGCGGCGCAGGTGGCGGTTCTTTTTCTTCTTTCTGCGTCTTTGTCATCTCTTTCTGCGACTTCTGCTACTGCTCTTACAAAGAAACATGATAGGGGCTCTTTATTGCAGTTTGCAGGCGATTTTTGTTCTTTCTTTTCATAAGAATGGCTGTATATTTTCCCCTGGCCTATCAATCTATTCAGATACTTCTTTGAATCTTGGTTGAATCTTCCAGTCAGATATTTATGACTTTAACAACGTAATCCAACAATCGCAACCTTTCACTTGCCAGTTCTTATATCTAGTTCTACCAGTAATCAGTGCAAGAACAGAGTCCATTCTTGAAATGATGAAACCGAACCCGGTCCCTAACAACAATTTCCCGATCATGTATCATGGAAACGAATTTCGTGAGAGAATGGCAATCCTTGCACACCCTCAAGTTCTTCACAATTCGGAGACACGTCCCTTCAGGTGTTCTCAGTAGCCCAAGAGCGATGGCCAGCATTTCACTGTGATAATCAGAGCCAGATTCATCATTGCCACAGTTGTCTGAATTTTCAGAGATCCTGGATCTCTGCCTTGCATAGCCCATGGAAGCCGCTTTGCCGATCACCTCCTTCAATTTGTTATGTATCTCTTCACTGTCAGCATGCGTAGTATCACCAACGACGAATTTCCTGACCTGGCCACGAATCTCTATGCAGCTCCAACCGGGAGTCGTCTTAATCCCTTGATTCTTGACCATTTTCCTCATTCTAGCGACGCCCTCGCCGTCACCAGCGTGCTCATAGATCTCAGAAAGAAGCGCACAATCCCCCGCATTATGAGCTGACATTTTGACAAGATTTTGAAGGGCGAACTCCCCCATCTTCACGTTTCCATGGATTCTCGATGCGCTTAGCAATGTTCGCCATAGGACCGGATCATCATTGAAGGGCAAATCATTGATGAACTCAAGAGCTTTCTCCAGCCTACCAGCTCGGCCGAACATGTCCACCATGCATCCGTGATGCTTGAGGTCCGGTTGTATACCGTAGATGGACGTCATCGATTGATAATATTTGAGGCCTTGTACCACTAAACCCTGATGACTGCATCCCATTAGCAGGCCGAGGAAGGAGACCGAGTTTGGCTGGATGCCGCCTGTTAGCATCCTCTGGAAAGTTGAGATGGCTTCGTCTGCCTGACCATGAATGCCGAGCCCAACGATCATCGAGTTCCATGTGAGCTTGTCTCGCTTCCGCATTCCGTCGAAAACCTGGTACGCCGCGTCCAATCTGCCGCACTTGACGTACATGTCTATTAGCGCATTCCCGACAAACACATTCCGCTCCAAGAACCCATTTTTATCGGCAATTTCGTGAATCTGGATCCCGAGATTTAGAGCACCCAAGTTAGAACAGGAAGAGAGCAACGCAACCACAGTGAACTCGTCGAGGCCCACGTCGGAGAATCTCATCAGATCGAACATCTTTAAGGAGTCGTGGTGGAGATTAGCATGGCAATAGCACGAGATCATCGCGTTCCATGACACTAGGTCTCTCTCTGGCATTTCGTCGAACAATATCCGCGCGTCGGCAATGGATCCGTTGCCGGCGTAGGCGCGGACCAGGTTGGTTCCAACGATGACGTGGGAGGAGAACCCCGAGCGGACGACGGACGCGTGGGCCTCGCGGCACTTGTGCTCGGTTTTGGCGATGGCGCAGGCCTTGAGGAGGAAGGAGAAAGTGAATGCGTCGGGGCGGGCGAAGTCGCCTCGCATCATGGCATTGTAGAGGGCGATGGCGTCAAGAGGCGCGGGGCCGCCAGATTCACAACGGATGAGGGCGTTCCAATGGTGGGTGGCGTGGCGGGGGAGGCGGGAGAAGAGGAGGCGGGCGTAGTCGAGGTCGCCGGCGACGGAGGTGGCGCAGAAGGAAAGAAGTTTGTCGTAGAGGTCGGGCCGATGGGTGTAACCGTGGAGCAGGACCTGAGCATGGATCTTGCGGAGCCGGTCCATGCTGTTGCAGCCCTGCAAGAGGCGCAACAATTTGGCGGCACGGCACATCTTCCTGCTCGCCGCTCTGGCTCATACTGCGGTTACAAACGCTGCATGGCACCGGGTTTGCGAGCGGAGGAACCCTTCATGGCTTCTTCCCCTATTTTCTCCAATTATAAATTACTTTCTTTTCCTGCTTCGACTTCCAGTATTAACCAATAAACTGTGCTTTAGTATTCAAAGAAGTTAATATTGGCAGCTCAAAATTATATCATGACAAAAAAAAACAGACAAATTGAGAGTAAATTTCCCTCTCCACCTTACCACTGAATTTTTGGTACCCAACTGATACCCAACTGTGTGTGAATTTTATGAATTTTCTAACGTAAAATATTGTAAAATCTTTCCCTTTTAAAAATTTCACGATTTTCACGATAATAATTTCACGATCATCGCAAAATCTATGTCACGTATGCAGGTTAGTGCACCCAACTGCAAAAAAATTTTTAAGTTAACAATTGAACAACGATGCCATTATGTATTAGAAGAAACGAGACGTTTCCCAGGTGTTAGGCCCTGGATTCCCTGGTTCAACCCAAGGCCGGTGGGCCCGGCCCAAACCCAAGCCCACGAATGCATGCAGAACAAAACCCAAAGAGAGGCGAAATTCCTTGGTCAACATTGGATGTTGACAAGGCTCGGCGCTATTTCCTTCCCCGAATTGCATGGACACGTCGACGCGAGGAGCGGACGCGGGCAAAGCTCCAGCAGATGAATCGGAGGCGGTGGACGAATCCTTCGGGCCAGACGCGCGAGGCGGCAGGGACGGAAGAATCGGGCATGAAGGAGCAAGGCGGCGGCTCCTCTCGTTATAAGGAGGCGGATGCAGAGGCATCAGGATCCATGAGAGAGATACAGAGATCGGCATCGAGTGATCCAGCGAGATACGGAGGAGAGCTGTGAGGATCGACGAGTGGCGAGCATCACTGTCGAAGAGGAGAGACGAGAGGTGAGCGACGAGAGGGTTTTTGTAGCTTTGATTTACGAAGAATAAAGTGAAGATTTTCCCATTCTGAATCCGGCGAACTTCCCCTGCTTTCCGACGTTCTCCCCTGTTTTCTTCTTCCTCAACGCGTCGGCGACGAGTGTAGAGGCGTCCTTGGCCGGCGACGAGGGCAGAGGTGCTTCTGGTTGACGGCAAGGCTAAGACGCAGGCGGCCTCTCTTCCCTTGCCGGCTCCTTCCTCCGGCGAGCCACGAGCAAACGCAGGCGTGCGCTCGCGCTGTGAAGACGACGACGCGAACGTTTCGATCGGCGTTCGAAACGAGGCGTCCACGCGGTCAACGGTCAAAAGCGGAGGCAAGAAATCGAATTCAGAATTCGATTTGAATGCTAACATCATCGTGACATCAGCCAGGCAGAAACAGCGGGCGAAAGTCAAAATCGGCGGTGAATTCCGAAATTTGGCGCAGCGGCGTGATTCGGCGTGATTTTGACTTCCGGGTCAAAATTAGGGTTTGACCGAGAAGGTAATTTAATTTAGGATTTTCCCGTGTGATTTGTAATTTGGGGGATAAAAAGTGAGCGGGCAACTAGGGCTTCGAATTCGGGGGTGAGATTTGCCCGGAAACCCTAGCGCGATCACGTTTCGGTGTTCCGCCGGACTACCCTGAGACAGCGGTTAAGTGCCGGTTCAGGGTTGATCCGACCGGGGCGTGACAATAGGTATCAGAGCCTAAAGTGATCCAGCAGCATGGTGAATCAAGGAGATCATATTGCGCGAATCGAGCAGGTGCTCGGTTTGACAGGGAATAGCAAAGATGCGGTGGTTCATCAGGTGGAGGACCTCCATCGCACGATTGAGGAGCAGAGGTTGCAGATTCTTGCCCTCCAACACACTTTGGCTGGAGTAGTGGAGGCTCCCCAAACTGTTGAAGGCATGGCAGCCCTACAAGAGCAAGTAGGGGCCTTGCAAGGACAAGTGGCGACTTTGGCAACGCAGGTAGCCAACACCACGGCAACTCAGCAACAGATATTGGCGGACCTCACGGTGACGCGCATGGCATTGGCGCAGGCACAAGGAGGTGCCCCTACAGCAGCCAGGGCGGAGTATGGGGCTCCCAACGGCAACGGGAAGGTTCGCACCCCAGAACCTGCAGTGTTCAAGGGGGCTAGATCAGCAAAAGTATTGGGTAATTTTCTGTGGGATATGCAACAATACTTTGATGCTAACCATGTTGCAGACCATGAGAAGGTGAGGGTGTGCACCGCATACCTCTCAGATGATGCTAAACTTTGGTGGAGAACCAAAGTTGATTCGACATCAGAAGCAGCTAGTTGGACATGGGAGGTGTTCCGAGAGGAACTGCGACAACAGTTCCTTCTTGGAAACTCGGTGGACCAAGCGCGAGAGGCGGTGGATCGGCTAAAGCACACAGGAGCGATCCAGGAGTATGTCAGGGCATTCTCCGCGCTGATGTTAGAGCTACCCGAGATGGCGGAGGGAGACAAGAAGTACTTCTTCCTCTGGAATCTCCAACCCTGGGCGGCAACGGAGGTCCGACGACATGCGCCGCAGGACTGAAGAACGGCTGCAGCTATAGCCGAGTCTCTCGTGGACCAGAGGACTTCAGGGACGACCTTTCAGAGAGCACCAAGGTCGCCCCCGAAACAACCATCTCCACCCAGACCTAGAGCGCAAGAGAGAGAGAAGCTCTCTTCCCGACGGAACGGAGGACAGCCGGCACGGCAGGAGCAGACTCGACTTGCAGAGAGAGGGCATGATCAATTTAGAACGATTGCTTTCTTCTTGTGCAAAGGACCACACCGGATACGCGATTGTCCGAACCGACAGCGAGTGAACACCATTGCGGCAATTGTGCATCGGGAGCTGGCTGAGAAATCGGCGGTGGTGGATGACGAGGAACCAGTAAAGGCTCGCATAGGGGTTGTGCGCATTGCCTCAGTGGTCGCAGGAAAATCATCACCGACCCCCGCAGAAGCAGAGCCGAAAGACACAGTCGACAAGGGCGATGTCGAGCAGAAGACGAGCTCCGAAGATGCAAAACCTCCGGAGGAGAAGAAAACGTGGAGGCAAGTAGTGGAGGAAAAGGCTCCACCGAAGTCCTCGAATTCTTCGGATACAGAAAGGGATGACCTACCTCAGCGGATCCAGGGGAGGTATTGGCCCTCTTTAGCCGACCCTGTAGAGTACGAACGAAGGCGTCAAAGCTATGAGGCTGCCTGCCAGCAAGGAAGAAAGATCGGTGAGCGCGGGCCTGAGCGCCCGTGCCGGACATCGAGGGCGATGTCCAAATTGGGCAGGGGAGAATTATTATGCCCTGGATTCCCCGGTTCAGCCCAAGGCCGGTGGGCCCGGCCCAAACCCAAGCCCACGGATGCGTGCGGAACGAAACCCAGGGAGAGGCGAAATCCCTTGGTCAACATTGGATGTTGACAAGGCTCGGCGTTGTTTCCTTCCCCGAATTGCACGGACACGTCGACGCGAGGAGCGGACGCGGGCAAAGCTCCAGCAGATGAATCGGAGGCGGTGGACGAATCCTTCGGGCCAGACGCGCGAGGCGGCAGGGACAGAAGACTTGGGCATGAAGGAGCAAGGCGGCGGCTCCTCTCGTTACAAGGAGGCGGATGCAAAGGCATTAGGATCCATGAGAGAGATACAAAGATCGGCATCGAGTGATCCAGCGAGATACGGAGGAGAGCTGTGAGGATCGACGAGTGACGAGCATCACTGTCGAAGAGGAGAGACGAGAGGCGAGCGACGAGAGGGTTTTTGTAGCTTTGATTTACGAAGAATAAAGTGAAAATTTTTCCTTTCTGAATCCGGCGAACTTCCCCTGCTTTCCGACGTTCTCCCCTGTTTTCTCCTTCCTCAACGCGTCGGCGACAAGTGTAGAGGCGTCCTTGGCCGGCGACGAGGGCAGAGGCGCTTCCGGTTAACGGCAAGGCTGAGACGCAGGCGGCCTCTCTTCCCTTGCCAGCTCCTTCCTCCGGCGAGCCGCGAGCAAACGCAGGCGTGCGCTCACGCTGTGAAGACGACGACGCGGACGTTTCGATCGGCGTTCGAAACGAGGCATCCACGCGGTCAACAGTCAAAAGCAGAGGCGAGAAATCGAATTCAGAATTCGATTTGAACGCTAACATCATCGTGACGTCAGCCAGGCAGAAACAGCGGGCAAAAGTCAAAATCGGCGGCGAATTCCAGAATTTGACGCAGCGGCGTGATTCGGCGTGATTTTGACTTTCGGGTCAAAATTAGGGTTTGACCGAGAAGATAATTTAATTTAGGATTTTCCGTGTGATTTATAATTTGGAAATAAAAAGTGAGCGGGAAACTAGGGCTTCGAATTCGAGGGTGAAATTTGCCCGGAAACCCTAGCGCGATCACGTTTCGGTGTTCCGCCGAACTACCCTGAGACAGTGGTTAAGTGCCGATTCAGGATTGATCCAACCGGGACGTGACACCACGTATGCTAAATGACAAAAGCATGCATTGGCAACAAAACCCTTCGATCAAATATTGAAGCAATTAATAGCTTTCTCTTTGGTCACACTTCTTTTATTAGCATCAGACTCCTACTGTAACTCGTCTAGGCGCTGCCCCAAGCAGGATCCGATCAGTCACTTTAAAGCTGTCGACTGTGGAACTTGAGATCATAGAGCATTGCAACGTGAACATCCTAGACTCCAGTGTTGATCGGGGGAAGTGAAACATGCATCTGGTTTCCTGTTATCCAGGCATTAAAAAATTTGATCAGGTTTTAAGTATTGCTACTCATCTCAGACAAAAAAGAAGTGAAGCATAAACCAAAAAAGTACAGTATCCTCAATCGATTTGAAACATACGCAAACCAAGAGTTGGAAACTTTAGAGCATGCAGCAAACACAAACTTTGAGAAAATAAAACAAACTGGTCGGGAGTTTGGTTTCTGAAATTACATTAGCACCTTCCCTTGTTAACTTTTAAACCAAGGCATACCAATTAATGGATGGATTCTTATTTTTTATGCAGCACATATACGTAGACGAGTAAACATAGATGATCAGTTGGCACGCATGCATCAATAATGTTAAAAGCAAGAACAACACTAATGACCAATGTGTCTTTTTATTTGATTGAGATTAATAATGCGCTTCTTCACAAGGCTAAGGAATTTTTCCCGAGTACAAGGCTCAGAAGCATTGATTCTGCGAAGTGCATGAATTACTTAAGCTACAATTATGAATGAGCCATATCTGAGCTGACTTTTTCTCTCAAAATTTACTCAAAAAATTACATGTTATAACAAAATTACCTTCCTTTTGTGGGGTGCAGGTACTCTCAAACCTGCCTTAAGCAAGGAGTCCACCCTAAAGAAAGGTAAATTGGTCATGGGGCGACAAAAATGTGATTGTTCTTTCGGTTAACAAGGGTTCAGTTACGTACCTTTCTCGCGAAAATGAATCCTTGATCACTTTTATCTTTTCTAGTGCCTACACAATCAAGTAGCTATGAAAATGGATTCCTATGGATAAAAATTAGTGAAATTCGTCGATACAGGAAATGGGTGGCATGCCTTTGATACTCGATTGTTGTTAAAGCTATTTTCATTCACCAGAAAGTCCACAAGACCCTAAATAACGATAAACATGAAGATATCAAATTCAAGTAGTTTTTGCACCAACTTAGTGGTTCATCATACCTCCTCATCTGGAGCAGTCCATTTCAGCTCTGGAATTTCTGAAGAAACATTAGGGTCTTTGAACAGTTGCCGGACTTCTTGGTAAGGCCAATCTTCAGGTATATGATACCTAATGGGTATGGCCTTATGTCAAAAATATATTACACCTTAGGCTCGCAAATTAGCAAAGGCATCTATAAGGATTATAAAGACTGCAAAAGATTCGTCTGCTGAAGTGTAGATTTCAGAATAGCATTGGCATGCACCTTGTTTTGTTTATATTCTGCAAAACTTTCTCAATGCAACCATGGCGACGAATAAGCTTTAGAGCTGTCTGTCCACCAATACCTATATGAAAGTTATAAAGGAAATTACACGAAGCATGTTGCAGCAAAAAAGATCGCTTTAAAGAAGGCGAGTTATCATTTATTCATATGTTATCGTCACTAATTAAAATTCACCTGCCGAACAAGAGCAAAACTACAATCTTATTAATTCATACGCGTAAAATGTGTGCGCCCATGCAAAAATAGTTGAAAAGGCATGTTAATTTACTGCAGACGGCAGGTTGAAAACTCCCAAAACCAGTAAAATGTATCAACCCTAGGAAAATGTCCAGAATTGTAAGCCTGTTCATTATTTTAATCTTTTTTTGTGTAAATATTTACATAAGATAGGAAAAGCCAGCAACCACTGGAATGCAATTAAATAGAATTTATATTATAGTTAGGATCCCCATGACAGGCTTTCCCACTGACAGCTTTCAGGAACTCCAGTAAGTGTATATAAATGTAGATACTGATAGGCACGTCATACATCACATAGCATAGAAATTGTAGCAGGCAACACATATGTATACTTTAATTCTAAATCTTATTTTACTGACTTTATAAGTTGTAAAATAAAATTGAGAAGTGGGCCGATTCTGAATTGAAGCTGATCTTTATTTGGAAACTAAATTCCTTAGTCCTTAGATAATGAACTTGGTGTGAGGCCTTCCGACTCATGGTGCAACATCACGGGGCAAGAATATGGCAGATGAAGTCCGCAATTTGGCCTAGTATACATCTCACAGTTTTCTCAAGCAAAGGCATAGAGCAAGTCAGATGTGTGACTTAACGGATCCAACCCAGTGACATATGTCACGTTTGCTCCAGACAGTCGGACAGCTCCTTGATATGTGAGCGGGATGGTGATTACTATGCGAGCAAATAAGCAAAGAGTCGGCATTAGAGAGGAACCCGAGATTAGCACATCAAGATCTCAGAAGCTAAGCAACCAGGCAGGCATACTAATCAGGATAGGCATGGGTATAGAGGTTAATCACATGTACTCTAACATTCCTAAAAAAACTGGAGAGAAGATATCAATCATGCACATATTGTTATGAAGTAGGAAGAACTTACCAAAAGCAAGAAATTTAGTAAAGATATCAACAAACTAATTTTTTGATATGGTGAATGGAACGCAAAGTTTATTGGACATACAGTGTTAGGCCCTAGGCTCCCCGGTTCAGCCCAGAGGGGGCGGGCCGAATCCAGGCCCAAGCCCACACCAGGAGAAGGAAAAAGGAGCGAATCTCGGTCGTGAAGTTGACCACACAACCCGATTCGTTCGGACGCGTAAAGATCAGAGCGTGGCAACGTCCTCCAGCGGCTGGGCGAGGACTTCGCGAAGGACACGGACAAAGCTCGCGCAGGCGGGCGCGAACGGAAAGGAGGCGCGGGGGCGGGCGGAAGACGCGGACTTTGGCGTCTTCCTCACCACGCACGAAGGACGCGAGAAGCTCGGACGCGTGCGGAGCAGAGCAGCGCGAGCGAAGCGGGCGCAGGGAAGCTTGAAGACGGCACTGGCTTCGATAAAAAGGGGAACAGCGGAAGGCTTCGAGAGCGTCGGCACCGTGAGCGAACGAAAGGAACCACCGAGCGGCGAGCGTTGAGAGGAAACAGAGAGCGAGCGCCGCCGACGTGAGGACGAGAGAGAAGAGTGAGGAGGGGTTTTTGTAGCTCTGGTTTACGAATAAATAGAGTGAAGCTTTTCCCTTCAACTGCGCTTCTTCTCCGACGAGTTTCGTGTTTTCCGGCGAGTTCCTCTGCTCCGGTACGAGTTCGGCATTCTTCGGTGTACGGCGGCGACGAACCTCGGCAGCAGGCGGCTGCGAGGTCGTCGACGATCGGCGACGAGGCGAGACACAGGCGGTGTCTTCCCCTTGTCGTCAATCCTCTCCGGCGACGGCTGCGAACGCGAACGCGGCGAACGTTCGCGCGGCGAGACGAAGACGTTACGAACGAACGGCGTTCGTTTCGAGACGAGTCAACGAGACGGTCAACTGTGAAAAGCATATTTCGATTTTCGAAATCGAAATCGAAATCGGCGCTGACGCAAGGCTTCCGTCAGCGGCCGAAATCGAAACGCGCGGTGAAGCTTCAAGGGCTGACGTCAGGCGTGACGTCAGCGACAGAAATCAAATCGACGGTTGATTTTGACTTCGGTCAAAATCGAATTTGAGGTATTCTAATTTGGGGTTTTCGATTCTTTCTCGATTTCTCAAATTAGGGTTAGGGTTTCTTTTGAGAGACTTGTAATTTGGGAAGAAAAATTGAGCGGGAACTAGGGTTTTGAATTTTGGGACGAACTTCGGTCCGGAAACCCTAGCGCGATCACGTTCCGGTGTTCCGCCGGACGGCCCTGAGACAACGGATAAGCGTTGTTTTTAGACCGTTCCGACCGGGGCGTGACATACAGTATATCTCATAAACTAGTTATCCACTTCCATATGTTTAGTTCTCTCATAAAGACAGAGATTTTTGGCAATGTAAATGGCAACCTGATTGGTAATTGATCTAGACCATGTAATGCTTAAATTTTCAAGGAAGAACTGAAGTTACACTATCAAATGCAATGTGTCATAGCTTGGTCTCAACTTCAGAACAAAACCTACAACCTTAGTATGTTTTAGCTCGCTCAAGTTATAAGGTGGCCTCCAAGTACAATAACTTAAGGTGGATCTCCTATTCTCTAAACTACCTATATAATCAGTTTAAGACTCAATTCGAAGATGTCCTATCTTTTATAAGTAGTCCTTTTTCTAGTGTCCATTTCAAGTAGTAAAAAATCCTTAGGACAACCTCCCCATAGGTTTGTTTGGGGTTTTGCATAACTAACTAACAGCTTCCATAGCATAAGAAATGTTGACCAAGTGATGGAGAGATAGATAAGCTTCCTCAGTGACAATAATGTTATGGGATCAATATCTTGAGAGTCATTGCTGCTCCAATGTTTATAACTAGTAAGAAGAGAGATATCAACAATTTTACAACCAAAAAGAAATTTCCCCTAGTAGATCCAAAGCACACGTCATTTGAGATAGAAATAGACCCTTAGAATAAAAAATCTTAATCTCTAGAAAGTATTGTGGGTTTCTCATAACCTTAATGATAATTTCTCCCATGTGCCATTTAACAATGAGAATAACCATTCGTATCACTCATTATGAGAATAACATCATCAACCTAAACTGCTAAGACAAAAATATCAAACAAGCTCAGTCAAATGATGATAGAGTGATCAATTTTATGGCACTAAAGACCAACACTAGCAACAACTTGAGAAAGCTAACTAAACCACAACATACCTAAGAAATTACTTAATGTATTCCTCTTTTAGATCACATAATATACGAAGGCATTCTTTACCTCAAAAAAAAATATTTTTCAATTCTAATTAATTGCTAATGAAAAGTTTAACAAAATTTATCTGGGACAACTCTCAGAGTAGTTAACTCCATTCGTTCATGTAAAATCATTTGTCATCAATCTTGGTTTATTATACTCAACTAAACTATCATGATTACATTTCATGATGTAGACTAATCAATAAGTAATAATATGGACTCCTTGAAGAGCATAGGTGTTGATAACTCCAATATGTGAAGAATCAATTATGACAGTTGGGAATCGTCAATCTTACTATAACTTCGTGTTTAAGGTTATATAATTGGCCATATGAGAAGGATGTGAGGTGAAGAGCACTACACGAAAAAACCTTTGGGAGACAACTTTACAAAGAAAGATGAGCTAACTTGATGGAGAGAGAGCCCAAAGACTTCTCATAAGATAGCTCTTAGTTAAAACCCTCGGTCAAAAAAAAAAACCTAAATAGAAGCCTTTAGGGATCCAGCCCTCAGTTTGAGATAATGGGGGAAGGAATCAAATACTTAACTCGGCCTTCATTAAGAGACAACCATTACAAGATGTTGACAAAGACAAAACTTGGTTAAAGAAACCAACACTACGAAGTTTGCCCCACTAAAACACATCATCTTGCAGTGTTAATTACATGATCCCACATGCTTGTAGGATTCTCATGACTAATATTTGGGCCCCATGCATGTCAAGGAGATCTAAATGGTCTAGGATGTTATAAATAAGCATCACCTAACTCACAAATTCTCCATATTTTATGTATAAATACTCACCTACAAGGGTTAGATACACAACTCACTAGAAGAAACTCTTATTGCATTCATTCCACCTATTCTTATATAATTTGACTTCAGCATTAGAGGGATAATATCTTGAACCCCTTCAAAACGTCTTTTTCCTGCAGGTTCACCAAAGTTAAATTATCCATTAGTGGTTGATCCATCTAAATAGAAACTAAGCCAAGCGGATACTATGAGGTAAATTGCAGATGATCATTATTGATCTACATCATGTGCCTTTAAGAATTAGTGCACTTTTCTCATAGTCCATTGCCATTTTTCAATGAATACTAAGCAAAGTGTTTTGTAGAGTCTCAAAAATAGAAAATAGCATAATCAACATTTGTATACGTAGTTGTCAAAGTTGTTGGTGGGCGAAAAGGGCAACTCATCCGGTGACTCTTCCTATCCGGCGGTCCCTGCAGGCAGGCCGACAGCGGTTGGTTCTGGTTGCTGAGCTCTCCTAGTCACTATTCCAATGGCATTGTTCAGTGTGCTGCTATGCCTCCCCTTCTCCATGAGGTGGAGTTGAATACTGTAATCTAGGGTCTGGCAACAGGTGGAGCATGATTTTCCTAGGCTCTGTGGATCTTGTGCCCTGTTTAGTTTACAGGGGTCCTGCAAATGCCTCCGGCACCCACTTCGATGGGGTGAGGCTGGAAGGATGCCAGTCACAGTCCCATTGCCTCCCCCATCAGTGGTCGTCCCGGCCAAGGCTGAATCTAAACCATGGAGCTCCTTATCCTACAAGCTGCTCTACAAATTGCTCCTTACTTCCATCTACTATGCCAGTGGTGAATGGTTCCATTGAAATTAGTGCTCCCCCCAATGAGTTGGAGGAAAATCTTTTATATTGGAAAAACTCGATTATAGGCCATTGTATTGGGTCAAGGACAGCTTTCTTAGCCATGAAGCAGCGAATTCTCTATTATGGGATATTAAGGGTGAGATGAATGTTTTCTCCTTGCCCTCAGGTTTTCTGTTGTTTAGATTTGATGATGAAGAAGAAATGCACTCTATCCTTGAATGGGGGCTGTGGTTTATTTTTGAACGCCTGCTGATTTTGAAGGTTTAGACTCCCAGTGCTGCACCAGAGAAGATGAATTTATCCTCCCTCCCAATCTGGGTCCGGATCCATAATGTTCCTCTTCATTGGTGGTCATCAGGCATTCTTGGTCAAATTTCAAGTGCTCTTGGTCAAATTTCAAGTGCTATCGGTACTCCTTTGTACATGATCCTTCACCGTCTAATTTGCCATGACAGATAGCCTACACACTATTCTATGTTGGAACATTAGAGGACTTAACTTAGAAAGAAAACAACATATGCTTCTAACGTTCATTAAGCAACATTCTATTAAGATGGTATATCTTCTTGAAACTAGAATTAAAGAAGGAAACTCACTCAGTTATACAAAATATCTTCCAAGGTTGGAATTTCTTTTGCAACTATCCTAACAACCCGGGTGGCATGACTCGGTGGGGTTGGGATCCTACAGCTTACCAAGTTGATGTTGTGGGCTCTTCTGACTAGTTATTCCATGGGTTAATTTCCTCCCCCCAAAGTGAACATCTCTTTGATATGTTTGTGGTCTATGGGCTATATACAAAAACTCATCGACGTCGAATTTGGGAGTTCATTTGTCAGCATATCTCAATTATCCTTGGAGATTTTAATATAGTCTTTTATCAAGATGAAAAATTCAGGGGACACGAGCCCAGGATGGATGAAATGCAAAATAATCAAGACATGTTATCAACATTGGGCTTGAATGATATAAAGTGGCAGGGTGTGCATATGGACTGCATATGGTGCAAGCTAGACAGAATCTTGGCGAATCAAGAATAGATCCATAAATTCTCCAATGCTGAGGTAATTTTTTCACAACCAAATTTGTCAAATCACTCTTCTGCAATGGTTCACTTTGGTGGAAAACAAAAGTTAAAGGGGACTAGATTCCGTTTTTTCAACTTTTGGAATTCATATGAGGAGATGCATAATGTGGTTCGAAGCACATGGAACTCTATTACACCCCAGGGTACACCAATGTACATGTTAATGCAAAAACTTAAAAGGGTCAAAGGTGCCCTCAAAAAATGGGCAGGGGACATGAAAAAAATTAGAAATAACACATTCCTTGTTATGTCCCAAGAGTTGGAGAAAATCCAAGAGGCCATGCAAGCCTGCCCCATATATGATAGCCTCATGGAAAAAGAAAAAAAATGTGTAGAGAGGCTCTTGCCAGGTTGCTATGAAACAAAAGTCTAGGGACATGCGCATTACATTAGGGGATGCAAATACACAATAATTTTATAACCTTATGAAAACAGCAATACAAGAACTCAATTTTATCTATCAAAAACTGCCAAGGAGAGTTTGTTTACGGAGAGGATGTTTGCTATGAAGCCATCACATTCTACAAATCCCTCTTAGCCCCCGAGTTGGAGGAACATGAGCTCCAACTCATCCCTATTAGATGGGGTTTATCAGACATCGCATACCATTTGCTTGATTGCCCGATCACCACTCTAGAAATTGAGAAGGTAATCTTGGGCGCAAATATCTCTAAGGCCGCAGGGGTTGATAGTCTAAATACTGGGTTTTTTAGAGGTTGCTGGCCCATTATTAAAGACGATGTTGTAAAGGTAATTTTGGATTTCTACAGGAATGGTTCCCTACTCAAGGAAATCAATATTACCTCCTTGTCCCTGATACCAAAAACGTCGAACCTTTCCTTATTTGCGGAATTTAGACCTATCTCTGTGTGTAGGATGATCTACTGCCTTATTGCAAAGATTATTGCTAATCGAATTAAACTCGTGTTGCCTGAAATTGTTAGCCCCAACCAGCATGCTTTTATCTCGGGACAATCCATTCATGAAAACATCATGTTGTGCTATGAACTTATGCATCATTACCATAAGCCTAAGAAGGCATTGGAAATGGCGATCAAAATTGACCTCCACAAGGCCTATGACTCTGTAAGATGAGATTTTATAAAAAGCATTCTCAACTCCTACCGCTTCCTCCCATGGATGTCGGCAATAATTCTTTCTTATATTAGATCACCCATATTCACAATAAACCTAAAAGGCCAAGATACCGGGTTCTTTAGGGGTACCAGAGGACTCAGACAGTGATGCCCCATGGCACCATACTTATTTATCATGGTCATGCAAAGATTGACAGAGCTCCTCCAGCATGAGCTTGATCAAGGAAATTTTCATCTTCACCGCAAATATCAAAACCCCATAATCACTAACCTGCAATTCGTTGACGATGTGATAATTTTCTCAAATGCCTCAGCAACATCAGCCCATGCAATTGAGAGAGCTTTGGCTCACTTTGCAGAGGAGACGGGTCTTCACCTAAATAAGTCAAAATCCAATATATTCTTCTCTACTTCTCCCAGTCAGATTCAGGATGATATCTGTACGACTCTTGGCAATTGCCAAGGGTACATTGCTCATTCACTTACCTGGGAATCCCCATCGTCAGCAAAAGACCATCTATTAGAGAATGCTTGCCCTTGTTGGAAAAAGTCTCTAAGCATCTAGCTTCATGGAAGAGCAAATTACTATCATATGCTGGTAGAACCGAACTCAACAAATCCGTCGGCTATGGGAATATTATGTATTGGTGTGGCACATTCCAACTACCAGCAAAGGTGGTTACTAGACTCAACGCTCTGCTCTCGAGTTTCCCTTTGAAATAAGGGATCGCAAAGATCTATACCCAAGGTATCATGGGAAAATTCTACTAGACCCCGTAGGATGGGTGATCTTGGGCTAAGGGACATAAAAAGGCTCAACTCCGCTTTCATTATGCAACATTTATGGAACATTGTCTCTAAGAAAACCTCTCTTTAGGTAAAATGGATTCATGAGTATTACCTATACAGTGATTTTATTTGGTCCCTTGGCATACCGATCCAAGCTTCTTGGTGTATCCAAGAGTATTCTAAATGTAAGAGAGGTTTGTGTTAATATGGTTGGCTTCCAAATAGCTAATAGGAAGTCCATACGGCTATGGCTAGATCCTTGGCTAAATTCTAAGGCTCTCTACACACTAGTCAAGGACTTCAGACTTACAAATCCCCCAGGAAGAAATGTCTTACTCAGCTCGATAATCCATAACGGTGAATGACGCATCCCTCGACCCTGCTCATCAAGTCTTAAGGAAGCTTACAGCCTGATCCCCGATATTGCTATTGAGAGATCAAGAGACAAGGATAGAATTTACTAGAAACCATATCTTCTGGTGGATTCACTATCAGCTCTACATATGATGCCCAATTCAACCAACCTGAGATGCCTTAGTTTAACTTGGTTTGGTTCAAATGAAGAATTCCTTGTTTCTCCTTTATTGTGTGGCTCTTATGCCTTATGCGGCTACCCACCCTTGATAGGCTATGGAAATGGGATATTACTAGCTGCCATTTATGTGCGCTCTGCCAAGAAGAAGATGAAACAATGTCTCACTTATTTTTCAACTGTAAGGAAGTTATAAGCTCTAGGAGGATGACTAAACAGTTATGTGACATCCTTTACTGAAGCAATTCATGGGCTGATATTATAGGCTGCATTAGTGGAACATGGAACAAGGATAACTCAATTTTATTGGTCAGAAAATTATTAATATCAGGGTTCATATATCATATTTGGATGGAGAGAAATCATTGCATCTTCCAAAACAGGTAGAAGAACCAGGCTACGCTACTCAATGATCTTTTTAGGGCAGTCCAAGCAAAGATATCTTTTCTTATATCCACAAACAATCTAGACTATGGTGCTCATACATGGATAGAACTATGGAGATCAAACATCACCCCCCCCCCCCCCTTATAGAATGAATGTGACCCAGCTGGTGGCGAGATGAATAGTTGTAATCTCTCATAGTTACAAGTCAAAAATGATGCCTTATGTTTGCTTTGGTGTGTTGTATGTCTTATGTCTTTTCTTATTAGATTTGTTTTGTTGTGTTGTAGTTTGATTTAGGTTGTGTGTGTTATATTAAACTAGAGGCTGGTTTTGCGCAAGAGTAGTGCTAGAGAAACTCTGCCAAAATTTTCTGGATAATGAAGTAAAATAGTTGCTTAGGACCATTTTAGGAGTGTGTCGGTATTATGAATATTATATCTTTATCCCTTTATTAATAAAACTCACTTGCTTGCCCTTCGCAAAAAAAAAACAAAAAGGAAAAAACACAAATAAAAATGAGGTTATCTACTATAAATCAATAGAGGAGAGGCTCCACGAGGAGAGTGAGATGGAGATGTATTGTGGTATCATGGATCTCAACAGGAGATTAAGCAAATAATGGTATAAAAACAAGCTAAGGCATTGAGAGTGAAGAAGTTGCAACATCAGAGAAGTAGCTGTCTAATATATAAAAAAAAGGTGATGTCGGTCAAAATATACTATCAAAAACCTACCGTATCACAACAAAAATAACCCTTATGTGTATGGGCATATACAAAGAAGATGCACTCAACCGAGAGCTTTGTTTATCATGATCAAACTCAAATCATGAACAAATTAAAAAATCATAGGTAAAAAAGAAAAACTTACTTAGCATGTCAAAAATACCAATAAATATTCAACATAAATGCACAAAATAGAATTTCAGAAACTTCTCATAATACCTGTGGAAAGTAACCAAGGAATAAGAAATGCATATTCGCTGAGCTTCACTAGTAATTCAAACAAATTATGCTTGTACCCATTGTGAGAATCATATTATTGTAAATAGTATGGGTAATGTTCAAGTCCAAAATTTGTTGGGTATAGATTTTCGTTTAACATTTCACCATTTTCATTCTTGTTCTATACCTGCTATTATACCCTCCTTAACATTTGGCTCATTCGCGTTTTTTTTCTCCTTCATATAATGGCAATAGCTCCAAACTGTTGATGGTAGCGTACCCGAACCATTTTCCCAACATTAAGTTGTCTTATGTCTTGTCAAGTTCATAAGGTTTCCTTTTAGTAGCAAAAGGACATGATTTATAAAAAAAAATGGAGACTTAAATTCAGACAACCAAAAGAGAAACATATGATGCAAACTAAGTTTTAAGAAATGTAGACTACAACTTAACTTTCATCAGCCAAGCTGCTAAGCTACCTTTAATGTTGTTGCAGTAGTCACATCCAGCAAGAATGCACAAGTCAACGAATTGATCCATTGAGAGTTGCAGCTCCTCGAGAATCTGAGAGCATAGCATGAGAAAAGAAAGATACCGGAAGAGATAGTTGTGCTTAACATAAAAAAAAATTGAGTCACCTTCGGGACCTCAAATTCTGTGACAGGAATTTTTCTGGAGATTGGGTCTATTAAATGACGAACAAACCTTGGGGCACCAAAAGTTAGTGAATCCATATCTTCTGAGGACACAGCATAAACCTAAATAATAAGCCAAAGATAATGTGTTATTTAGAGGCTTGAAGACAAAAACACAAGAAGAATTTGATTATCGTACCTTATTACTTTTGCAAAGAGCCACGCACTGGGCTTCTGCTTCAGAAGGTGCCTTAGCATAAAGTGGAAAAGTTTCAAATTGTGGAACAAAACCAGACACCTCAAGAGGTGAATGCTAATTATTGTTTTACAGTGCAATTCCAAAGAGGGAAAATGACATAATTAAGCAAGGGGCCTAAAAAAATACTCATTCTCTTTGCTAAAAACCATACATATACTTACCAATCTGCTATCATGCTGGAATAACTTACATCAAATACAAACAAGATGAGCAAAGTATCACCTGAATCACTGGTACTCCCATCAATCTTAAGAGTCTTTTACAGTCTTCATTATGTCGCTTAGTAAGCTGTAAAGAATGAACCATGATCAAACAAAACCAGAATTTGTCCTGCAGGTGAAATTCACGCCTGCACATGTTTATCATATGCACTTCTGAAATTTTCAATTTTCTTTACACAGGAAGGACTTGCTAAAAGAAACCACTCAGATTGAAATACCACCAATAGCTAAGTCATTTTCTTGTGAACGGTTTTGAAGTTGTCAATGATCACTAAGCATAAAAGACAAAGGTTAATTGAAGGATTACTAGTACAATCCCATAAAACACGATTGCATATGAGGCCAAGAGGTTAACAGTACACAGAATCTTAATTCACAGAATGCATGACTTAATGATTCATCCTTTCACAAGATACGGATAAAAAATGTGTTAGTCCACTGTGACTGCAAACCTAGGAGATCTCATGGCATGATTATCAGATGCAAAATTTGAGTTAAATGATACAGCAAAATTCATGGGATAAACTTCAAACGCTTGAATAGGGAAGCCAATGCATTATGACATAGCACCTACAAGTTGCACCATGAGTGCCAATTATTATTTGAGAGTGCAGTAGTTCGCATCCACATTCATTGTTCACCAATTAAATCTCATAAATGTAGACCTTTATTGTAAAATAATAGTATTCTGAATATTACATTTCAAGCATACAGGACCACCATTATGAACTATCCACCTAAAAGTTAAAGATACTGACAACTACCTTAACGGTTCTTTTACTGAACTTTTTAATTGCCTCCTTATCTCCAGCCTGCAATGCAAAAACGGTTTGCAATTGGTACAATGTTCGGAAAGAAGGGATCACAATGACTCAGAAGAAATATAATATAAGAATAATTTCTCCAGCCTTACCTCTATAGCTGTAGTTAAATCCCTCATTGCATCCTCCCTCTTCCAGTGCCTAAAGGGTAAGTGAAGGTAAAACAGGTATCCTCCCCAAAAAACTAAATTAAAGGATTCCAATTGAATAAATCAATACGTGCCTTCTTGCAAGTTCTTGTTTCTTTAATTCTGGTGGCTGACCGTCAAAAACATATCTAGAATAATGATTTGCGAGCCACAATAAGAATTATGCTTTGAGGCTGCAGAAACAACAAAAGCTATTCAGAGACAGTTGGAAGTTACACTGGCATTATTCCCGCTTGCAGCAGCCTTATCGTCCGGTTAAACATCCCTTGCAAATGGCTATTCACAGGTAAATGGTAAAATTTTCTATGTATAATATGTTCTCACAAGATTGAGGTCATCAATGCCTCAGTGGAGATAACTAGATAAGCACAAATCAGCAAGCAATTGTTGGAAAAACGCTGTAGTTTCACCTGGTCACTTCACCAGCCTCATTGGTGAGTATTTCCATATCGTTCCTCCCGATAACAACCTGCACGGTGACGGAAACTTCAAGATCATACAATTCACCAAGCATAACAAGAAGCAAAAATTGGGAATTGGACACTCTAGGATTCCCAAACTCCAAGTAAAGAAAAAAGGGATTCCGATTTCCGGGGACTTCATCGTCTCACGTAGTTGACCTTTTTGACCTCAAAAGTAATCGTTCAGGAATAAGGAGAGCAAATGATGACGATAGATCACAGTGGTAGACAAACGCCCGCAAACGAAATTAAGTAGGGACGAAATAGATATTTGTACGGACGAGGAATTGGTAGATGCTCATGCTGGCATCGATGGCGATCCACCGGTCGGAGTAGCTCTCGAACGTCTGCTCTTTGATGGCGTTTGGGGCGTTGTCGGTGAGGAGCTTCGTCAAACCCTAGAAAGCAGTGGGCAGACGGGAGAGAAGCTCAGACGTGAACCATGGAAGAAAGAAAGCATGGAAGAGAAGCACCTCACCTTGATTCCCATGGCGATGCTGGAGGAGACTGGTGGAAGGGAGGGAGCGATAGGAGACCGGAGGCGGGAGATTTGAGGGGGGCACTTTAGTCCCGAGGCAGAAGCTCTAATTTCCTGATCGGGGGCGTCCACCGAAGATGACCTATGCGATCTCGAGCGTCCACCATAATTCCCTGCGGAAATGCTCTTACCTTGCCCGTCGGGGTGAATCGCCCCTGAACTTTCAAGGGTGACCTGGAAACCTCCACGTAAGTAAGCCTCTAACTAACTTTTTTTGGGTCGTGTAATCTTTGATGATGTTGACTTTGACCGTTTCTCGTTCATATTTCTCCTCTTTTGTAGGGTATGTGGTTATGTATTTCAGTGTTCAGCAAACCCGATGGTTCTATTCAACCTCACCACTTGAGCCCCCAGATAGTTGACAATTAGAGCAATTATCGCTAGCAATATCGACATTTAAATTGGTTATGTGCCTAATTGTATGAATGATTTTAGTTAACGATGGTCAAATCTCTTATATAACACTTGAGAGTTAAACTTCATTTTAAACAGAATGGAGGCTGACGATTCTGTGAGCTTACTCATTCTTTTAGAATGCTTTACATTGACTCCCAAAAGATGCCCTAAAAATGATCTCTTTTTTCTCTTGTTTCTTCAAAACCATGCCATTTGTTTAAGCACCATGCTCCATGGCCGGCCTTCTTTGTTAATTAAGCAAGCTCACCTAATAATTCAGGCCACATGCACCCACAAATGGACAAGAACTCCACTATTCAGGTTTTGCTTCAACATGATACTGAATAATGCGACCTAGTTGTCGAATACTTAAAACCGAAATTCGCGATAAGTTCGTGATAGTAAGCTTATTAGATCTTATATACTATGATAAATAATTTATCGCGGCTGAAGTGCACTATAAGGTAATAGTGGCTGGAGAAGTAAGTATCAACCACAGGGCTGTCATTATACCATCTGGCAGAAGCTTGTGTGCGATTGAAGTCCTTGTTTTGGTTTACTGGATTCTGCTTTAATTATTTCCTTTTATGCGAAGACGGTGTCATTGAACATCAATTCTGAAGCCTTGAAATCGAAGTTGATGTGATTTATTAGCTATCGGATGAGTAAGAAACACGTAGGCTGCTGCAATTCTTTCCTTAAAGCAAACAAGAACAAGGGCTGAAAACTTCAGTATCTTTAAAGCAGATCAAGCTTGAAACAAACAGTCGATGCTTTTGGTAATCAATAGCATTCGAAGCACTCAAAACAATACAGGCAAAGAAGGAGAAGAGAGAAAGAGAGAGATCACTGGATCGAACAAGGGTTTATTCCTCTACATGAACAATTTCATTTTTGTGTTCTAGAAGACCTCTTCTGTACATGTAAGAATCTGTGGATCGCACCTGTAAAAAACTAATCACAAATCTTGCTGTGTTCATGAATCAGTGGACTTACCGAAGAAGAGATCAGAGTGCCAGGGATTGCTGAAGCCGTTGACTGTGATTTGGGTTTCTTCTTTGATTGCGTACAGGGCTTGGCCTTGGGTCGGGTTCATGGAGATGTTGCCGTTGAGGTACTCGGACCACTTGAGGTCCTCCGGCTCGCCGTCGACGTGGACCTGGCCGGCGCCCTTGGTTGGCAGCAGCCCGAGCCACTGGAAAATGCTGCTGTCGAAGAGGGTGGCGTTGCTTTGCAGCTCGAACTCGTTGCTGCTGTCGGCGGCGGCGGCGGTGGCGGTGGTGTTCGCGCTGGTGTTGCTGGAATTGCCGGCTTCCAAGTAGCGCCCCAGCTCGGGCGGCGCCGCCGAAGAAGAAGAATCTGGCGGGAGAGTGATCAAGTGGGAGATGGATGGAGCTGCTGGTGGCAGCAAACTGTGGGAGAATTCCGGGGTGGCGTTCAGCCAGAGAGGCAGATTTGCTTCAGAATTGGCATCGTAATTATCCGATTGCTGGAGCGGCGTCGATCCGAATGAGACCATTGGTGGCATCATCAGTGGAGCTGAATCAGTGTCCTTGCCGCTGTTCACGGCTTCTTTATCCTCTCTTCCTCCATTATCCTCCTCGAGAGGCTTGTGCGTGCTCGGGTCGATGCCTCTCTGCCTCAGCTTCTTCTTGATGCATGAATTCCAGTAGTTCTTGATCTCGTTGTCCGTTCTTCCCGGTAATTGGGCGGCAATCTGAGACCACCTGCATCTCGACCATCAAACGGTATCAGAATTCACCGCGAAATCCACATAAAGAAAAAAAAAAAAAAAAAGGAAAAGAACAGCACCTGTTGCCTAAGGTGGCATGGAGCTGGACAATGAGGTCCTCCTCCTGCTGGGAGAAGGTGCCCCTCTTCAGATCAGGCCGCAAGTAGTTAATCCATCTCAGCCTGCAGCTCTTGCCGCAGCGCTGCAGCCCTGCGAGCTTGGGGACGGAGCTCCAGCAGCCGTGGCCGAACCTACCGATGTGCTTCACCAGCTTCTCGTCCTCCTCCGGCGACCACAGGCCCTTCCGCAGCTTCTGCTTGTAGCAGCACGAGTGCCGGGCCATTGCAATGCGGCGGCGCGAGCTGCAGCTGCGAGGGCAGGCCGGGGGAGAAGGGGAGGGGGGAGGCTGCGCTTAAAGAAGGAGGTGGTCGCTGTCAATGATAGGATTTGGGTTTCTTTAATTCTTTTCCATTCAATGGCTGCTTCTTTTGGAGCTGTGGGGGATACTGGATAGGAGTTCAAATTTACCAGGTTGATTTCTGGCAGTCGCCATGAAGACAAAGAGAGCTAAAAAGTTACAGATAACAAGTGGGGATTTCTCCTGGCAGAGAAGAAGGCGGCATTAATGAGATCAGTTAGAGGAGGGGGTCACCCACACATGCATGAGGGCGAGGCGTACCCCTAAAAAATTTCTTTTTAGGGGAAGGACAAAGTGCTGGCAAAGCAGAGAGAGAAGAGGCCCCAACTGATCTGTGTGTCAGATGGAGGAATCTTTGTACAGATTGACTTTGTGCAGTGCTCATCCTTGATTGAAGCTTTGAAAAGCAGCAATCTTCTGCATGTATTTTTCAGCATATTTATGTTTCATTATCGATCTAAACTGATGCTGATATTTGGCGTTGATCGTACTCTGATGAGGCTACATTTTGTATCATCCAGCTCTAGCTCAGAGCTGACCGCTTCATACGACTTCAATAGTCTCAAATTCCCTAATGAAATCCTTCATTGTCGTTTGTAAGAAGAGAAAGACTTGAAGATCTTATCGAAATGTTCATTTTCAGATGCTCCTATTAGATTGGGATCATTGGACGATGAACTATTAAAGGATTGAAATATGTGTAGAAATGATGTATGAGTTCATTTTGTGCATGTACCAGCAATTTCTACTTAACTACTCAAGTCAAATTCAGATTATATAATGAAGTACTGGACTTGGATTCGGGTCAAATTCGAGTTTTAAATTTATGCAATCAGAGTAAATTTAAATATAAGGTAAAAAAAGTCTAATACGTTTTTTTAATAAATGATTTGAGTCAATATGGGGCAGGCTTAATTGAAACTTTTTCCAAATTCTTCATATTTTTTTTTCCTTGAGTTGTCATCTCTCATAGGAAGTACTTCTATAACCAGCACTCCTACAAGAGGTCTATTTCCCTTCCTTGCCACTTCAACTTTTGTTCTTGAGTTGATTTATCACTAGGGGCGGTTCCACAACTAGTAACCCTATAAATCCAAAGTTAAGATGCCCCAACACCATAAATCCCTTGTCAAAAACTAGAAAGCCATCACAACTTAGCCCCATTTGCAAATAATTGGGAGGGCACTAATCAATCAATCTTCAACTAGTGTTTCATCATTTTCATCTCGTGGAGCCAATTTTGAACAAGGAGATCATCTTGTTCAGTGCACCACTTTCCTTGTTTGAGTCCATTTTGCCCTTTATTACTACATCCTCTATCTCTCTCTCCCCCCTCCTTTTGCTAACTCCTTTGCCAATTTTGAGAACATCCCCCAATGTGTAGGGCCTTTATGTCTAGGTAATTTGTTAGTGCGCATTTATTGAGACTCTTCAAAGATAGGGAGTGGAAGTAGAAAAGTGAAATAGCAAATCATGCATGCCTTCTCATGCATTGATTAATTGCTCTATTTAAATTTTAATTATGTAGCCCTAAATATTTGTGCTTATAACTTGGAACAAGTATAGAAATAGAACATATTCAAGTTTAATATACTAGATTTGGGTGAGATTCATATTTAAAATATGAGCACTTGATACTTGAAGGCAAATCAATCGAACCGGCCCAGGTTCGGTTTAACCTAAATTGAATCGAACCATTTTTTTGTAATTACGCATGTAATTAAAAAAAAAAAGCAAAAGTAAGGTGAAGAATTGCAACACGACAATGCATTATTAAATTACAACTAACCCATCCCCTCATGCAATTGGCGAGGGCCCCGCCACTAGAAAGCTTCTTGTCCCTGCTGTTTCCAGGCAAACTGTGGGGCCCAATAATTAACAAACGGTGGGGGGCTCCGTCCAAGACTGGGACTAAAACCGATACGAATTGTAAGTTGTAGAATTGCAACGCGGCGTGCAGCGCATCATCCTTCATTGCGGAAATTGGCAGGGGAAGTAGAGTCTAAGTCCGACGCAAATTATAATATAAAATGAATGATTCTGTTTAATTATTTAAGCCGTGTTAGTTGTCACGGCTTGTCGCCATCTCGAATCAAAAAGGGTGATGAAGATATAAAATACAAAAAGATAATTTAAATATTAGGTTAAGAACTTATATAAAAAATATTTTTTAATAAATATGATAATAATTTATATAGCATAATAAATATAAATTAACTAAAAAAATAGATAATTATCTTGATGGATGAAATTTATCATATTAATAGTTTAAGAACTCGGACTCATGCATTATGCCCCCGAAAATATATTACTCATATCTCAAATACAACGATTTGCAATTAGGCCCACAAAATTTCTCATTTTTACTCTCAATTACTACCATGGCCACTTGACACGGATGATTATAATAGGTTTATTAATAAAATTTATTATAAGCAAAAGAACAATGTGTAAGGCAAGACTATTTTAAAACTTGTAGGTGGGCACACATAGAATTAGGTCCTTAGTTTTGAATATTTTAAAATAGTCCAAAATTATTACTTAAAAGTCCTTGATCCAATCTCTTTAAATGAGCCCAAATTCATCGGATCTATATTAACTTTGAGTAGTTTGGGGCCGGTCCATGTCGAGATATTTGTTTGTGAAGTCAAATTACGGCTTAACAAATTGAAAGATTACATATTAAAAAATATACTTTTCTTATAAAAGTATATGTACTATTTATTATAAATCTAGATTAGATTATCATAATCTAATTGGGCGTTGATTTTAATCGTATAAATATTAATTTTAAGTTGGATTTTATTTATCCACTTTCTTTTCATTGTGAAATTTAAATTTTTATTATTGGTTTCTAAAATTCTTTTCGTCTTTTTCCATAATTGTGATATGGAGTGGACTTACTTGAACCCAAAGCAACCACGTGTCCGCACGTAGGTCATGTCACGAGCCGCCGTGGCTCACCAAATTTCCAATTACGAGTGTACGTGTGGCGGGACCAACCCCGTACGCACGTGATTAATTCCAACGCAACAAACAAACGCATGCATGAATATTGATAAATGGTAACCAAGTGGGTGCCGCTCTGCGTCGTCCTAATTGTGGCTATTAAATGCCACATTTAGTCCCCACCCGCGAATAATTTAATTTTATTTTCAATATTATTTTTAATTTATCAATCCATATTTTTAAAATAAAAAAAATTATTTTGATCCGATATAATAGGATTTTCGAATCGAGTATTTGACAAGTATCCATATCAACTATATTTCAAGTTTAAAAAAAAATTAAAATATTCAACATAATTGTCATTAATATGTGACATGACACATATTGACCCACACTCTTACCCCTCATAATTAATGGAATTAGTCGCATCAATTATCCATGCAATTATTCAATTATCTTAATCAAATGATGGTCACTTTTGGTGATATCAAGATTTAATTATTCTCCTTTTTTAGACAAGAGAAAAAAAAAATTCAAAATGCATAATTGCATCTATTAATTAACTTTTGAAAGGGCAAACTAGTCGGTCCAATTAGATCACTTGCATCAATGCTAGCTGAATTTATGCCAAAAAATTCAGGTTCCATTAATTTAACGTGGTCAAATTCATACTTAATTGATAGTCTAGAAATTAAAGGACTACAATTTTTTTTCTTTGGCATAATTGATTGTCCACTAGATGAAATATTAATTACTAAAACATTTCCACGAGTCATGAGCACCGACAGATAACAAGTGATACTTCACATCAAAATCCCATGGAGGGGCACTTCATAACAAAATCATATATAGAATTTGCATACACAAGTTTAATATAAACGCGAACGAACGAAGCATAGTTATTAGATCGCGAGACGTAATGTAATAATTAAGAATGACAATGAGTCTAGGTAGTGAACACGATTAGGGAATCAACCCCAAAATATTGTATGATCTCTTAAAATTAAATACTAAAAATTTTGCATGATAAAAAAACTTGCAATGAATTATTCTATTGTTTGAAGGGAAAAAAAAACAAAAGGAATGGTGGATAGTGGCACATATATAAAAGACTAAGCCATATGAAAGGAGTGCACATGGGGTGATTAGGACAACCAAGGCATCTTCACAGGACCATTGCAGGCCCCTCTTTCTTATCAATACCAGGAACTCTCAAAATATATGATTAGACATTGTCTTTTTTTAAAAAAAATAAATAAATAGTTTGTGTCAAGAATGATTGAGGGCATGAGCCAAGCTTTGACTTCACCCATGTCCCCAATACATGCACATGGCCCAAGCCAAGTCAACCTATGCCCTATGCAATTAAATATTCATGTTTATTTTATGTTGGAATAAACAAATTATAGTAGCTTAATTCATGAGTTTTTTTTAACAGATGAGTGCTTGGCTTCTTTCTTTGCACAAACTATTGGCTTAGTGCCTATCGGGTGCTTGGCTTCTAAGTGGTCGATCTTTTGGTATCTTTCGATTATTTATATAATATGTTAGTTTAATGTTATATTAAATATAAAAAAATTGCATCGAAAGATTTAGTAGATTTACTATCATTAATTTGGACTTACGCATTTTAATAAATTGAGCCATACCATTTCAGCTCACCAAGTTAATGTGTCAGTTTACTCATTAAGCATATCATAACAAATGGTATCAAAATAAACTTAATACTAAGTATGGTGAGAAGTTAATAAGAAATGACCATCGAAAATGATGGAGTTGTCATTGGACTAACCTCATATGGTACTGACTAAGAGATGATTTTGAGATATATGGTCTTAAATGAGAGATATTGTAATACTCAGTTTAATCCCACATTAGATATTAACGAAAAATAGTATATTATATTATCATTAATTTGGGATTAAGCTTTAATAAATTGAATCATATAATTTTTGAATAGAAAACAATTAATAGATATTTGATAATAAAAAAGCAGAGCAACAAAAAAAAAGTTAGTCTTCTTCTTCAAAAACATATTTTGATTAAAATTTTAAATATTATTATTTTAAATAATTAAAATTTTTAAAAAATATGTTAATAATTTAAATATTTTTAAATAATATATATATATTTATTATTTTTAATTTTTATGATAATTAAAAAAATATTTATTAAATAATTTATAAATTTTAACAACACAATATATTAGCACATGAAATAGTATGTCACAAATTGAGTTCAAATATGGGCTTCATTGGGCGCATTGAACGTGATTTTGGGCTAAGCAAAAATTTAGTCCAATACCCAGTTCAAAAGCAAAAGCCCACCCACGCCACACTGGCTCCTGGACCTGGGGCGCGCCGCCTTCTGCAGCTCATCATCGCCTTCCGTGCTCTCTCTTGGATCTTAGCCTCGCGAAGCCGGTCCATACGATCTCCAAGGTAAAGCGTAGTTCGCGTGGCGGTGTTAATGGCCGCGGGTTTATTCATTCAATCGAATCTTGCAACGCTCCAGAGACTTTTGTCCCCTGCAGCTTTGCCGCCTCGTGATCGATTCGTGAAGAGCAAGAGAAATCGAAGCAGAGCAGGCACGACGATTATCGCTGTGAACTTTCGATTTTTTTACTTCTTCGTATGTACCATCATCCTCTCTACAATTTGTTGAACAGGTTCTTTTAACAATCCAATTTCAATGCAGATCACAAGCAAGATCTTATTTATCTGATCCATGAAATGATGAAAATCATGTCCCGGAAACACTTTCATCCAATGGCAAACAGATTGAAAGGAAACCAAAGGATGTGGAGTAAGCTCTTATTCAAAATCGTAAGCATTGGATTTACTATAGCACTGATGGCATCATAGCATGAAACAATTTGATATCCCTCTATTTCATCGCTGAGCATGATAATTATTGCTATTGTTACAGAGTGATCTAAGCCCTTCAATGTTATATAATTTATGTTCCTTTTTTATCTATCACATTATGTACTAATCCATTTAGAAAATCAGCTAACCAGTATATATTTTTTTTAATACATACAAATGCAATGGTACAAATCTAAAAAATCATTTCTTATTAGTTATACTGAATGATAAGAGGACTTCTGGATGTGAATAAGATAAACTAGTTCTCATCCATAACATAATAAATTCACACACAAATTTTATCCTCATCAGTACACCATGAAAAGTGACTCTGCACAACAAGAATTGACTGCGAGGGTGTCACAGCTGCAGTCAAGTAATGCTAAGCCTGATTGGGATTGGCATTGTCAGAACTTGCTTATTTTATGGATGACTTATGTGAGTATGCATAAGCAGTGCGAGTTGGAGCCTGTCAGTCAATTGGAAAGCTTAATTTTGATTCATCTTGTTCAGAGATAGCTATTTATCCATCCTTTCCTAGTAAAAAAATACTTACAGTCCAGTCCAATACACGGTGCCATAGTCCTGTCCAAGTATGCACTTCCACCGGCATGCTGTGTTTGATCGTTCCTCTGTGCCAATTCAGATAATCAAAAGCACTCTTTTGTGCCCTGGTTGTAACAAGGGATACCAAGAAAATGGTCAATGGAAGAAGGCAGTCCCGATGATGTGAAGCTGAGTAAGAAGAAAAAAAGAAGTGTAGGAAGTGAAGACCAAGAACTTGTAGAGTTACCGGAATCTGTGTATCATTTGTGCTTGTTTTGGGTTCTACATTCAAGTTTTGCTGCTGCTGCTGATCTTCAGCAACTGCATTAGCACTGCCTGCACGCACCTCTGGCACAGAACTTGTGTTCATAGAAAACCCCGGGAATGTACTAAATTGCGGTGGCCGTGGCATCAGAACTGGGATTCCCTGCCCTTGGACACCATACATTGGAGGGCTTAGAGGTCCAGGTACTGCATTCAACGCCGATTGCCCTGAGGTTGAAGTTGAAGGAAATGGCGAAGTCGAAGGAAATGGCAGTGCATGCATTGGTGGAATTGGCATCATTGGACAACCTGGGGCTAATCCGATGCCTGTGCTCATTCCTACACCTAGAGGTGAGAAATGGGCCATCGTTGGTGCACGCATATGTTGCATTGCGGCAGGTAACATCAGCGGTGGCATATATAGCCTGCTTCCCATTGACATGATCTGTTTTATATAGAAAAAGTCTTCCTGAGAGCTGCAAAACAAGTTTGATACACCCTTATAAATGAAGTTCTTGCCTGCACTTGCAGCTGAAGCGTTTTAAGATACTCAATGGCCTCTTCAAGCATTGAAGCTTTGTCCACCTTAACAAAGTGTAGTTGAATTAATCACAGTGGTTATACTAACAGCACCTATGTCATTAATTACTGCCAGCGACTAAGACATTGATTACCTTGTTACAGTTAGGTATAAGCTCCTGAAGTGCACGCATTTTCTCATTAATTCTGTTCCTCCTCCTCTGGATGAAGTATGTGCATTCAGATTGAGAGCCATCAGACAAAAAGAAATGAACTGCAACTTAAATAGAAATTTTTGTAATAGAGTTGCTGGGATGAAATGGTACGTGATTTACTTACTCTTTCTGATAAATTATGAACTTCTGCTGCACGACTTCTCTTTATTCTTGCACCCCGTCCACTTGGTGGCTTCCTTAATTCTACTGACTCATCCTGAAGATCCTGCATGTAAGCAACTCAAACAATTTAGAAATAGAAACCTGAACCCGCCCAACTTGTGTGGATCTTTTACATGACCTTCTCTGACTTACTTCACTGTGGTAATCAGAGTCATCTCCATCATATTCTTTTCTTTTCTCACTATGAATTGGTTCACTTGATGCTGTTCCAGTGATACTTCCTGAGCACATAGAAGATGTCATGATTGTTTCAGGATCCTTTTTACTGTCATGCCTGCATAAGGCAACACTTGCTGCGAAGCTTGAGCTTGGAAGATTCTGCGGAAATTTAGAATAATTCTCAGCTTTTCTAATCTTCTCTGAAACATCTTCTATACAAATTGTATTGGACTGTGCAACAGAGCGGACTCCATGAGAAGCCTTCATGGCTGATCCCAACTCTAGCTTGTTTCCATTCTTACTACCATGAGCATTCGCTAAGCTAACAGGATTGCTACTTGAAACACCGGAGACCTTTTCAATGCTTCTCAATCCAAAAGCATTTAGATGGCCACTAACTTTAGCAATTGCAGCAGGTCTTGCAAAATGGGAAAAGTTCATCAGAGTCGCCACCCCACTTTGTTGCTGCAGCTGCTTAGAACTTGTCATTCCCTGATTCTGCAATCTCTTCATCATATCCCCACAATGAACTTCTTGTGCTGTATTATGAATACTAGCACTGATATCAACTAACGTCGACTTGGAACTAGGAGCTGAATGTTGACATTGCAGAGGCAACTGAAACAACTGGCTGCTCCCAGTTTTGCCTGGCTCTGGACTCTCACCAAGTCCTTTAGAAGCATGCTCATGTTTGCCGGTTGCAATGGCACTCTTGTGGGCTGGAATAAGGTTTTCATTGAATGCAGGGAACTCGTTCAAGAACTCAGCAGAATAATCGTCATGGAGAGTCTCACTTGCCAAAACTTCGTCGATCGGGTAATTGATCCAAGGGACTACATCCTCATCGTGAGCATTGCTGGGAGGATGTGTTGAATGAGGGAAGCCATCCAGTGCAATACACTGATTAAATTTGTGATCCACACCTCTCCTGCTATCCTTCTCTTGGACTCCGCCATACTGGGAGGAGGAGGCACTAGTAGGGAAGGAATTCTTCCTAGTTCTACCGGACTGGTTCTGCATCACAATTTGGCCGTCCTCCCACACTAGCTCAACGAACTCATCATCAGGTCTTTTGTACAAATCCATGAAAAGAAAAAAAAAGGTAACATCCACTGAGTAGTTCTTTTATTTACTAAACCGCAATGCCAGAGTGTACAATGGACACAACAAAGAACAAGTGCAGATTTGAAACGGTCATGTAACGAGAGAAATGGAATAAGATGGAGTCACATACAGGAACAAGTCAGACGTGCCATTTGTCATCCTTGATAGTGTGCTTTCTTTCTTCTGCCTAATCCTCCTTGCATGGAATTCATGCCACAAATTGTGGGCATTTTTGATGTCTCAAATGCCTTAACTGTATCAGATCTCACAAAGAACCAAACTACAAGTGAATGCCCCGATGTGCATGCATCTAATCAGGATTCATTTTCTAGGGATAACCTGCATCAACGCTGAGATTTTTTTTCCACCTAACGATCTAATCTTTCTTAGAATAACAGAAGGAACATCCAACTTGTTCCAACAAACCCAAAGATCGACGAAAAGGCCGTACAAAGACGCAGTGAAAAGACCAAAGAATGCCCACAAATCATATGGAGAGGAGAAAATCAGCGTCGGAATAGGAGAGAGAAAAGATAGAAAAGACTCAAAGGAAATTCAATCATGTTTGAGCAATCAGTTGGCGGAAAATAGAGCTTCATTCATGAGAAAAAAAGAAGTAGAAGAGAGAAACAAGCCACCTCTCCAAGCTCAATTCCTGAGGAAATTCCTTGTGAGTGGTCACAGTCTCTTGCTTCCGAGTTCCGGTACCTAGATCTCGATCAGTAGACCATATCTGGCCAAGCACAAAGCAAGGTGAAAGTTTTCTCTCTCTTTTTCTTTTCTTTTTCTTTTTTTTTTAATTTTTGTTTTTGCTTATCCACGTCTTATCTTGCTTTGTCTGTCAATTTAGCACTCATATTACTCGAGGTTGCTACCACAATTCTTATCCGTAGGCCAGGAATTGTTCCTTGTGAGTACAGGTTTCTAGAAGTGAATGTCTACTGGCTACTGCTGCCGTATTGTATGCAAAAGAACGGTGGACCAAACGAGTAAGCAACAATTAAATCCCCAAACTATAAATTTTGTGGGGGTATAATTACCACTGGTGCATTCACATGACATCTTTTAGTTGGAAAGCTCTGGAATTTGACTAAATTCAAAGGACTTCACGGGAAATTGAACACTGACACAGACATATTAATGTTTCTAGCTCGCAATGAGGTGTCGACAGTTGAGCTCCCAGTTCGGAGCATATATTGAGTTGCAGTCTGCCAATGACAATGCGAATTAAGAGATTGACTTCTATTTAACTGCAGTATTAAACTAATCCACCAAGTTCTTCACTTAATCTGCTAGATTCTTGGAGGCTTGTCTGTTGCTTATTGTGTCGTATTAGTATATGCCTGTGAGTTATATTGCTTTCCTCCACATGTCAGTTAACTGCTGCTATTAAAGAAGTTAAAGCTCGTGTACATCGACTTGATGCATTAGGCGAGAGTCGCAGGACTTTCATCTCGTGGCACAACTTTATGTCATGTCCAGGTAAAGCAAAGGTGTCTCCGTTCTGCTTCACGACTCCTCTTAAAGTAAAATCTGTGTAGCTAGTGTTTTTACCTCTTCTATTGCCCTCGTTATTGTTACAGCAGCGGCTAAGTAGCCCAAGTGGCAACCACGAGACGAGCCGGTGGGGGTTGGAATTGATGTGACCGTAGACGGTGATAGCGATTGAAATAATATATCAATTCCCAAGCAAAGGAAGGAGTCCAGGTGCATTCCGCCAACTTTGTTGCTCTCTAATTATTTGATTTGCTGACGTCTTGCTTGGTCCAATAACACGTTAAAGCACGCAAACGTTTACTAAATTTAGCCATTCAAATTTTAACACTAGAGGCAGCCAAGTAGGAAGATGGTTAGGGAGGTGTTTGACCTTATGCCACAAGCGACCATGTCTGCCGCTATTTCTCGTCAGTCGTCCCACAGTATCGAAGAAGCATGGTAATCAATGCATCATCACCAAGTTCACATATCCTTCAATTAAAGCCTAGCTATGTAGCCTTGGATCCGAAGACTTAAACATAGAGGAAAGCCTAATGCATGGGTTACGTAATACCTCTTGTCTTATGTGTTCTACCACAGCATCAAGTAAGGATCTCTAATCTCAATACACGGTGGATGTACAATTTTAGCCTTCTGCTCACCGCCCCCTATCCTTGACAACCAGATATCTTGCTTATCATTAAAACTTCTCAAGATTTGTCTGCTAATGAAATAGGTAAATATGTATCTCTGCAGATGTGATATGTTGATCTCGTTGCCCATTGTCGCATCGATCTTCCAAGCGTCTCATCCTATTCAAGCCATTATTTGAGGATTTACGGAGGAGAAATTGATGTTTTGAATATTTTAAGCATGGGCATTGTAATATTAATTGCACCAATCTGATCCGGTGCTACAAGTGGAAGGAATTAGAAATATTAGATTCATGCCATTCTCTACTGAGTTCATGTTAACAATCCTATCAATATGAAAGATAACTTCACCGAAAGTTCAAATGATTTAATTAGGGGCTATATCTCTATTGTTTGTGAATTAAGAAGGCTTCTAAAAATATTTTATTGATTCTTCTATTATTATCTACTTCAGTGCTGACTATCATTTTACTAAGCTATACACTATACCAATTGCCCTCTTATTCCCTCACCGTATAATCATATCCATTTTTAGTATTCTTGGCGTGCTTGGTGTACCAAGGGCAAGCATCTTCTCATATATTATCTCATCTTAGTGTTCTTAGCTTCATAATGGTTAGGTTGAAGGATTATACATTCAAGCGATTTTTTGTTTTTTTTTTCTAAATGGCTAGTATCATTGAGTCTTTGTCTGCAAACTTAAGATTTAACCTTCGTTCTTTTGCATATCCATCTACCTTTCATGAACTTGAATGCTTTATTGTGCATGACAATCAATTCTGCAACTATCATTGTTATTGAATGATTTATGATCAACTGAATTAACAACAACTCATCTCAGATTACAATAAGATGCCATAATTCAGATCAAATTCCTAGCAAGATTGGGGCTGCGTTTGATGATAAAATTATGTTTTTTATATGCAAATTCCACGAGTGATCTCCGCCTTCCCCTCCACATCCTCCTTGCTAAATGAAGTTGTTATAATTAAATTATTCTTATTCAAAGAGATGATATGTTGGTCACTATGAATAATGTTGGTATTGAATCAATTGTATTAATGCTAGCAACTTTATTTAGCAAACATGGCATGGAGTTGATTGCATCGATGGATGTTGATGCACCAACTGATCATGATGCAAATCTCTCGTTGCCTATGATGGGCCACCTCATGGTTGGCTGAGCAAATGGTTGGGGCATCGAGAGTCATAACTTCCAAACAGATATATGTGATTTAAATTGATGGATAATCTAATTAAGTAAACATCTATCAAGAATAACTATTCATCATTTTCTTCTTTTGATGGCACTATGATTTGTCCTCTTGCTAAATTAAGCCTAGTGTTTGAGGTTGATGCCAAGAGTTTTTTTTCCCTACAAGGGTTTCAACCAGTTTTAGATGATATATCTAATGGTGTTTATATTTGACACATCCACTCCCATGAATTTTTAGTTGCCTATAAATATTTATCCATTCATTCTATGGCTTAATTTACATACAAAATAGATGATGTGTAATATGTGAATGGGCATATGCTTCTCCCTCATGAGGTGACTTTCTATTTTATTCATGTTATATATTTATTTCGATAATGATTATTCATGTTACACATTACTTTGATATTGATTATTCTCCATTTTATTCATGTTACCATTTTAGTCTTATGAATTTGTGAATTCCTGTGACGCATGTCAATATATACTACAATTGAATCCCTCCCTATTAATTTATTTGTATTAATCACATCAACTTCTCTTCTTTAGTTGGCACTAGTATTTATGAGACAATAAGGCACAGTAACATGTTGAGGGAGGTATATTGTTCAATCTCTCATAGAGTGGTCATGCATAAGGCCTATCCACCAAACCTTCGCCAAATGCTTCTTTTATGTCAATTATGTATTCTGCAAACTATATTATATATCTGAGTAATGTTAAATCACTTCATGCAGTCAAACTATTAAAAGAAATGAACAAATATATATGTATTACATTAACAATTTGTTTGGTTCCCTATCTAACTGGATTCTTAAGATGGTGATAGTCTCCTTGATGAGTGTAAACTTTAAGATGGTGATAGCAAGAAAACTCTTCACTTAGCCACCTAGTTTAATAGAATATCTTTATGCAGGTTTTTTTTCCAAGTATTGTTTTTATGATTTGAAGATGTGAACTAATATAATTGACGTTGTCTAAATATTAAGCTCATTTATATTGTTCCATATTTAGTATTGGATTAATTTATATAATTTTTAGGTAACATTATGCTAACTGATGAGGCTAATTTCTAGGTAGAGGTGGAAAAATATAGGGTTTTCTTCTCATTCATTTAATTATATTCTTATATCTTTCTTATGGGCTATTCCCTTTTGAAATTCTATCATGACATGAGATGGAAAATTATTGTGAACTCTTCCAGTCTTGTCGTATTGTTCCAAGGTTAGATTACTTTATTCCTAGGCTCTAAACTCTAGTGGATCCACAATTGTACTGACTTTGGTCTCTATCTTGCCTTTCTCCTGTTTAACCCAAGAAAATATGGTATGCATTTTTCATTTTTCAAAAAAAAAAATAGCATTATTAAATAGATGACTTATTGAATTTCTATTCACGATGATTTACAAATAGATTTTAATTTTTTAAAATAAAATTTTAAATCAAAACCGCGCAATTAACCTCTGGATCGTCATCTTTTGTCTGATTCCGTGCATGCCATGTACGGGAGTACCGGTATTCTTTTAACGCCAGAGTCCAGACTCCAGGGTTGATTGGGTAACTGCCACGTGATCGTCACGTGCGCTCGTGATCCAAGAGGCATCTTTCTCCCGCTCGCAGTTGGCTGACATCACGTGATGTCCACGTGAAGTCGCGTGGTTGGCGCGGCCAGCTGTCAGAGATAAGGCCAGCGCGCCGGGCCCGCGGTTCGCAGCGCGGACGGACGGCGAAGCGGCGGGCCAGCCGACAGGGACAAACGCCAAACTACGATCACGTGCGCGGTGATGGGCATGGGCTCGCGTCCCCCTCGCGCCACGGCCGTGGAAAGGTTGACACCTCGCCAATCGCCATCACCGTCGCTCAATTGCCTGGTGGCAGAGTAATCCACCGCGCTTGGAATCTTGTTCTTACCTCCTAATTTATTATTATTATTTTATTATTCACCTCCTCGCTTCCGCACCAGCCTCTAGTTCGATATTTAGGTGGGTTCCACTTTTCATAGACAGGATTTCCGTGTTCAGTCGGTTCCAATAAGCAGTGCAGCTATTTTCACAGTAGTTCCACAGAGATATTATTTATTCTTTGTGAACGTTGAATCGGATACAATAATAGTAGCAAAAACTGATTCTTAACAAAAAAAAGTCAAAATTGTTTAAAATAATTAAAACCAGTCAAATTTGGAGAGAACTGAAAATTTTTATTATATATTTATTATATATAATATTATTAAAAATTGTACCGATTGGATGAAAATGAATGTGGAACAAAAATTGTCAGTCAGATTGGGCTTAAATCTAAAATGTTAATGCTGTTAGTAGCGGTGAAATTATTTTTTATTATCTTTTTAGTAGTATAATGTAAAAATTCCTACTTTTATTAATTATCTTATTTCCTTCTATAGCATCTAGTTACCAGCGTCAATCTAGAAAAGAACTCATATATCCAAATTGAGAATAGATATGCTGTCTCGTTTTGGATTCGTAGACTACCGCTAAGCGCGGAGTGAGTCGGGTCGTGGGCCTACATATCCAGGCCAAGGCCTAACAAGAATAGATTGCTTACGGATGCAGAACAGATGGGCCTCTGAATGATTTTTTTTTTTATCAGAATTTATTATTCAAGTAGGAATTTATAGCTAATTCAATTTATTAATCGAGATGAACAAATTGATTATTGTGCATTCTCAGATATTATGTGGTTATGTAAGGCATAAGAAGTGTCATAAAACTCATTACCCCCCTCTATTGAATTTCGTGAAAACAATAAGCAGTCATGTTTGTAGTCTGTAGTGTGAATCTTATAACAAAATTTACGGATCTAAAAGATGAACGATTATAATATGCCCTTCCTAAAATTCTTACGCATTGACAAAAAAAAATTTCTAAAATAAAGAACACATTTGTATTGCTTTAAAATTTACACTTCATGAGAGATAAATGGGCAAAATGTCTCTCTCCCTAGAATCCTATGCAAGATCCTTATATAGGATTATTTTTCTTTCTTGTTATTATGGAAAAAAAATTTCTAGGCATGGCCTTATTTAGAAATCTTATGGAAAATTACATCTCAATCGTTCATCTAATACAGTTTACAAATCTTAAAGCAACATAATTTTTCTCGTTATTATTCCTTGCGGCAGGAGGAAATACGAATCACAGAGAAGCGGACGCGGCCGCAGTGAATCGCCTCGCTCACTCGCCCTCCCAAACAACGCGCCCCTCTCACTTTCTTTTCTCCTCTTTCGTACGTGTGTATAAATAGATCTTCAATTGCTCTGCATGATCTCTCTCTCTCTCTATGCGCCTTGTTCGTCCCTGATCGATCAATCGCTTCTGATCAACAATCAATCCATCGATCCATCCATCAATGGCGAGCGAGGCAACAGGCAACTGCATCGACATCCTTCTCGCCATCATCCTCCCTCCCCTCGGCGTCCTCCTCAAGTTCGGCTGCAGGGTCTCTGCGTATCAAATTTTCCTCCCTCCCTCCCACCATGACCTCTTCCTGCTAAATAAACGTATGTAATTAAGAAATCTATAGTGCAGGTGGAGTTCTGGATTTGCTTGCTGCTCACCTTCTTCGGATATCTGCCGGGGATCGTCTACGCCGTCTACGCCATCACCAAGTGACGCCGATCTTCCACCCGCAGATTAGTTTAAATTTGCTACAGAGAAATGAGTTTGATCTATCTTCTATGTTTCGTTTTCTCGTTTCTTCTTCTGAATTGTGTGCTTAATTTGAAGCTCCGGTGGACATCGATCCACCAGTTGATTTCCATTTCCCTCTTGTTTATCGTTTTTCTTTCTTTCTAATCTCTTGGTTCTTGATTTCTGGAAACAATTAATTTGGTTGGCAGCCATTGTGTTGTTCTGCAACCATGCACTGGTTGAATGTGTTGGAGAAAACTTTCAAAAACCTCTCTCCCTCCGAGTTTATTCAAACATTTTCCTTTTCATTTTAGATAATTTAATCTATCTTGTCAGCCTTTCTTTTTAATGGTTTTTGAGAAGATTTGAAACGTGAAAATTAATCCTTTTCAAGTTGGAGCTTGGAGGTGAGTTGAAGATGAACTTTAGGAACATCTCTCTCATTCTCTTTCATGAGAATACAATATTTCTTTGCGAAGAGAAGATGCTTTCTATAATTTCTCCAAGGTGGGCACTTTTCTTGCATAGATGGGAGGGCCAAGTTATTATCCAAGGGTGGCAAACTCATATTGATTGACACCATTGTGATTACCTGATCAAATTTATCGATGTTTAGGTGCTATGTTGGGCTATCAAAGATGTCAGCAACTGTATGAGAAGACCACTATCTACCAGACATTAATTGTATGTTGAGCATAAGATCGTTAATCATGTCTCAGGTGGCAGAAGCTATGGTCCCAGAAAATTTTAGTTGTGACCCTCTTAAGAGAATCACCTTGCTGGTTCCAATTTTAGTTATGGACCCTCTTAAGAAGGTGGCAATTTATAATATTAACATAATTACAGAGATTGACCAAAATTCTTAAATACTAGCTCAGCTCAAATACAAACAAGTCTTTTAATGTACTTTCAATCAAAATGCAACAATCTCTTACAATGTCAAAGAGTACAAAGTTTAAAGAGGTCACCCTCAACATCACAACTATTACTGAAACAGTGACAATTAAAATGGAAACAAACAGCCATTATGTTATCCAATTCCCAAGGTGGTCTTCTAGTGCTATATATTCTTTACTGACTGGAACTGGTTCAACACCTGGAGGTAAAATAAGGATGATTAGCCAAAGTGGCTAAATAGAAGTCACAAGAATATAATGCATGCAACAATAACAGAGGATACGACATTCAATTTTCAACTATTCTACATGATAACGTAATATCAACATAAACATCAATACGGAAAATAATCACAACAATGCCGTGTCAAATCAAGATCCTGACCACATCAAGTATGATAACTTTCATACATCAAATCAATGGATATGAATTTGAACTTGATCATGCTATTCACTTTTTACAACCAAACATATCCATTCACAAGTATGCATTAACGAAGAAGGACAATGGAAATAAAAGCAAAATTAAAGCAATAAAACAATAAGGAATCACGGTATTCATATTCTAGTCTAAACATATAAAACACCTTACAACTAATACCATAAAGAAAGGACAGACATAGATCCTACCTCAATTGTTGCTACT